>JARKHS020002311.1:0-405552 GCA_030143305.2 Amblyomma americanum
TATTTTGCTCATAAAACACATGAGATAAGGCTGCATTTCGTGTTGTTTACATTTTTTTCCCCAAGTGTTTTGGCATGAAGCATTGAGGTTAAGCCTGCTTTGCATTTTTGAAAGGATCACCCTTGCGCTGGCGCATACTTTGGCTATATGCACAAGCGCGCCTAAAATGCTAGGGTGCAGGACAGACGCACGTGCAGTAGAACTCCTACTTGGTCGGGTTCACCGGTAAATTAGCCAGTGTGTTTCCTTTAAATGTGTGAAATTCTTTACAAGGTAGTGCTCTCTTGCACTGCACAGCGAAGCTGATCTGTGCACGGCGGCGCGGGTTCGAATCTCTGTCGCGGCGCTGTTTTTTTTTATTTCCTTGTGGTCAGCCTCGGGTACACCCACGGCGGCGACGTGGCTCAACTCACGAACGGTCGCTTAAGAGCTGAGTTGTGAGGTTGGAGGCTCGCTCACGACAGGCATTCGAACCGAGTGTCCGAGTGTTTACCTCAGAACTTTGTGGATTCGGCGTTTGTGGAATGTGGCTTCCGATGCGCGTCTTCGTTTCATTTCACAGTGCACAACATGCGTCGAGGTAAACGCTGATGATGACACACTAATGCTTCCTGTTTTAAGGCACGTTACAATATTAGGTGGCGTCTCATGTTTTCGTTTGGCTGCTTGTTTGTTCCGCTTCAAGCAGGAGGTATTTTCGCTAGGAGGAGACGGCCTAGCCTAACTTTTGTAGTGGGAGTGACACTAGGCGTGGCGGCACACGCGAGAGGCCAGTTGTGCGCACGCGCCGTTACCATGGCAACCGGGGAGGAGGAGTGGGTGCGCCATGCGCTTCGTCGCTGGCGTCGCCGCTCTTCCGGAGTCCCTCCTTTATCCCTTCTCTTATAGCGCGGTTCGGGTGTCCGCCGATTTGTGAGATAGATACTGCGCCATTTCCTTTCCCCAAAAACCAATTTAAACTCACGGCCGCGGTCAGCGGTGTCGGTCTCCACATCAGGCGTGTCATGGATCACACCTACCGTTTCGCTGAACGCATCAAAGGGCACCGGCGTTTTATGAAAATTTCGTTTTGGGGGAAAGGAAATGGCGCAATGTCTGTCTCACTGTATCGGGGGTACCGGAATCGTGCCGTAAGAGAAGAGATAAAGGAGGGACTGAGAGGAAAGGAAGAAGGAGGTGCCGTAGTGGTAGGCTCCGGAATAATTTCGACCGCCTGGGGATCTTTAACGTGCACTGACATCGCACAGCGCACGGGCACCTTAGCGTTTCGCCTCCATCGAAACGCAGCCGCCGCGGTCAGGTTCGAACCTGGGTACTCCGGATCCTGGACCGGAAGGATTGATCTTGTGTATCTGAGAGAAAGTAGCCAGTCTAAACACTGTGTAGGCAGCATTGAGACAACTGCATGTTACTTTACCGATCATCGGGCGGTGTTTATCTCTGTCAAAACAATTGAATAAATAAACAATGTGTCTCACCGAATACTTCTTCAATGCTTAACATTTTAGTCACAACAAACTCGACAACATGCGTAACCAGCGAAGAACTACAGCTGTCACTACGTATATCCTGGTGTAACTGAGCTAAGCCACTGCCAATTTTTTTTTAGTGCCAAATTGTCTTGGCGCAAAAGAAGGGTAGCTTTTACACCTGACGACTTCCCACCCTAACTGCAGAATACCAATCACCCATACAACACTTTGTAATATTGTGATAAATGAATGGATGGATAGAAACATCTTTATTAGATGCAAAAAAAGAAATCTCCCAGGATGATCCCCGATTGGTCCACGAGTCAACGTGGTTCAGCTTCACATGAAAGCCGATCCACCAGCCATTTCTGGCAGGCGTGCTGAGCGGTCCGCATATCAGCTTCCCAGGAAGAATGAGTGGGATTGGGGATAGAGGGTACTGCTTGCGGGGAAGAACATTCCCACAGGCATTGAAAAAGTGTGGATTTGGGCACGCGACAGGTGTTACAATGAGAGGGGAAGCTGGTGTGAAAGCATGAGAGAAGGTAAGGTGAACTAAAGCAGCCCCGCTGTAAATGTCGCCATGTGGCGCTGGATAACGGCGACAAAATACTGGGCGTGGTGGCAGTGTCATGCGGCTGAGTTTGTAGAAAGTGGTGATTTGATGAGATGCAGAGATGACCGATGTGGCCTCTTGCGCAGGGCTGGGTGCCTGGTCATCCGCAGTCGGGGAGGAGAGTTCTCGGGCCAGCGCATGAAAGCGTTGATTATCGGGGATCGAGGCATGCTTAGGGATCCACGACCGACTAACCGTTCGGTCGTGAGAGGTGGCTGTGGCAAGAATATGATGTGTGGCTGTCGTCGCCATGCCCTTTAAGTAGTGCTGGTATGCGACCTCGGAATTTTTGCAAGCTTCGATCATCTTTTTCTCAATAGTAGAGTGGTCCAGCGCAAGTGCGATGGCGGCTTCTTTCGCCTCTGCAGGCGAAGTAGTTCGGATAGTGGTGGCAGCCCCCACTGTGCCGTCTTCATAGGCTGCGACTGCCGTAAAAAAAACTGCAGGCCTGGCTGGGTTTTGTGTTTGTGATTGTCAAAACAGCTGCATAAATGCTGGCAGAAATCGGTCACAAACCAAGGTTCACACCTCTTGCCCCACCATTTTTTCTATCCTATCTTAAACATTTCATTTGTCTATTCTGCCTGCCTTCCTTTATTTCCACGGCTCCAGTTGAGGTGCTTCAGTATTCCTTGCAGATTTCAGCGCTAAACAAAATGTTTGGTTTTTATTATTATTTTTATTAAAACCACTACATCACTTGCAGTGAGGACAGGTAGGAGCCGATTTGGATAAAACATAGAAGATTTATTTTAGTGGCGCTGTTTCACTGTACTGTAAAAGCAGATTTTCGGCTGCGCTACATTTAAACTTCAACTGCACTTTCAATTTTTTTCGTGCTCATCGTTGGACTTAATCACTGCCTCCACCAAGTGCAAGACAGATCCGTGCTCGATTTGATCTTGGGGCGGTTCACAAACTGTCTAGTGCTGCCGCGGCTATGCACCAGCCCCAGCATTCGGCGTTACCGTATGGCGTTGCGCATTCGTAATCTTTCACAGGTTTGTGCGCAGCTGAATTAATTTAAAGTGAGTTGTACATGCGAAAAAGAAGCGATCCGGAAAAGAATGAGACCCGGCTGCAATATGACGTCATACGTAAGGCTTTTCAAGCGAAGGCTTCAATACCTTAGCTAAAGCTGTTTTCGCTGTGCGTTACCGGTTGAAGTTCAAGTGAGCCAAAGGCCAAGTGCGGCTATAGGCCTTACCATGTGTGGTCCGCCATGGTGTCTCACCACTTGACCTTGGACCTGTCGATTCGTCGGGATGGCGGGAGAATAGTCGCGCGACAATCGCGTGATGTCGCGAGATGAAAACTGCCGTTGTGACGCACCCTCACGCCCACTCCCCATATACTTCTTCTCCAGGAGACTGCACACCGGGCAGCCCTCCCCAGCTACACACCTACACACTCAGACACCACTAGCAAACCCAGGGCGTCCACACTCATCCACCGCAGCCTCACCTATAAACTCATCACATCACGTCTGAGACACCCTGCGTGATCACTGCACTTATACATAACACACATACACTTCCTTCAATCTTTATAGCAAATATATACCACCCCCGTCCCAGCCGATGGCCTTGTTAGAATCACTTCTGCGAGAGCTACACCACCTAGCAGGGAAACATCCTCTATTAATTGGTGGGGACTTCAACAGTCAGCATACTGACTGGGGATACACAACCACGACACATCGAGGTCGCAGGCTGTGGCTGCTCCTGCCGAACCTCCAGCTGACTGTTCACAACACGTTTCAGATGCCCACGCGGATCGGCAAAGTGTCAGCATGGACACCAGTCCGGACCTGACGCTGAGCCGCTACATCCGCGGTGTTACGTGGAACAGAACTCAACATACATTGGGCAGTGATCATTGCATTATACAAATCACTGTCCCGTACAAACCACCCCGTCACTCCTATACAACACATAAACTGGTTAACTGGGACGCACTTCGCGCTGCACGCACCGCCCACCCAGACACTCCTATCACAAAGATCGACGCCTGGGTGCAATCACTCAAGCATGACGTTCACCACAACACGCAACACATTGAAACGACCACCGAGACCCCTACCCTGGAAACACACCTAGCCAACCTCTGGGAGGCTTATCACAGCCTCCTGGAACGCTGGAAAGGCAATAAATATAACAAGACACTTAAAAAGCGGCTGGCCGCGCTGCAGATAAAAATCCAACAACACTCGGAGGAGCTCTGCCGATCCAACTGGGGACAGATATGATACGGCATCGCCGGAAACCTGTCCAGCAAACGAGCATGGCAACTCTTCCGACACCTCATCGACCCCACAAACACCAAATCATCAACACAACACCACGTCACACGCCTTACACACCAACATATTGACGATCTCGAGGCCCTCATAAACACACTTCAGAATACATACACCTCTCCGGGTGCCCCCACACCTCTACCCACCTACACAGGACCAGCCAATCCAACACTCGACACAGACATCACTGAGACGGAAGTCAAAGCGGCCCTCCTGACTCTCCGAACCAACTGCGCACCTGGTGCAGACCAAATCACAAACTCCATGCTCCGTAATCTGGACGACCAATCGATCAACCAAATTACCCAATACTTCAACCAGTGCTGGAGGGAGGGTATCCTCCCGCAGTCCTGGCGCCACGCGAAGGTAATATTCATACCCAAACCCAACAAAACACTTACACTTCAAAACCTTCGCCCGATTTCGCTAACCTCATGCCTCGGAAAGCTCTTCGAGCATGTTGTGTTAGCAAGACACAAAACGCACATGGAGGACAAAAATCTATACCCGCATAGCATGGTGGGATTCCGCCCCCATCTATCCGCACAGGACGCCATGCTGCAACTCACACATAAAATTTTCGACCCGCTTCTGCCTGGTCACACAAAGGCAGTCTTAGCTTTGGATCTCTCCAAAGCTTTTGATCGCATCGAACATCAGGCGATCATGACTGCCCTATCTCCATTGAATGTGGGTGCGTGCACGTAAGCCTACATTCAAGCATTCCTCACTGACCGCACGGCTGAGATACATTTTGGACCTCTCTCTTCCCCCTCCTACACGCTTCAGAGTATCGGAACCCCTCAAGTGTCTGTGCTCTCTCCCTTCCTCTTTAACATCACCCTCATCCTCCTCGCCCAAAAATTGGCAACTATTCCCCACCTTAAGCACACTCTTTATGCCGGCGACATCACACACTGTGGACCACCCACGGCAGTGACGGCGACATAGAGAACACCTTACAGGAACCAGCCACCCTCACCCAAACTTATGCACAGAACATCAGACTGTCTTGTTCCCCAGAGAAGTCCGAACTGCTCCTCATCCGGCCAAAGAACCAACGCTCCCCCCGCTCCCCCATTGCCATCGAACTGAATGGGGACCCGGTACCGGAGGTTGACACCCTCCGCGTATTGGGCCTGCATATCCAGAACGATGGCAAAAACACCACCACACTAAAAAAACTCAAGCAGGTTGCAGGCGCGATATCGCATCTCATCCGCAGAGTTTCGGGCCATCATAAAGGCATGAAGGAGCGCGACCACTGTCGCCTCATTCATGCCTTTGTCCTCAGCCGTGTGCTCTACACTACCCCATACCTAGAACTATTGAAACACGACATAAATACTTTGGATGCCTTGATCCGCAAGGCATTCAAAGTCGCACTTCATCTTCCCCTCAACACCATAACAGACAGATTACTAGGCCTGGGCCTCCACAACACGATCGGGGAACTAGTGGAGACCCATCGACAGGCCCAATACATAAGGCTTACACAAACCTCCACAGGCCGGTATATCCTGGACTCCCTCGGAATCAGAATACCGGCCAACGACCCAACCCTCCTCCCCATTCCTCGATCCCTTCACCGAGAGCTGGTCATCAAGCCACTGCCAAAAAATATGCACCCCTCCCACCATGAGCAGCGCCGCAGAGGGCACACCACCGAGTGTACGGCTCCGAGCCGGACGCCGTATGGGTGGACGCCGTCTGCACAGGTGACGAAGCAACCACAGCCGTGGTGGACTGCTCTTCATCCGCCCTCCTCACACTACCTCTCCCCCCTGACACCACACCAGAGGCTGCAGAGGAAGCCGCCATCGCTATTGCCGCCACCCGCACGGAAGCCCAGTACATTTTAACAGACTCCAAAACTGCAATTCTAAATTTTGCGCGAGGCCGAGCCCACGTCCCTGCTTTTGGCATACTGGACTCGCCCGATGCACCCCCACCCCGCCATGTAGAGCTTATATGGGTGCCTGCGCACTCCGGGAATCCCGGAAACGAGGCCGCCAACCTTTTAGCCCGAGGTTCTTTAAACCGGGTTCAGGTGGCCTCGGATCGGGGATTCGCGAGGGAGCGAATGCACTCGTTCAGCGATATGACGCAGGCCTACAGAGCCTCGCGCCAGCTCTACCCTCCGCCCCACCCCTCCCTAGATAACAAACACGCAACACTCTGGCGCAAACTACAGACACACACACTTCCATCACCCCTGACCCTAGCCCACTATCACCCCTCCTTCCCCACTCCTGCCTGCACCCTGTGCCCAGAACCATTCGCCTCTTCCCTCCACCTCCTCTCCCTCTGCCCGGCGGACCCTCCCCCGCGCGGCCTAGAGGACCTCAAGACCTGGGAGGACTGGGAGACCCTGCTGCGCTCGGAGGACCCGGCTGTGCAAACAATCGCCACCGGCCGGGCTGCCAGTGTAATGGACCTTAGGGACATAAACACTTGAGTGCAGTGGGGTCGTGCGGAGACCCAGGGGCGTGCCCCGACTTCCTCTCCAACAATAAAGTTTTTTTCTCCCTCTCTCTCTCCGTTGTGACGTAAGTCTGGGCTGAATATATAGGCCACAGCGTTTATTGGGTGACCAACCTCTAGCGATCAACTATTAATTTAACTGCCACCTGGCAGAGTGGGCGCACTGCCTATAAAGTGTGCGGAACGCACTCAATGTTATGGATTCGTAAGTTGCGTCTAGTTGCACGATATACCACAGCTTTCGCTCTCTAACCAGGTTCAGCAGTAGTTAAACCGCAGCTAAATTTTTGTTTCGGCCGCACACTCACCAAAATTGTCTGTAACGACCGCTGCACAGATAATATACTCCTGCACTTCACAGTCATATTTTGCCTTGAACATTTAGTGACGCGAGCAAAATGATTGTTGTTGAAATATGCGTCTTCATTTTCGATAGGGTGAGACTAGAGAAACATGGGCTTTGGTGGTTGCCCAGCCACGCCTGCTGTTCTTTACGAAGCTGCGCAATTAAATGTATCTATAAAAATTAAAATTCGGTTTTGGGGAAAGGAAATGGTTCAGAATCTGTCTGCCATATCAGCAGGAACCAGAACCGCGCCGCAAGGGAAGGAGTAAAGGAAAGACTAAGAGAAGAAATGCAGAGAGATGTGCCGTAGTGGAGGGCGCCGATATAATTTCGACCACCTGGAGATCTTTAACTTTCACTGACATCGCACAGCACACTGGTGCCTTAGCGTTTCGCTAGTTGGGCAATGCGCATGGGACTTAGGAGTGAGCTGGTGGACACCTGACCCGGTGCCTTCAAACCCATGCGACCCGTCTTGCTGATCGGCGAAGGGCCTGCTCGTCCGGAGCAAGGTTCTAAAGGTGAGGACCCTATATGGCCCATTAGCAAAGAATCCCGGCAGTCATCGTCGGCGTCTACGAAAAGTTGTTCAGGAAACCCCCTAATGACGTCACGAGCAATGAAAAAGATTTCTTGTGAAGATGAACGGAATTGAAACAAGGGTTCCCCGCTTCGAACCCGGCCGCCCGGCCATGTTTAGATGGAGGCTAAAAGTAAAAGGCGCCCGTAGGTCGTGCGGCGTCACTGCACGTTGAAGATCCCCAGGTGGTCGAAATTATCCCAATGGCCTCCGCTACGGCATCTCTGTCTTAAATTTCGTCCTTCACTACCTCCTATATCTCTTCTCTTACGGCGCGGTTCGGGTCCACTGAGACATATGCGACAGTTACTGCGTTATTTCATTTGCTTAAAAATTAACTGCGGTTTTACTACTGCTGAACCTGATTAGAGAGCGAAAGCTGCGGTGTATCGGGCAACTAGACATTACTTGGCGTGTGTAACGTTGAGTGCGTTCCGCACACTAGAAAGCAAGTGCGCCCACCCTGCTCCCCAGGCAGTTAATCGACGGTTTTAGTTGGCCGTGCCTTAGCGTTCCTCACGTGAACATGTAAACAGTAGCACCATTTAGTCGCAGGACGCCAAAGCACATCAACACTGAGTTGCAGAAATTTTCATCCGTAATTGCTGGTAACGAAGGTAGCTGCATTGCGATTCTTTTCTTTTGTTCCAAGAAGAAAAACTATGCAAATAGAAGAAAATGTAACAACAGACTAAGCAGAAGTGCTTCTCCAGGTGTCGTCTCTACGAGGAAAATAAAGTGCATTTATTAGGCATAACAACTTGAAAATCGCCAAATTATTTGAACAATGGGGGGCCAGTTACCGCTTATACTTCTACGTGTGAGCGAGAGTGTGCCAAATAAAAGTGAACCACTACGATTTGAGAGAGCTATTGCGTGGAAGAATGTAGCGGCGACATGTATTTATTCCGAAGCGGACGAGTTGGGCGCTGCCATCTTGTCAACGTATCCCATAAAGTGCCCGTAGCGTGCGTGCGCAAGCGGCCCAGCAGTACGGAACGTACTGCGCATACGCACTGGCGACCCTCAACGCTCCTGCGTACGTAAGCAAGTTCCGTACGGCCAACTAAAAGCGTGTAATGGTTGATCGCGAGATGTTCGTTACCGAATGAACGCTGCGGCCCATTGCCGCAGTGCCACGTGTCTGCCACAACCTTGTAAGAGCTAATGCATGCAGCCCAAATCTCTCTCTCACCACCGCCACGTACTTGAAAGTTAGATTGAAGTGCCCGCAGACCAATGCAGCCAGTTATGCACCATTCCTTTCCTCCAAGGAAGCCAGGAAAGAAGTTGAGCTTTGAGCATCTTAGACCCATTTCCATCATATATTTCCTTGGAAAATTAATGAAGCACGTAATTCAAACTAGACTGAATAGATTCATGGAAGATAACAATTTTTATCCTGATATCATGGTAGGCTTCAAGTCAAACCTATCGGCATGGGATGTCATGCTACAGCTGAAGGAGTAGGCTATCAATAGAAAGGCTTGATACTAGGATTATTGTGGGACTGGACGTCTCCAGAGCTTTTGGTATTGTCAAAGACATAGCCTAACTTGAGAACCTAAGCGCGCTAAAGGTTGGAGTCAAGACATATAACTACGTAAGTGACTTTCTCTCAAATCGGACTGCCACCATCAGCCTGGACGGACAATTACTCGAAAGGACTAGAATAGAGGGACGCCGCATGGGTCCGTTCTCTCTCCGACCCTGTTTAATGTAGCAATTATTGGGCTTCCGGGGCAGCTGGACGACATCAAAAATCTGCATCACACCATATATGCGGACGATTGTACGCTGTAAGTGAGCAGGGGTAGCGACGGACCGATTGAAAGCAAACTTCAGAGAGCCATATACGTAATAGAGAAATATCTCGAGCCGATTGGGTTAAAATGCTCGGCAGAAAAATCACAGGCTCTTTTTCTGTCATCTCAAAAAAAAAGGCAAAGAAACAGTGCCCCTTGCAAGGGCTGTGATATCGCTTTACGAGTGAATGGCAATGCCAGTTCGACGGTAGACAGTATTTGATTCTTAGGGCTGCGCATAAAAGCAAATGGCAAATAACAGAAACTATCACGAGACTTGAAGCGAGTACCAGCCAGACGTGCCCGCTGCTGAAGCGCATTTCTAAGAAGCATGTGGTGATAAAGGAGGCCAATGTTTTCAGATTGGTTCCGGCTTTCGTCATAAGCCGAGTGCTATACGTTGGCTCCTATCTCATCCAGGCCAAAGCAGGAAAGAAGAAAATTGAAATAAGAATAAGAAAAAGGGTCATAACCGCACTAGGTCTTTCTCCGAACACTTCCACAGCAAAAATTCTACGGCTAGGTGTCTCCAACACTCTGAATAAGCGCATTGAAGCCTCTATGGTGTCGCAGCATCAAGGCTTTTAAAACCCGAAGCTGGAAGAAAAATGGAGCGGCTGGGGATCGAACCCTCGGAGTGTTCAAAGCGGACAGATAACATACCTAGAGCAACCAGGGATAGACTCAAAATTCCACCGCTGCCTAAGAACATGCGTCCGGTATTTCACGAAGGTAGACGCAAATATAGGGCTGTGGCCCTACATGGCAAATTAGAGGTTGATCCAATGTGCTCTGCACGGACGCTGTCGAATACGATCGCAAGGCAGCAAACACAGCGGTAGTGGTTCGTGAGAGTGGAGACCCTATCTCGTGCTGCACTGTTAAAAACAAAATTGCAACTTAGGCAGAAGAAGTCGCCTTTGCTCTAGCAATAATACAAAACGGTACAAGGGTGATAGTGAGTGACACTAAGGCAGCCATTAAGAATTATGCTATGGGTGGAATCTCTGACGCGGCCGCCAAAATTCTCAGAGAATGGCAAGTATCATTAGAGCTAATATCCCCGATCTGGTTCCAGGCTCATCAGGGCCTGTGGGGGAACGAGGAGGCGCACGCGACCGCCCGAGGGCTCACTTTCCGGTCGATCGCCGCTGACGCGCCGCCTCCACGCGAGCAACACCTCCCATCGAGTGACGAACTCGCAACATTCCATAAAATCATTTCTCATTATAAGCTCGGTCGTAAGGCCTATCCAGCAGCAGATAAACCGCTCAATAAGAAAGAGGAAATCATGTGGAGGAAATTGCAAACCGGGGTGCTTCCAAACCCTCAACTGTACAGTAAATGGCATCCAGAAGTCTTTAATCCTTGATGTACGCACTGCAATGGCATTGCAGATCTCGTCCACATGGTCTGGGCCTGCCCTTTCTATAAAGACCCGAATAAATATGTGCAGTCCAGGGAGACCTTATTGCTCAGCCACGAAGCAGAAGAACAACGCAAGGTCATCGGTCTCGCCCTGTCCGCCGCCGAGTCCCAAGGGATTCCGGCCGACGGTTAGGATAATGAAGGGGGTTCAGGCTATAGCCTTCTCCTCCATCGTTTTTGATGGGGGAAATCATCGGAGTCTAGAACGTTCCCAATGCAACGCCGATTAACACAAAGAGAGCCGACGGCCTGTAGCTTCAGTACCGCGTTTCTGCCATAACGTTGTCAATGCAAACGCATGCAGCGCACATCTGTCACTACCTGCAACGAGCTGAAAGGGCGACTTTACGCGCCTTCCCTTTGCTTTCGAATGTAGTGAATTACTCTTTTTAATCACCGCCCCGTACCTCAATGCGCGAAGTATGCCTTTCAGGAATTCAGCGAGGCCCCTCATTGTAGTGTTGAAGAGGAACGGAGATAGGACTGCTCCTTGTCGCGTACCTCGGTTACCTAGGGTAATCTCGCTGTGGAGGTCCGAGAGAATGGGAATTGGTTTTTAGGGAAACGAAAGGCCCAGTATCTGCCTCACATATCGGTGAACACCTGAACCACGACTTAAGGGAAGGGATAAAGGAGAGAGTGAAAGAAGAAAAAAGAAAGAGGTGCCGTAGTGGAGGGCTCCGGAATAATTTCGACCACCTGGGGATCATTTACGTGCACTGACATTGCACAGCGCACGGGCGCCTTAGCATCTCGCCTCCATCCTGTGGAGGTCTCCAATGTGATCTTCTGCTGTACGGTTATGAAGAAAGTCGGCCATGTAGTTGTGGGTGCCGGTGCCTACATTCATTTGTGAGACGTTTGCCAGGACGGAGGCATGGGACACGTTGTCGATAGCCTTAGTGACGTCTAGGCCAAGGATAATTCGTGTAGCTCGGATGGGGCTGGGATCGAGGATGTTGTGTTGGATTTGCATACCTCACATTAAACACTCAACATATGCCGATGACATCATCCTCTGGACGAACTCCGGCTCAGATGGGGAAGTACAAGCTCCTTCCAAAAAGCAATTCACAAAGTCCTCGCCTTTGTACAGGCGAACGGGCTGACATGCTGCCCCAAAAAGTCCGAATTTCTAGTCATCAGGACAGACGAGTTCGCCTGCCCGTCCACGAACCGCAAGAGCCTATTGTGCTCCAAGTCGGCACACATCCCACACCTGCGGTTCAGACCATCCGCGTTCTGGGAATGCCAATACAGAACAACACGCAAAACTATGGGGTCATTCAGCGCCACCACACCACAGACAATCAGAGGCCTCATTCGCTGCAATGGCACTCGCCACAGAGGTGTGAAGCGGACGACCGGTGTCGGCTTAAGCAAGCTTTCCTCATCGGCAGGATAGTCTACTCCTACCCCTACTATCTCATGCACCGGGAAAACGAGTGAGCTGTTGACAGCATTTTACGTTGAGCGTACAAAGCCGAACCGGGGCTGCCGCAGTACGGAAGCAAACAGCATCCCCTCCAAATCGGCTTCTACAACATGCTCACCGAACTCACAGAGCCACACAAGACCAGCCAAATCAACGCCCTCCCCCCCCCCCCCACTAAACACGGCTGGCTTACACTTGACCGTCTCAACATCAACCCCATAGTCGACCTCCACCACACGGCTTCCCTTCCGATAGGAGTCTACAGCCGCCTTGTCGTGAAACCAATCCCAAAAACATGCTACCTGGAAGCCATGATACGCAGCGCAAGCTCAAAGCTCAAGAACTAGCTGCCAAAATCCTTGCTGACCATCACGCAATATACGTGGAAGGTGCACGGCAAAAGTCAACCACATATGTGGCTTGTGCAAACACGCCACAATCCACTCACGTCTCTACCGCCACAGTACTAGCCCAGTCTCCCACCACGGCGGAAGAAACCGCCATCACACTAGCCATCGCTGACTCATGTACGCACACAGTCCTAAGCGACTCTCAGGTGGCGATACAAAATAAAATTACTCGGCAGGTTTTTTCTGCCATTCAGCGGCCCGCATTCTTCGCGGCTGCACTTCCAACCATAATATAAACCTAGTCTGGGTACCCGCCCACGCGGGTAACTCTGGAAACGAAGGGGTCGACCGTCTAGCCCAAGCCTAACCAACCGGACGGCCGGCCTCACAGATCCTGGCGCTCTGGATGAGCCTCCGCAGATTTTTGCCGAAATCATCAGCCTCTACAGAGAGACGAGGCGCCAGTTCCAGCCTCCCCACCCCGACTTAAATCGAGCGACAGCCACCATGCTGCGCAGGTTGAGACACATTCGATCTTTAGTCATTCTAGATTATCACTGATCACAGACGGGAATACGACCCGGCCTGCCAAAATTGTAACCAAGGCGAAATCGCCACCCAGGCGCAAATCCTCTGAGGTTGCGCGGGAAACCCACCCCCAAGAACCTTAGTGCCAGCTGGCTCCGCGGAGGGATGAACACAACTCCTCAGAAGGCTAGACAAGAACATCGAAATGGCATTCGTTTCCTTGGCTCAGGAAGTCGCCCCCATTTGGGGATCCACACCAAGCCCACCTGCCATAAATCTCTAGATTCTATGGCAATAAAGTTGTTTCTCTCTCCATCTCTCTGCTCAAAGCGCGGTTGAGGCGTCCACTGACCAACGGAGCCAGTCATAAATCACGACAATCTATGGCAATAAAGTCGTTCACTCTCTCACTCCTCAAAGCGCGATTGAAGCGTCCGCTGACGAACGGAGCGAGTCATAAATCCCGTCATTTTATGGCAATAAAGTTATTCTCCCTCTCCCTGCTCAAAGAGCGATTGAATCGTCCGCTGACCAACGGCGCCAGTTACGCGCCCTTCCGTTCCAGTCTAGACTGTTGTCAATGCCTACTCGAATAACACAATGACCGCCGACGGCCTATAGAATCACAAGGGAGCGCTCGGTTTCGGCGGCGGTGGCGGCTAAGTGACGTCCTAGATGTCCCGTGGTTTTTTCCCGTTTTCTGTTACCCACCGCGGTGGCTCAGTGCTTATGGTGCTCGGCTACTGATCCGGAGTTTCCGGGTTCGAACCCGACCGCGGCGGCTGCGTTTCGATGGAGGCGAAACGCTAAGGCGTCCGTGTGCTTTGCGACCTCAGTGCACGTTAAAAAACCACAGGTGGTCGAAATAATACCAGAGGCCTCCACTACGGCCCCCCTTCTTTCACTTCCTCCTTTAAAGTGCGGTTCAGGTGTCAACCGATATGTGAGACAGATACTGCGCCATTTTCTTTCCCTAAAACCAATTTTCATTTAATTGTCAAGCCTGTCACCCTGGCAGGTAGCCCTTAAGTGTTCATCCCGCGAGAAGAAGGAGGAGGAGGAAAAACTTTAATGAAGTGAAGCGGTGCTGGGTGAAAATGGGTGGGGTCCTCATTCCAGGGGTCCACTGGCTTGAGCTGCCCTGCGGACGTTTTGTATGAGGGCCCGTTGGTCCTCCAGGTTATCGCTGGTCAGCAGCGCCTCCCACGGCTCAAAAGTCATGTTTTCTGTCTATAGAGGCTTTGGTTTGTCCCCACATTCCCACGAAATGTGGAAGAGTGCAGGGCGGGCCTTGCACTAGGGACATGTCAAAGTATAATGTTGGGTGTATGAGATGTAGTTTATGGATGTTTGAAAATGTGTTCGTCGGTATATGCCGCCAAGAGACTCATCTGGGGTGTCTGTTTTCCTATGAGGTGGAGAGAAATGTCTCCTTTGAAGACGCTGACACTCGAGGCGTTCGTTACAGCTAGAAGGTAGAGGGGTAAAAGCGGGCACTGTTTGTGGCTCCGGTCTCTTGATGATGCCTCGAGCTAGAGTAGGTGCCCTCTCCTTTCCCTCCAGTCCCTCGTGGCCTGGGCCCAGGTGATTTGGTGGTACTTGGTGATGGGTGTAGTGCTATTGAGCTGACTGACATGCTTGGGAACTCGGCCTCTCAGGAAGTTTCGGCACGCGTATTGCGAGTCTGTGATCACATGACCACATTGGCCTTGGGACTCGTAATGCCTAATGGCAATCGCCACGGCAGTGGTCTTCGCGGCCGCTGGTGTTTCGGCTCTTACAGAAACAGTGAGTACAGTGGAGAAGCTGTGGTGCACTGCCGCCACTGCGTACTTGTCATTGTACGGGTATGCTGCGGCGTTAACATACACCATGTACGGGGAATTGGCTAGAAGTCGGTATACGTCGGACACATCGGTTTTCGTTTACGAGGCTGGGCTGAAGTTTCTATCTTGTCTAGTCTAATAGGACGCGAGCGCATACCCGGGGTTTTTGAGGGCTATATATGAGCACCCGTGGTGTCGTCGTCTTTCTTGTGTGTGTTCTTTTGGAGCAAAATAGTTTTAGTATGTATGATTACCAACTAGCCCAGTAGTTATCCCTTCTAAAGTACGTAGGATACTCGCGTTCGTTGTCTGCCTGCGTGAAGGGTTTTAAGCATATGTTTCGGTATCGGGGCCACGCTGATGTATTTCCTGTGCTGTTTTTCTAGAGAGGGCTGAGCATCTAGTGTGAGAATGTCCGCAACTGTGCCAACTCGGCGTAGGTTAGCTCGTCCATCTTAGGTGGCCTGAAGTCTTAGTGTTTGAGATGCACGGATGGCTTCTGTTAGTTCCACAAAGCTGTTGACGCTTCCCAATGCGGTCAGACGCTCCATCTAGGTGTTTTTAGGAAGGTTAAAGACCGTCTTGTATACCCCCTTATGATGGCGTCAACTTGCTTTACCAAGCATCGCTAAGTAATTTGAGAATAAGACGCTCTTCGGCTGTTGCAAACACTGGTACTTAGCCGAATCACTTACGGACAATCCCGCGATGCTTGTCACACAGAGAACGTGGCGGCCTATTCTACCTCCTTCTATTCGCGAATTCTCAAATCCATGCGACACCTAGCGGCGCTAGCAAGAAGCGGAGAATGGAGGTCCAATAGTAGACGCTCCTCACCAGCCTAATGGAAACGCGTCAGCATAACGCTCATGGGCCACAAAAACGGAAATAAGTGAACAGAAAACTATATCTACACTGTTTTACAGTTAGTGTCAACGCATTGACACATCATTTCATAAATCAACTTCGTGCTGAAACGATCGGCGCCGCAGGATAGTGCGTATTGAGATTGTCCTTTGATCTTAAAACAGTCACACCAACGGTACTATTTTCGCCAGTTCTGGTGGCACGATTTCATGTTTCTGAGTATCTAATATCTTCTACTGACGTTACTAAGGTGCTAAAGTCTTTTGCAGCTGTGGTGCTCATACTCGCCTTTGATATCGCATTGTCGGCAAGTACAAACTGCAACAGCTGCGATCAGAGCGAACTTCAAGCTCGAGCTTTTAAGTTAAAGCTGTTGCTAAATGCGTGTATCGAAGCAATTCGTGGTTTTCGGCCGTTTTGCCGCATCTTTTCTCAACGGGTCAGTGGCACCGGGCTCAATATTGGACCGCGCGCGTTACTGCGAGTTGCCCGATATTTCGCGTATTCTTCGCCGCTCGCCGGACTCTTATTTTATGCTCCCTTTTTGTATTACGTGGACTACGAGGAAGCGATGACCGGCTGACACGGAGACCGTCACACAAGTTCCTTTATTTCGAATAAGGTCCGCGAAGGGCGCACGCCTAGGAGCGAAGTCCACACATACAGCGGGGAGAGACGCGCTGGAAGTTATGCGCTGCTCGCTCGCAAGGAGGTGCCGTTGGCATGAAGGTGCTCCTAGATTTGATGAGCGTCCACATGAATCATCCACATGAAAAAGAGTTTAAGCATTCGTACCCAGCCGAACTTGCTGTTAAAACCTGTTAAGCGCTGAGTATTAAGCCACACAGGCTTAGCAGAAAGTTAGCCGAGAAAGCTGTCAGGAATTCCTTTCAGTAGATTTGCACATTGTTGTAACAAGGCATATATGTTTCAGTGTCCCCCTGATAGGGACATTCTGTACATAAAATAATGTGCCTGCATCCAACATTCTTCTCTTGATATTATTTCGTTCACTAGTCTAACTTATTTGGCATACACCTTGCTAAGTTTTAGTAGGCAACAGCCGCAAATGCGGCAGTGTTCGAGTTTTGCAGAATAATAAGATGATATGATCAGGGAAAAAAGACATAGGAGCTGTGCGGAATAACTCACAAGTATGTGTTATGGCTTGCCCTACAGTGGAGCTTACATCAAATGTAAAGCTTGTCCACACACATAGACAAAGGGCTTAACGTAGCCAATGGCTACTGTCTACCCACATAGTCTTTGCACTGCCACTGGAGCTGCGCTTCGTGCAATAATGCCTTCACTTCGAGCCGACGTACACATTAATATTATTTTCAAATTTTCAATTTTACACCAGAGTTATCCTGCATCATTCACAGTATCATTATAATGAGCTTGCACCGAGAAGGAATTTCGATGTTCTTCCATGATCAAGATTACTCAAATAGACATTATGCATGGAATATTTTTATTATAAACCACAGAAGAATGATACACAAGTTTTCACTTCATACAGCTGTGCCAAACACATCATCACCCTCTCCTGGTTTTTAGCAGAGAGGGAACAGTGCCATCAGTATCAACTATGTCATTGCCACCAAACACCAGGAGGAGGAGGAGGAAAGGCATAGAGGTTAGCGGAAGAATAACCAGTCTGCTACCCTGCACGGTGGAGAAAGAGGTGAGGGGCTAAAAAGATGAAGGGGAAAAGAGAATAGTAGGAAACTGAAGTCACTACGCGAAATCACAGTGTTCGGTACACTCACCGCCTATCGCGCAGGCCAGAAGTCTTCAAGAAGCGGAGCAGTACATTGGAGGCCTTCGCCGCACACGATCGCCGCGGCCAGTGACCAAGAATCTTCATTCTCGTCACTGGGCGCGGGTCAAGATGCTCCAATGCACGACAGAGAGACTGAGTTTCAGCTCTGTAGGTAGGGCATTCACAAAGAATGTGGGATATAGTCACATCACACACTTAGATGGCAGATGCAGGGCTATCAGCCATACCGACTAAAAAAAATTAATGCTTCGTGAAAGCTACACCAAGCCACAGGGGACACAGCAAACTTGCTCCACGTCGTGGTAGGCTGGATGGAAGCCGGAGCTTCAGATCTGTGTCCAAGGGTTCCAAACGCGAATTCGAAAATTTGCCTGAATTCCACGCGGCAAACGTGATGTCCCGCGACAGTGTTCGAAGCCTACCCGCTGCGTCGGCTCTCGAGATGGGGATGGACACACAATCGCCCACACGGTGAGCAGTTCGCGCGGCCTCGTTCGCGCGGTGGTTGCCTGCGATGCCGCTGTGTCCTGGCAGCCATTGGTAAACAATATCGTGCCCTTTGTTGATGGCGGTGTGGTGGAGCTCTTGGATTTCCGCGACAAGTTGCTCATAAAACCCATGACGAATAGCAGATTGTAAGGCTTGGAGGGCTGCCTTTGAATTCGTGAAAACAGACAATTGCTGGGGCGACCAAACACCAGAGTGGTCAAAAAAACGGCACTGGTGCTTACGAAAAGTTCGAAGTGGCTTTTATTGTTGAAAAAATTAGACTGCCGTCTTATGGCCCTCACCCGCCTGAGCCATTCCAACCAATACTTCACAGCTATCACGCAGATTCACTTGCAAAACATTATCACCCTTATTAAAGCCCATTGTAGACAATACATACCAGTCTCCACCAGCAGTATCCACACAACACGGGTGAACATCGATGTACAGTCAAACCTCAAGTGAATGAATTACACAGCAGCAACACAAAATATTTTTCATGTGAATCGTTACAAATCTCGAGCTACAGAGTACACACAAAAACTGTTCTGAAAGCAATTAGCTAGATATGCAAATGTGATATAAAACGTGGGCGGCAATAAAGTGGTATGGGCTTTCAAAAGCCGCATGAAGCCTTCTTGACAGCATAAGTCATTCTAAAGTTACGAAACCAAAACAAATTGTACCAGTTACAATTTGTGGTAGGCATATGAGGTTCCAGATAATGTTTAACTGATTAACAGGCGTTCATTCTGGTGGTTTTTCACAGTATACTGTACAAATTTAACTCTTAGGTGACATGTAACCTTAAGTCATAATTTCTGTACATGAGGGCAAATTTATGTAGCATTGTCACAAATCCAACTAGCCCAACATCTAACTCTTTTAAAGTAGCATTTACCATTGCGGATGCAAAATATAAAACGCTGCAAGATGCTTAGTGGCGGTTTAATACTTCATGAACTAGCTCTGTGAAAGTCAGTGTTAGCTAAGAATGCCCAACACCTTACTTTCTGTAGGGACGGCGACATGACTTGTGCCACGTACCATTCATTGTCTTTCAATGCCTGAAAGGCATTAGCCTTATAATGCATATGAATACAGGAAACGTAATCATAACTGCAAAAGGCGAAGTGGCCTCTTTTACATGTTGTTAAGGTCAGCTGCGTCACATGCCTGCCGTTCAAGTCATGCTTCATAATTTTTATATATATTTTGTGGCTTGATTGGGCACATGGTCTCTAAACCATCTCTCTTCCCCTACAGCACTTCCATCAGAAACGGACAATGCCATCAGAAGAGCACCATATTAAAGGAAACTGGTGGGAAGCGATTCCTGTCTTCCACGTCTCAAGTCCTTGGCTCTATTTCTTGCCATTTGTGCATGAAACAGATACACTCTCATCTTTCATGGTTCAATTACCAATGGCTAAGGTGCGGGAAGGTTTGATTCGTATGATTTCAGTAAGGAATGAATGTAGTCATGCCAGCATTAATGTGGACACTTTGGTACATGAGCAAAAGCGTCTAAAAGAGAGTCGTTTGTAATAAGGAATCATGAATAAAAACAAAGAGAGATATTTAAAAAAATGGTTTCATGATTACAGACTCTTAAGCTCAGTCGCGGGCAGTGAAGTGGAAATTTGGCAATCTTAGTAAGTCAGGTGCATTATTCTGTTCGCCATTATTTTGAAAATCAAACGGTTTACGATGAAGCACGTATCTCCTACGCCGACTGTTCACATTGCAAAAACGCTGCACGCTCAGCTGACAACTGCTGAATGTGGTTTTCAACGAAGCATACGGATAATTATTCACAGTCAACTAATGTGGCAAACGGTAAGGTGCGTCGACCTGGCACCTTACCAGTGTAAAGAATGAAGCCATGCACACACAAAAAGGCGAATACTCATGCATTTGCACATTCGCCTGCCTTTCGCTGGTGTTCTGCACTCAAGTTGTAAGGGGCGGAACATCTGGTAGAGGCACTCGGGATTTTGTTCTCATCGCGGTCCATATCAACGGGACGCAAATACACGTGTCCCAATGGGCTCCGTGCTCTTTCACCCTGTCCATTATCCAGACAGCGAGTTTCCGTAATAACGAGGCGTAAATACACTGAAAAAATTGTTCCCAAGAAAAACTGTCCATGATTAGAGTTGTCCATATAAATGGGGGCCGTATTATTTCGGCACGACTGTAAATGTGTCATGTGAATTTTGCATGAGGAGTATTTGCACGGATTACAGGTGTATACGCAATAATGGCAGTGAAGGGGCCCTTTCGATATCTGTTGCGTGTCACAGACTCTGTCTTTTACCACTGTTTGTGTCCTATATATTTCTCATAAATGCTTCAGGATGTCTTCCAGCCTTCTGCATGATGCTCTTTATCTTGGTGCATAAGCACCTCCATCGAAGCAGTTGAGCATGGCTGACGGGCCTTTTCAACTCCACTGTTCGAAAAAGAAACATCAGAACAGTGAAATTTTATAGCTGTAATCGAAGAACACTCGAGTTTGCAGAAGTTGAATAAACAAAATTATGGGTGAAGGCACCCTCGACAAAGTATCAGGATGATTAAGCTGTGTGTTTTCACGGTCAATAACAATTCTGAGTGCATAAATATCTGACAGCTGCAAAAAAGGGTTGGCAAACAAAATCACGGAAAAAAATGATTTCATTTCATTATCTGAATACGCGAAGTTTCTGAAAAGCAAAAAAAAAAGAACAGCCCATGCTTCCGCTGGCCCATAATGAAGACAATAGACTTCTGATTCTGCAAGACTCTCTCGGCATGTATTTTGGCGTATATATCGTTCCAGTAGCATGTAAACAGCTGTTTACTGGTGGACATGTCTGAGCGGAATGCCTGCTTAAGCGGCAGCTCCCGAGGCTCTCACTTGGGAACGAGTTTATCGTATCCAATAGCTGCGATGGATAGAAAACGAAAAAGAAAGGTTATGTAGCACGCAGACTTTTAGCGAATATCACCTATCACGTATAAGTATCAGCCCCCCACCCCACCCCGTACACGATCTAGGTTTTGACTTCCGCCCCCTCCTCTTTCTCAACTTTCTCTGTAGGTTTACCATTTCTGATTTAGCGTTAGCACAGGCAAATCACGCCACCGAGAGAGTCAGCTGACACGTTCGATCGCGCAAAAATATTGTAAAACTACTTCGGAGAAAATGCACTGTGAACGCTTTGTCCATGCACAAGACCGAATCTCGATTTTGGAAAGTACGTTTATATTTGTGCGATCGCGTTGCGCATTCACATCCCGACTTATCTTGCTTCCCCTTCTCCACTGAGATAGCTGCATAATCTCAATTGAGAACATAACGTACCGTCGAATAGTCGTGTTCATTGCTGGCTGGCACCAAGAATTTAGCGGCCACAAACGCAGCACATAAAAAGCGCGACGACTGGAGTCACCTCCGGCGAGCATGGTCTTTTCGTGCAGCTAAATAACGGCAAAGGCACCAAGTTACTTACCAGTAGTAATGGATAAACACGGCACCAACACGTTTGCGTTTTTCACAGACAGCGGCGACACAGGAGCACTTCGCCTTCTCCACGGCAGAATCCGTCATGACGTTCGTCTGCTAGCGCGATTTTGCGAGTATCGACAGCAACGGTGTCGCCCCATATTCGGTCTGATAGTCTCCGGTGGCCTCAGAGAATTTCAAAGTTAAATGCTTAGCGTCAAAGACGCGACTATTCCCCAAAAAACCGCGAGATTTTCAGCACAAGGAAGCAACGCCCACGCATTCATAAGCGACGAGCTATGCGGGGACATCCACTCATGCCATGTTGCCAGACTTCTCAGTTCCCCCTGAAGTTGAGTTTTGTCGTGAATTGGCGAATCGAAAGGTACAACGTGAAGTGGTACGACATCATGGTGGAACATAGATGGTAAGGCCTACGCCACACTTGACCTCTGGCTCACTTGAAGGTCTACCGTCAACGCACGGCGAAATCGGCTTGCCTTATGCCCCTGTCACACGGGTATTTCAAGGGTCCTCGAACCGATAGCCCATCGACTGAGAGGCGATCGAGAGCTGCTACACGGGCAGTTTCAATGGCCATGGAGTCAATAGTCTATCGAGTCAACGGAGTAGCGCCGAACTCCACCGAGATTTCGAGGGCCTTCGAGCGGTGCCCAAGGTTGCTAGCGTTGGTTCGAGCGGCGCCAAGCGCACTTTCTTTCACGGTATAAAAGCATAAACAAACATTATTCGCCTAAAATTTAATGCAAGGAATAAAATATTAGCTTCTAAAATTATTTAAAAATTGTATATGTTTGCTTTACAGCGCATTAGTTTCATACTCTCTGTCACAGTAACCAATGGTGCATGAGAAGCAAACACAAAGAAAAAACTCAGCCATTTTGATATAGCCCTCGGAGTCCTCGGCTCGCGATACTTTTGAAGTTTTTTCCTGCCTTTTTTTTCGTACATTTCCCGCCGATTGCATCCAACGCGTTGTTTTTAGTTTTTAATTGCACGTTTAGTTGGTGCAAGGTGTTTTGCGTCCCTCTTATTTTTCCCTCTCTGGACCTTTTGCTTTTATCTTTTTTTGTTGTGATATGACGTGGCCATCGCAGCCAGAAAAGCAGAAAAGCGCGTCGGCTTCGGCGCCTAGGCAGTTGTGGGGAGAGCGGGAAACGTCGTTGCTAATAGATTTATGGGAGGATCACCTCGCCGACTTGCGTCGCCAGAAGAGGAACGGCGGCGTGTACGAAGAGATCGTACGAAGTCTCTGCGAAGCTGGATACTTCTGGACACGCGCCCAAGCTCAGAACACGATAGAAAACTTGGGACAAACGTGCCGGTAAGTCACTTTCCCGTGCGTGCGGGTTAAGAGCATGCGGTCTGTCGCGGTAAAAACTTCGC
The DNA here is from genome assembly GCA_030143305.2 of Amblyomma americanum. Taxonomy (NCBI): domain Eukaryota; kingdom Metazoa; phylum Arthropoda; class Arachnida; order Ixodida; family Ixodidae; genus Amblyomma; species Amblyomma americanum. The sequence continues at coordinate 23,209 of JARKHS020002311.1, forward strand.
AGCCTTGTCAGCGTTGTTTTTGAGGCGCCCTTTGTAACGCAGCATTTACTTTTTCACTGTGCTGCAAACTGTCGCATCTTCTGCAGCAGCGCAGTTAGTAAACATTGCTTGCTCAGCCAGCCCAGTTTTATGCACAGTAGGGTAGGGCCGCACAAAATGACACAATGATCATCACAGTTCTTTTCTTTATTTTCTTGTCTCATTCGCCCTTCCATAAAACTTTCAGATTGTGGCTGAGGAGGAGAACTACTGGTTCAGGAGCCATCACATGGGAGTACTTCTGGCGTATACATCAATTTCTTGGGTCACTGCCGGCCAATGATCCCTCCACAGCTCAGGAAAGCGGCAGAGTTGAAGAGGTATGCCGAAGTATTGATTGCAGCTTTTAGCAGCCATTAGTGCCGCACAGCATGCTTGGTAGTGGAAGAACTATTCAAATTTGCTCATTTTCTGCAATAGTGCTTTGCAAATGCTGATTTTGAAGTTAATACTGGTATGTGTTTGATGCGCATGGCAGTCAGCGTCCATCAAGAATGACAGCTGCAGAAACTACTGCACCTTAACTCCTTTTATGTGTGTCTACACAGGAAGGCTTATATTACAGCTTTCTCCGCAAAATTTATGACAGGATGCTGCCAGTACAGTAATGGCCGTGAACACAGCATAACAGGGTTTGCCTTAAATAATCATCATGAGAACCAGCACAAAGCAGTGTTCATTTCACCGTAGTCATGTCAATATGGTGAACTTTGTGTGCTGCCTAAGAAGAATGCAATATACGTGTGAATACTCAGTATCGCATGGAAATGTGAGCTGTGGTTTTTGCAAGGGGAGCCTTTGGCTGCCTATTTTCCTTTTCTTTTCCTGCCTAATAGTATGACTGCCACGCAGATAATTCTTCGAATGGTGCGTGGCGAAACCACGGAAACCGCCACCACCAACTCACAAATGAATGAAAGCCTGCCCTGCGATGACCCTGACAGAGGGTCATTGCAGCCAACACCACCACCACCAGCCGGGTCACCAGCAGCCGCATTGTCGGCTGACACAACACCAGCAGCCAAGCCTCCTTCCAGGAAGAGGAAAAGGCGGACAAGTGCCCTGGCAGAAGTGCACATAGGGCTCCCAGAAAAACAGAAAATGTTGCGGCAGACCTTACAAGCAGCTAGGAACAGAGAACACGATCAGCATGAGAGACAGAATGCTCTGCAAGAGAAATTGGTTAATGTTCTAGAAAATGTTTTCAACAAGTAAAACAATAAATGCTATGCTATTCCATTTTGTAAGTGTTTATTACAATAGCATGGCCTCGATATGTGGCAAAAGAGGCCAGCATTGCAAACATGACCAGCTCAACACTTTGGTGCAATGTCCAATCATATATCGACATGCTGTGCATTAAGCAATAGCCTACTGAAGACAGCATGCCACAAGCCTGCCATTTCTGTCCAGGCTTGCTCTGGTACCAATTTTGAGATGTTGCTTCCCGCAAGTTGTAATTTTTTGCATTTTAGTTGCTATCAATGCGTACTAATGTGATGCAAACCAGCTTCCACATTTTTATTGTGCACACAATGCTGATGCCACTAAAACAACACAAATACAAAGCAATCTTTTGATTTTTTCTATACATTTGTCTTGCCCCAATGTAGTGGAAGTGAATAGATTTAGCAGTATTGCCAAGAATGTCGGCAAAAAAATGTGATGCGGGAAATTCTGTAATGATTATATTAAGCAATACAGAAGGTGATCACTAATTTTAAAAAACACGGGTTTTTGAGGTAACGACAAGCTTTTTACAGAGAAGGAGCAGTAGTATTGGCAGACTTCGAAATAGGCAAATTATGTTAACTGGTAAAGCGACTAACTACATTCTAATAGGAAACTATTTCACAATTACCGGTAGGCACCTAATTGCGATTACATTTGTAGCCGCCCATTAGCATTAGTCGTATCGGTTTTTAGTACTGAAAATACAATATTACCATCAGCACTGTGGCATGACAAATTTTGGCTATTGTGACAAGTTACAGAGACTGGAGGGGTTGCTTTGCATGCATGCTGTTCGAAAGAACATGTTTTTTGGCACAATGTAGCCAGACTCTGGCGAGCCACGGAGGCCAGGGTAACCACATTTTAACAATTTTACGAACAAATATGGCTGCTAATTACGGTCGGCTACAAGCTGCTCCTTGCAACAAGGTACCGATCGGTAATAGCTAAAAAGTGGAGTATTACAATTCAGTTAATCACTTTGTGAGTCAAGATGAATTCCCTGTGTTTTCGTGTTCTGCGAGCTCTGGTATTAGTGTGCTGCAAAAAGCTTCGCATTATCTCCAAAACCCATTTTAAAAATTGCTAATCAGCTTCCCTGAAACACCTTGTATACTGTGTCTGTGAACAGTTACAAGTGCTGTATGATGGACACTTTTTTGTTGAACAGCCTTTACAAGCTAATTTCTTGTTTTGCGTAATAGATTACAACGTTTTGTACCATTTAATTTCTTGGTTTCGGAAATAAAACAAATTGTATTGGGAAAATGGCAGCCGTCCAATGCTCCGACTGCTTGCGGAAATTTGCACGCTGCGTTGAACTCTCTGATGTGTTAAGGCATGGTGTCCAGCGTCGGCATCTTCACCCAGTCATCTTCCATGAGTTCAACAACGGCTTCGCTAGCTCGCGGTAGGCCTGGTTCACTGTCGAGCGTCCGACGGCAAACAACTCTGCGATACTGCGTTCTCCGCTTGAAGAACACAGCCGGTACAACCCGATGGCGACTCGCTTGTCGACAGAGACAGCTTCTCTCATGTTGGTGTCTTGCCGCTCAAGAAACGGTCGCACAGTTTCTAGAATGTATATAAATGTGGCAGGCATAACGCGAAATGCGCACTTGGAGAACCTCTCGCCGAGCTGCTGCAGCGTCTCCTCATACCACTTTGTGTTCCTGTCGAAGCACCACCTTTCGCCGTTCACGGTCCTGCCGCAAGGAAATATGGACGCGTTCAGTGCGCTGACATACACCAGCTCTTCTTCAATGCTAATCGCCTCGGCTTTCGACGCCTCGATGAGAGCCAGAAGCACCATGACCTCCGTCTGTACTCCTTGAGTGCGTCTTGCTTCGTCACCCATGGCGGTGAATAGGCACCAACACGAAAGATTCCAGACCCGCCGTGAAGAACGCAAAAAAATACGACCTGTGCACGGAGCAGTAGGAAGCAAACAGACCACGGAAACGCCAGCAGTGTCAGTGTTTCCAGAGCGTTACAAAACTTCGACAGCAAATCGTTCTTAAGGAAATGTCTTACAAGAAATCGTAACAAGGCTTTAATAATAACTAAAAGCTTTCTATGACTAAAAAATGAGTCTAATATTACATTATAATTTGGGTTTGTAAAAACAATTTTCCTATTTGTGCAAAATCGGAAGTAGCGGCTGTAGCGCCACACATCCGTGGCGTAAGACACGAGAACCATTTCAATGGCCATTGAGATTTGCCGTGTAGCAGCGACGAGTTCGATGGCGATTAAGAATCTCGATGATCCTCGACTCGAGGATGATTGAAACTGGCCATGTGACAGGGGTATTATACTCCGTTTCATACAGCAAGTGCTACGTGCGAATGGTACTGAAGTAGTCCGAATAGGAAAATAAGGCGAGAATTGTTACTCCGTGCTTCTGTTTCCAAGTGTTCGAAATTAAGAGGAAGTGACAGCTTGTCGTCAGGAATAAGACTATATTTAATCAAGCTGATGACGAATGTGTCATGTAGTAAGCCGGCAGGCAAGGGATTTATAATGTGGCGCTTAGCGCAAGGAGCGCAATACTTTTTGGTCGCGGATGGAGGCAACGCAAGCAAGAGCGCTAACTTTGACAGCGTTTCCACCTGATGTCTGAAACGGAGTATAGCGCAGTGGTGCTTTCGCTTGAATATTAATGCTCAAAAGTTAGCTGTGTTCGTGGCCAACACCACATTAGACTCCTTGTTCTCGGACCGCATCGGCGGGTGCGAGGAGACACACGGCACCATTACGGCCATGGTAGCCACGCAGTGGCCATTGCCACGGGTGTGGCATAACCGTCTGTTTTTTAAAGCATCACGGGTAGGTTAGCGACGTAGGCTACTCGTTCGCGTATATCAGGTAAAAGTAGACGACGCTGTATTTTATGTCCAATAGAGCATAAATTGATTAGTCGTGTAATCCCACAAAGAGCCATTTCCCCAGCAATAAAACCAACTGATTGTTCGCTGTCCGTTTGTCTGCTGCTCTTTGTGCAGTGAAGACGTGACCAATTTAATGTACTTAGGACATTTCTCGCAGTGTTGCGTCGCGTTGCTGGATTTCGATTGGCTTTGAGTGCGTAATGATTGGCCGCACATTAACGCGCTACGGCAAGCTATAAACGGCAGTCTTCGGAGAGCAAAGCATCTCCCTTGTTAAAGCTATGGATATGAAATGGAGTTCGCAAAATATCGTTGTCAAACACCGAATGGATATGCGTGGCAATAAATCAATCGGTTATTCTTGTTTCCAGTGTTCCTGAATGCTGAAAATAATTTCAGGAAAAAATTTAGCCACTTAATTCCTCCATTTTTCCCACAAAGATTTAAATTGCCAGCTGTCAGAGGAGATGACGGAAGTTGTGAAAGAAATAAAAGAGAAAGGAAAAACGCTGCTCTAGCTGCTGAAATAATATTGACCTCTGGGGTTAGCATCTCGCCTAAAAGAAATTGGAGGATGCTTAAGCTTCGCCTTTAAGAGTACAACGCCACAGCGCATTGCAGCGTTGCCAAGGGATCCATTGAAAACCATCGTCCGTTCGGCGCGTCGTCTTGCCCGGACAGTTTCAGGGAAGTAAGCATTTCTTGGTGGACACCCGATCTGCGCCATAAGGCAAGGAAAATGACAATATAATTGGTTTTGGAGGGGAAAGGAAATGACGCAGTATCTGTCTCATATATCGTTGGACACCTGAACCACGCCGTAAGGGAAGGATAAAGGAGGGAGTGAAAGAAGAAAGGAAGAGAGAGATGCCGTAGTGGAGGGCTCCGGAATAATTTCGACAACCTGGGGATCTTTAACGTGCACTGACATCGCACAGCACACGGGCGCCTTAGCGTTTTTCCTCCATAAAAACGCAGCCGACGCGGTCGGGTTCGATCCCGGGAACTCCGGATCAGTAGTCGAGCGCCCTAACCACTGAGCCACCGCGGCGGGGCAAGGAAAATGACAATAAAATTGGTTTTAGGGAAAGGCAATGACTCCTGTCTCATATATCCTGGTGGACACCAAAACCGAGCCGTAAACCGGGACGCGCCTTTGTTCAATTCAAACCATCGAGCTGGCGTAACAGCTAGGCAATAAAGACAAAAAACAAAAAAATCTGGCGTGGCGGTGTGGTTAGCGCGTTCATCTCGCACTCTGCATCATGGTTAGATGCCCCAACTCGACCAATTTGAACTCGGTTTTCTTCATTAGCGCTTGTGAAATTTTTCGCTCAAGGCCAACGCCGCCGACGACACCGGCGGTTCAGCGACGCGGGGCCCTTAAACCTGTTGCGTTATAACTGGAGAAGACAAAAAATTTTCCTTTAAAGCAGGACATGATAGCGTTAATGGGTTAATTAGAATATACACGCAATTACCATCGTGTCCTCTACATTCACAGTTTTTTGGTGTCCTCTAAGCGATGGGCCTCTGCTCTGCGAAAGCAGGTACTGCCACCGGTGGAACGCCCTGGTTGCTCTTCCTGAGCAGGAATGCAGCCTGCCACGGTGGGCAGATCATGATGACGTCTGCCAGATAGGTTGCTTCTCCGGGGATTTTTAGCTGATTTAGCGCTCGGGCGTTAAATTTCGCTGTTCTGTCGAGCAGCATCATTCACACCCGTAGACGAACACTAGGTATGACAATAAATGACGAAGTTACATGCACAAAGAGAGTTTATTGTGTACACTCAGTTTCGTACAGAAAACACACACACACACACACACACACACACACACACACACACACACACACACACACACACACACACACACACACACACACACACACACACACACACACACACACACACACACACACACACACACACACACACACACACACACACACACACACACACACACACACACACACACACACACACACACACACACACACACGCACGCACACGCACGCGCGCACACGCACACGCGCACACGCACACACACACACACACGCACACACACACGCACGCACACGCACACACGCGCACACACACACACACACACACACACACACACACACACACACACACACACACACACACACACACACACACACACACACACACACTTGGAGCCGGCCGCGTACAATAAGCAAACAAGGCATGTTCATGTCTCTGGAATAAAGATGTTCACAATGCCAGGGCAGGAGTGAAGCAAAGGGAACAACAAACCGCACTCTCACGAATATAAAGTACTCTGGTGGGGCTTAAATTGAGCCCACCAGAGAAAAGAAACACTGAACAAGCTCAATATGGTGCCTGACAAAGGGCACCATGCACAGAAACAAAAAAATTTGGAGGGTGCTTAAGCTTCGTCTTTAGGAGTGAGACGCGACAGCGTGTTGCCGCGCTGCCAAGGAGTCCATGGAACGCCAACGGCCGTTCGGCGCGACGCGTGGCCCGTTGGACAATTCAAGGAAAGGACGCTTGTCTCACATATCTCGGTGGACTCCCGTACCAGGCTGTAAGGAAAAGAAATCGAAATGAAATTGGGTTTTAAAGAAAAGAAATGGCGCCTGTCTCACAATTCTGGTGGAAACCCGTACCGCGCCGTAACGGAAAGAAAACCCCTTCCCTTACAGCGCGTCCACTGATCTGCGCAATTTTTCTCTCACGGCTAAGGACGCCGACGACACCGGCTTTTCTGCGACACGAGGTCCTTAACACTGTCGCGTTGAAAAGAGACGCCAACTTCACTAAAAAGATAAGTGGAAAAGAACCCCCCACATCTGTATCTTAGTGCTCAGAGAGGTACTCCTAAATGACGAAGCGAAGGATCTGCAGCGCCAGATGCATTGCGTACACTCATTTACATACGGTACGTTACGTACACAAAGTTCGAAGATCTGCTGTCCCATCGCTATTTCGGAAAACATGCATAGATACACAAAGTAAACTTCTAAATGCTGTGTCGTAAAATTAAGTATTTCCCTCCGACAAACCAAGCTTTCTTTATTAACATTTTGTTTATTAGCTTGCATACTGTTGTTATTTCGAACTGCTGCCTATTAAGCAAAAACGTCGACTCTGATGAGCAACGGTTGAGAATTATCAAGAAAGAGAAGACGCGGGGTCGTATTCCCAGTTTGTGTCGTAATAAAGAGCGTCATAATCTGCCGCAGCGGCCACACCTGATTTGTCGAAGCACCGGGAGCGGATGTCGGTTCGGTTGCGACTGTGAGCGGCGGCAGGATGTCACTGAGTCGCGGTTGCCGCAGCGAAACGTCCAGCGGCGCTTTTGTTCTTTGCCGAAAAATGGGACGCGGCCAATGCGACAGTACAAACATTCAGCCCCAAATTTGGTTGCGCATTGTATTCCACTGTAAAGGAGTATTATCAAAGCCGCTTTATTGCCCAGTTGACCTCAAAAAATATAAGCAATAGTTCAGACGATCGGCTGCAAAGCATGGCTTCTCAGCGTCAGAAGGCGGCCCCTTCAGCCGCGATCGCCTATCGTAAACAAAAGGCAGGTAGCTTTTTCGCACAACACGGCGTTTTATATTTGTCTTGAGGAAAAGAGAACGGAGAGGAAGATTTGTAGCATACCCTCACTAGGGCTATGGTTATAAATGCTACTAAGCCGTCTTGTTTCATTAATACAAAAGAGATAAAGGTTTGCATTCATTATAAATTCGTTTCTGTACGCACGGGAGTCATCGTCTGCTGACACTCCTCAAGCTATAAGTTGCAGCTGGCGCGTTCAACACAAAGCGACCGCAGCGCCACCGCTTAGGCGGCAACCGTTTTGGGTCCGCTCTGCGGCCTGGCGCGCTACCGCAGTTTTTCAACTGCCCTTGTCTAAAAACGTTGAGGAACGTTTTTAGATAACGTTGGATAAAATAAAGAAAATTAACTTCGCACTGTCAAAACCCTAGAGATGGCGCTCGCGTCTCTTTGAGATGAATGCGGCAAAGGAAATGGGGCCGATTCCCGGGGACAAGTTATTGCGAAGTTTTCTAACGATCCCTGTCTCAAAACTTTGACCGGGAGTATAAGCCATTAAAGGCTTTCGGCTTAAAAATTACAGGATTGCACTGAAGTCTGCTTTAGAGCGCAAATGCGAAAGCTTTTCCCTGTCTTCATTCTGTATTCATTTTGTAGCGAGAAGTACACTACGATACCCAGTCGAGCATTTCGCCGTGAGCCTGGGAGGCCGATAGTGCGCATGCGTAAAACCGGTGAGGAGCAGTAAGAGCGCGGCGCATAACGCCGCACGAGGAGCCGCGCCTGCTCGACTCATTAAGTTTCCTACAATTAACTAGAGGGTAAGCTGGCGGCGAAGCTCCTCAGCCGCCATGGGCGCTCTAAGCATCATGGGCCGGTAAGCAACTTGGTGCGGGACATATATTAGTGTAAGCAAAGAAAAAGAAAGAAAAATAATGGCGCCTAGCCGAGAGTCCGATTTTTTTTTTCTAGAAAACAGAGGGGTGTTACTAAGATGTCCCATTCCGTCCACGGTGCGACCCACGCTCAGACGATTTCGGCGCAAATGTAGTGCGAAAAAGTCCTAGTAGTGGAAACGCAACAGCATACGATGCCAATCAAAGGTTTTTGTTTGCTAAAGTGTCATTAAAAACCTCTTAAAATGCTTAAGCGACAACACTCCTTATAAACATATTTCTTTTTAAAAATGCGCCTATTAAGCACGAAAAACTGGAATTTGTGGGGTACAATATTTGGCCAATAGGAGAGCAAGCGAGCGCTTATTTTTGGTCAACTTTACAGTTATATGCTTTTCTGCTTGTTTTTTTGCAATTTATAGACAGGATATTGAATCTTAACGCATTCCTGATAATCGAAAAACGTTTGTTTTTGCATAATTTTCTGGCCAAAAGTTGCGCTTCTGCAATCGGTAGCAATCCGTACCATGATGCTTAGAGAGGCGATGGTGGCTGAGGTGGTTTCGAAGCTCCGTGCAAACTCCCAGAGACGAGGCGCCACATTTACCTCTAGAGAATAGCAAGAAACTCTACAGCCCGACTGCGCCTGCCGTCTCCACGTGTGAATGCGCATGCGCGGCAACCGAAGAAGGACAGCAGGTGCGCGACGCATGACGTCAGAGCTCGGTCACCACTGCGGCCGCGTGGGGTCGTGTGGATAAACTGCGTATGTGCGGCTGTGTGTATAAAAGGGTAGGTGATACGACTCAGTGCGTTGATTTGAAAAGGAAACAAGGCTGTCCTCGTATTCAGACTACACAGTGGGGAACTACCATTGACCTAGTGTATCTGAGATAAAACAACCAGACTGTGTAGCCAGCATTGAGAGAACTGCATGTTACTTTACCGATCATCGGGCAGTGTTTATCTCTGTCCAAATAATTTATTAAATCAACAATGTGTTGCACTGAATACTTCTTCAATGCCTAACATTATAGCCACAACAGGAAGCTCGACAACATGCGTAACCAGGGGGGGACTGCAGCTCTAGCTTACCTCTATCCTGGCGTCGCTGAGGTAAGCCACTGCCAATTTTTTCCGTTTTCTGTTATTACGCGACAGCGTATAAAGCTCGTTCGGTCGAAAAGCCGTCGGCGCCGTATTACAAGTAGTAGTAGTTGTAGTCGGCACCGCGCGTCGGAAATATTCCTTCCCTTACGGTGCAGTTCGGGGCGCCATAGCGTAAAGGGGTTAATGCCAATATAGGCGGAATTTACCATCGTCTCTTCTACATTCATAGTTTTTTGAAGCCGTCTAAGCGATGCGCCTCTGCGAAAGCAGGTTCTGCCTCCGATTGAAGGGTCCGGTTGCTCTTCCGGAGCGACCTCTCGCGACCAATCATTAACAGAACTGCGCCGCGCCAAAGTGCGCAGGTTGTGATGACGTCACGTAGCTAGGTTGCTTCTCCGGGGATTTTTAGCGGATACTTCTCTTGTGGATAGCGTTGCCTTCTTCTGCGGCAGGGATCTTCATTTAACGCTCTCTCGTTAAATGTCGCAGTGCTGCAAAACATCATGATCCAAACACGTAGATGAAAAGTAGATATGAGAACAAATCGCACATTTACATAACGAGTTTGTGCTTGCTTATAAATTGCCATTCAAGCCAAATAACCGCACTGCGGCGTCTGAATGCCATGCTGGAAAACGTGTATAGATCGCAAAGTAACTTCTATTCGCTGTCCAGTAAAATTGAGCATTTCCCTCCTACAATCCAAGCTCGCTTTATTAACATTTTGTTTATTCGAATGCATAGCGTTGTTATCCCGAAATGCTGCCTAATTTTTAAACCGTCCACTGTGACGAGCAAGGGTTGCAAATTCCCAAGAAAGAGAAGACCAGTTGCGTCTGTGCGGAGAAGGCAACGAAAAAATTTGCTGGTGGTTTAGCTCAGGTTAACCACGGTCGAAAGCGAAAAGCTGCATCTCCCTGGCTACGTTGGTGGTCTAGCGACTGGCAGTTTCTATAGGTAGCCATACTGACACAAGGTAGTAGGCATTTTTTAATTTGTTAAATATCTTGCTTTCTTCGAAACGACATTATGGCGCTCACAAGACAGTATATATATTTATTATAGCGTCGGTGATATTTACAACTGTATTATTGCTTATTGTATTCGGATATATGGAACCAAATCCGGTTCCAAGCGACACACAAATCCTGCAGATAATTTCACAAAGAAGAAATAGCTTTTCAGAGGCAATGAAGTGGGCATTATGACACAGCCGTCATATCCTTTTCTTAAACTTCCATTTTCCTTCGCTTACGGTGAGGATCGGGTGTCCACCAAGATATGTGAGACAAGCCTCATTTCATTTCCCTTAAACCAACTTTATTTCACTTTCCTGCCCCTACGGCGCGATTCGGGTGTCCACCGAGATATGTGAGAGAGGCCTCATTTCCTTGTTTGACCTCCAGCTGTTTTCCACGTCAAACTTGCGGCCCCGCTGACGGCTGGAAAAGCTGACGGAGTGAAGCTTTTCGCTTCAAAACCGTAATATTTTTGGCTACGTTTGCGGTTGACTGTCTGGCGGTTTCCATAGATAGATATACTGGCAAACACACGCAGTAGTAGGCATTTTTTATTTGTTAAACATCCTGCTTTCTTAGAAACGACATAATCGCCTTCAGCAAGAGTAGGAGTAACTGCAACTAGCCCTGCAATAGTCTTGGGCTCGACCCTGAGCGCAAACGTTCCAAGTGTCTTGGGGAAAGTGCTTAATGTGCTTTTGAACCCCCTTTGAGACTGCACACGCAACCCCGCTTCTAGATGCAGCGGCTGCACCGGCAACGTTAGCGTTCCTTAGCGCGGTGCTCGTCACGTTGGTAACCACGTGTGCTCTCAGCGGCATTCTTCGCAACGATCACATATAGTGTTGCGCTAACGCATCGAAGTGCATCGACGTTTTATAATAATAAGAATAATTGGTTTTTGGGGAAAGGAAATGGCGCAGTATCTGTCTCATATATATCGTTGGAGACCTGAGGGAAGGAATAAAGTGAAAGAAGAAATGAAGAAATAGGTGCCGTAGTGGAGGGCTCCGGAATAATTTCGACCACCTGGGGGCCTTTAACGTGCGCTGACATCCCACAGCACACGAGAGCCTTAGCGTTTTGCCTCCATAAAAACACAGCCGCCGCGGTCGGGTTCGAACCCGGGAACTCGGGATCAGTAGCCGAGCGCCATAACCACTGAGCCACCGCGGCGGGTGGCGTTTTATGGGGAACCTACTTTCATGACCTGCTCATGCGATGCCGGCAGACGCTTTCCCGCTTGACCGAAGTTCATTGTCAAAGGTCAGGTGACAAAGGTAAAGGTCGAGATAGTCGGTGTAAGAGCCGGTGGTGTTGCTGGTGTAGATTCACAGACGGCGACATATTACCAATCAAAAGCACCAACTAGCCCAACTTAATTCTTTAATAATGCTGGTGTACCTGACGCCATGTGTCGAATCGGTTTATCATCAGTTATGCTCATGGTTTGACCTCTACCTACATTCAAGAAAAACTTGGGGCCGCGCTGACCTCTACCTACAATGGAGGTCAAACTTGCGGTCCCGCTGACGACTCTAAAAGCTGGCATAGTGAAGCTTTTCGCTTGAAAAATTACAGGATTGCACTTGAGTCTGCTTGAAAGTGCAAATGGGAAACGCTTTGCCTGTCCTCATTACCCCTTCATTTATCATTTTCTGTGATTGCGCGACAACGTATACAGCTCGTTTGGTCGCAAAGCCATCGCTGTCGTAGTAGAAGTAGTAGTAGAAGCAGTACTTGTAGTTGGCACCGCGCGTCTGAAATATCCCTTTGCTTATGGCGCAGTTCGGGTGTACACTGAGAACTGTGAGACAGGCGTCATTCCCTTTCCTTTAAAACAATTTTCATTTCATTTTCCTTCCCTAACGGCGCGATTCGGGAGTCCACTAAGATATGTGAGACAGGCGTCAGTTCCTTTCCTTAAAAGCAATTTTCATTTCATTTTTTTCCCTTACGGTGTGACTCGTGAGTGCACTGAGATATGCGACATAGGCGTCATTTCCTTTCCCTAAAACCCATTTTGATTTCGATATATGAGACAGATACTGCGCCATTTCCTTTCCCCAAAAACCAATTATTATTATTATTTCATTTTTCTTCTTCCCCGCCGCGGTGGCTCAGTGGTTAGGGCGCTCGACTACTGATCCGGAGTTCCCGGGTTCGAACCCGACCGCGGCGGCTGCGTTTTTATGGAGGAAAAACGCTAAGGCGCCCGTGTGCTGTGCGATGTCAGTGCACGTTAAAGATCCCCAGGTGGTCGAAATTATTCCGGAGCCCTCCACTACGGCACCTATTCTTCCTTTCTTCTTTCACTCCCTCCTTTATCCCTTCCCTTACGGCGCGGTTCAGGTGTCCAAAGATATATGAGACAGATACTGCGTCATTTCCTTTCCCCAAAAAACCAATTATTATTATTATTATCATTTTTCTTCTTTTACTTCCTCCTTTATCCCTTCTCTTACGGTGCAGTTCAGGTGTCCAACACACTAAACACGAATGGCACGAGATGGGAGGTTTATCCGTGTTCGTCCGCTTTAAAACACCGCTTCGCCAGACGAGAACACCGGTAAAACGGTGCACATGATATCATAAACACCGAAGCAACACCAGCTAGAACTGACGGTGTGCTTACGAGGTCCGCAATCGTTCATCAGCCGTCTCTAACGGAGTGGTTGTCGCCATTCGGAACCTTCTGAACGTGCGGCAACTGAGACGGAGCGAGGTCGAATTCCTGCTGCTGTTCAAAAGAACGCGCCAGTGGAACTGTGTACTTTTATCTTTCTTTTAGTTCCGGAACGAAGCAGCAAGTTTTGGTTTCGGTCGAGATGCTATCGACAGCAGTCGGCGCAAAGGATCAGAAGACCTCGGGAGAGTCGTGACTCGTGAGTGCGGACGCTGTGACCGAAGCGGCGTAGGCGCTGGGCCTAGCAGCGCCAGCGGGGCCGTCTCGGATTGCGTCGCAGAATTGAGCGCGGCGGGTTTTCTGGAGCCTCTCTTGGAACGGATATCGCGAGTGGCGACTGTGCGTTTGCCGCTGCTGCTTTTCGATGCGCGACGGAGAAAGGAAAGATGGATGCTTAACCGAGTTCACCGAAGTGGGTATCGTAAACGGCGGCTGAGCTTGCCCCTCGCTCTGGTTTGCGAATGGCGGTATGGCGCCGTTGTGAGCGAATTGAGACAAGCGCTGGCTTTGCCGCGCCCTTGGCCAGCGGGAGAGAAATTTCTACCTCGACACTGCTGCCTGGAAGGATATTTTTGAATCCCTGCCGTCTCACATCCGTCTCGCCGCCATGGTAAGTGATTTTGCGTCTTAAATATCATTGTACGATAAAGACGTGAGCAGGCTTGTGTGGAGCGCTGAAGCACTGTGCTGCGGAATGGAGCAAAACATTAGCGCAGTTTTCTTAACGACGCGCTGCCAGCGTATGGGTTATTTTATATGACGATGCGCCAGCGCTTAAGCACCTGCATTGTCAGTCGATACCACTGCCTGCGTTATAAGTTCGCCTTCATTCCGCAAAGCACCGCACGAGCGCTCTGTAGTACAAGTCTGCTTGCGTCTCCACTGAAGTACACCTTGTAAGCGGCTGTATGTTTTCGGCAATGTTATTTTAGTGCCCTCAGTAGCATTTGTGTCATTTTAGTGTGGATATGTGCAGCATTTTTGGCCGCTCTTTATTTCATGCATTTTCGCAGAACGAGGTATGCGGCATCACTATTAGCATAAAAAAAAATCTGGTAGCTTTTTCTAAAATACCATGGTTCCCCACAAAAAAAACAATTTTAATTATTGTGCGCGTCGCAGCAAATGAATGTGCTCAAAGCTTCTAAAGTGCATACTTGTATTCTGCCGTCCTAGATTCGGCCGCCACATTTAGAATTCCAATCTTATTATTTGTTGCTTTCAGTCAATGGCGCAATCCCTTTGTCACTGGAACACGAGTGAAAGCGAGAAAGCAACGGCTGTGAGTTCTTGCCTTATGTCCTGCGGTTCGTTGCGGCATAACTTCGATGGGTGCAGTATAAACGTGCTGTCACTATTTGTGAAAATATAACAGCTGCTTTAATTTCAAAGCATCACATACTTTATTGCCTTGCTCACCTATCATTATTGGAGTCAGTAATTAGAACGACATACATTTTATTCATAATAATTTGCTTGGCATCAAACCTGACTGGACATTGTTCTATACAGGTTCTAATCTATGAAGAACTCCAAGGTTGCATCAGTTTAATCTACAAACAGTACCAAACAGTTCAGAGTTAAGTCGCAAAAAAAGATGCCCCCTGCAACACTGGTAGGTATTTTTGTGCAAAGTATTGGTGGACATAGGCAGGAACTGAAATTTTTGTACGAAAATAGCAGCTCAGTATTTATCTGAGCATCTCATGACTACCTTTTAGGCACAGAATTTACTCAAATTTAGTCATTGATGTCACAAGCCTTAGCAAAGCTTGGGTTTTGTGATTATTTATTTTAGAATGGGGCTGGCACAAAACCCTGGTGTTTCGTTATCTTGCAAAGAGGTGGGATGCAAACAGTGACAATAAGGAGCTGCTGACCCCCAAGAGATTTTCGTTAAAATTCAGGCATAGTTACTTTTGCAATTAAAAAAAAGACAATAGTAGGAATAACGAGCCAGTGCAACTGCTGCAACTATGCTCAGTTCTGAAAATAGAGTACTGACACGCTGCTATTTTGGGATATGCATTGCTACTGTCTCATTTTCACGCGTGTTCACTACTACTCTTTTTGACTAACCAATAATCCAATGTTGAGACAGTTGTGGTTTCTTTAGACTTGCACGAAATTATGGAGAGGCGATCACCATTATTTGCTTTTGTGACTGTGGTTTTTTCATTTTATTGACAAATGGTAATCACGTCTGGATACGGTGCAGCTATTTTTTATTTTCAGATGGAAAAGAGTGTTTTGTGTTGCAGTCTTCGATGGCATCCAATCATTGTGGAGTGCTACTTCACAAGCTGTGTATAATGGCGATATACACTTTGAACAACACCATACCAGTTTTGTATTTTTAGGTCTTCATTATACACACGCAAATATGATTCATGAGGAGTACTGATTGTTGCATCCCGGGCTGTTATAGGTGCTCAAAATGTGATTCCCTAGAGAACATTTGCTTCTGCGATGCTCAGCAAAAATTTCTGTAGTCGCCATATGCGTCAAATGTCACGGATAAAGCAAGAGTGGTAGATTTCATGTGCAGCTGTACCTTTCGAATACGCACTTTGTATCACGCTCCCTTATCAGCAGTGGCTCACCATTGTTTCTTTAGTCTCTAGTTCGATTAGAGTTAGGCTGTTGCTGTACTGGTTGCAATTAAATGAGATTGAGCAGCTCAGTTGTCTTATAGCTAGAATATGGTTTTCAAATTTCTGGCAGGGAGGCCATTGCAGCATTTTGTTTAACTTTTGCATAGTTGTGGTGGCCCACTAAATGTAATCATGGCTCTAATGAACAAATCATATGTACAGTTGCTCCTCTGTAATATGGACACTTTGGTTTCCGAGCAAAATTCTCACAAAGTGATTCATCCATACTAACGAATCATGAATGAAAAAGTTTTGACACAAAACTTGTCACCAAGGTCTCCTGCACATAGTGGTGGGCAATGAAGTTGAAGCTAGACAGTGTTGATAGCTGCAAGCACATTAGGCTGGTTACCATTATCTTTAGAAATCGGTCAGTGACATGTTTGAACCTCGCATTTCTTTGACTTTATTCTTGAAAAACTTGGGTTGAGCATGGCTTTTCTATGTAAGATATCTCACTTTGAGGAGGGGAGACCACCCCCTCATGAATTCATCCCTAGGATAGTGTAGTCATATTGTGCATTATACTGACATGCGACAGTATTTTTTTTGCACTTTTACAAGTTTTAGAAATGTCAGTGATGTTTCGTTTTTAATTTGCAGGACCAAGCACTTACAGCATGCCTCCCCACCTATCAAGGCGCAGTTTTCCTGTTCATTGGCCATCACCCTGTAGTGAAAACCTCACCGGTTCAGTGGGGATTCTGCTGTTTGCAGCCTTCTGGGTGTTCCGTTTGGAAAATCTAAAATCTGACCTTTCTTGCGAGTGGTTTTAGTTATTTGGCTTAAAATAAACCACGCTTCGATGGTTTTGAGCTCATCAGTTTTTAAAAAACACTTCGTCTTTCCTTCACAGCTGCCTCTTCTATCTGCCTGTACATGTTTTACATGTCTAGTTTTTCAGTACTGTTTGGAATACTGGTAGTGGAACACAAACTGTGTTGCTATAGCTTATCAATTTTATCAAGATACAGTTAGCCAGAGCGAAGAAAAAGGAAAACAATATCAGCATGAATCTGTGAGAAAACTGATGTATAGCCTTTTTCAAAAACTACAGAGCCAAAGGGTTTAGCTTCTAAGCCGTGTAATAAGGCCTCTGAGCATCCATAGATGTCCAACATTCACGGTGGTCAGGGCAAGATTTTCTGTACCTTCAAGAGATCTGGAATGCTAGCGATGCACAACAAGGCTCAGAAGCGAATTCCTTGGGCTCTAATCTTCGAAAATTGCTGTACTCGCATTATGTGACAGCATGGAAAGACATGAGAAACAGGAACAGCAACATTTTGTTGACCATAAGAATCATCACCCCACTGGTTTCTTGTCCCTGCATGGGCTAGTCATGGTTTTTATCTTTTTGCATCTAGCTCGGACAGCTTCCTGGGAGCACTGTCAGCATTTTGTAATTTTTTTTTGTTTTTAATAGACTTCCAGTTCTGCCACATGACAGATTTGCTAGCATTTATACATATCCTTTAATTATTAAAAAAAATGGTGATAATGTATTTGGTGAACAATTAGGTTTTCAAGCAAATATGTGCTTAGACACAGGTCTTCAGAAATTCAATTACTTATTTAATCACAAAGTTACTAGTCCTTAGTCTGATCAGTTGCCATGGGAACTTTTCTGGAATTTTTCTTCACTTCGTCCTAAAGTGAAGGTGGTGAATGCCTTCCTCGTGATCAATGTGAATGCCTGTGTCCTGAGCGCTTTGACCTTAGCCCATGTGTTTTTGCTTTGCTTGTAGTGCGCACAGTCACGTAATACCAGGTTGACTAATTCCTTTTTGTTTCAGCATTAGTCATTACTTGTTAGCTAGATTAAAAAGCACGTGTGCATGTGTTTGTGTATTCTAATTTTTTTCATATAAGTTATGAGTGCTGCATTTTATTTCCGACAGGCTGCTTCGAATGGGTGGCTAACATATCTTTCGGGGCACATAAACTTTCTCTAGAGCATAGGCCTCCATATAATGAGTGTAAAGTTTTGTTTTGTGTTCTTTTTATGTGATTGTGTTAAATTGAATGCATTGTATACGCTTTCTAAGGTTATGTTCATCTTATGTGTTTATCAAGAACAAACACAAACATTAGAGGTTGGATACCTGTGATATTTTACTGTAGATTTAGTGGGTTGCTTTAGGATGTCTGTTTAGTATTTCTTTTACTATATTTTGAAATCTTCATCTTGAAGTTAGCCACTTGGAATTAGCCACTGGGAATGGTCTGGTGCATAACATTTTTTTAGCTAATCTTATCTGACAGCACCAATTAGCCTGATGTGTAGCGAAGTTTTCAAGACAACTCTGCATTGTTTTTCAAAATTTGCTATTGTATCGTTTTGATTACTTTTAAGTGCTGATTTCAAGTTAGTCCCTATCTCTAATACCTGTCCAAAAATTGTGGTTTCAAGTGTTGTTTATTGTCCTCTATTTAAAAAAAATTAATATGTAATCGACAGGCCTTCGTGACCTTTTCTTTACTTTACGCAGGCTCTTCAATTTCTTTTCAATTGAATAAGCTTGACATGTTAAGCAGCCTTTTAATGCTGCTGGTGCTAATATTTCAGATATGTGTGTAGTTTAGTAACTGACATGTGATAATCCAGTGCTATATGTAGCAGTGGTCTGTGTAATTCAGTATTTTCGAACATCCAATTTAATGAGTGTATGTCGCATGCACAAGTTAAATTGCAAACAGTGTTTTGAGGACGTGCTAGTAACAATGTTCTGTAAAGTGTTTAAAACTGCAGTCTCGAAAAAAAATGTCTAACAGACATACACAGCTACCTTGCACAGTGAAGGTAAAATCCAAAAACGATATTTTTGTTCCAAAAAAATCAAACCTGGAGCAGAAGACATGCAATGTTTTTTGTGTAATCCTTACTGCGAATCTTGCTTTTATCGACTTTGAGGACTTATAGACTGGATGAAAATAGTGCTCGAAAAATATTTTCAATGCGCGAGTGGAGCACGGAATTCAACATTTTCTTTAAAAGGTCCATTATGGACTGCAAAATTAAGTAACAGTAATAAGCGGATTTTAAAGATACAATATACAAATGCATTCTTTTTAAGAACTTTTAAAGGCAGAGAGAAGGCAAACATTGTTTGTCCAATGTGGAGCTGCCCGCAAGTGGCTTGTGCACCATTCAGGTTCTCTAACTTCAGGGATTCGGTTTTTGAACCACAGTAAAGAGATGGTATACTTTTACGAGAAGTAAAATGTGTTGCAGGAATTTGGCACGTAGATCCATTAGCACAGTCTTGTTTTCAGTTTCATTGCCTGTCTCCCCAACTCTGCTTTTATTGCCCATTGCGAACCACCCCGTCAAAATATTTTCGGCTAGCGCCGGAGCCATGGTTTGGGTATTTTTTACAGAAGTGCCGTATACTCAGCGGAGTCAGATTAAAGACGTTTCCTTGCCGCCACCGCTGGTGATGTTTTGTTTCCGCGATGTACGGCAGTACGCTGCGACGTGACTGGGACGTCATGGGTATGCATGGCGCCTGTTACGTCTCGCCTACGACGCGCGGTATAGCCGGCGCGGATGCAACGGATGCCGCGGCTTCGTTCATCGCTGCCGCAACGCCTCCCGCCAAGCGCGTCCAGGCAGGTTTCCGTGCCACGTGTCGTCGTGCGTGCGTGTGTGTGTGTGTGCATGCTGGTGCCCACGCTTGTCAAAGCGCGGCAGCCGGGGAGAGAAGCTCCCCAACTGGGAGGCGAGGAGGTCTGACCGGCGCCTGCCCGGCGGACGCGCACGTCACGCCTGAACATATTCAAGCGTCGCCGTATCGGATGACTCTTCCCAAGCCGTTCCCTCTTGCCCTCGACTCCGAGGGTATAAAACACCGCTGCCCCGGACGCCGAGAGGGACTTCGATTTCGTCCTTCGAGTAACGTGGTCGCCCTGACCGGCTGCTCTTTTGAGATGCCAGAATAAACAAGTTGTTCTGTTGCCAGTCGACTCATCCTTTGCCGGGACCATCGGATGTTTCCAGCTTTGCCCCAGGCCGCCAGGCCAACGCTACCCTTGGGGCTTGCAACCCATTTGCAACAACTGGTTACCAGCGGTGAGATCCCGACAACGGAGGCCAGCAGCGAAGATATGCGGTCAACTGTATGCTGAGCAGCACAACGACCATCCGGGAGCAGTGCAACGAGCCCTGTGTGATGACTGGTTGCCTGCAGCGGAACGACTGCGCTGAATTCTTGGCTGCGAGGTTTGGTGAGTGCGGGACTTTCTTCTTCTGAGTTTTGCCAGGCTTTTGTTAGTGTCAGAAACAGAGCTGGTAATTGTGGTTGTCGTTGCTGCCGGGTTAGTTTGCGGCAAGACAATAGTAGGCAGTAGAGAAAGCAGCATTCGGAGCAGCCATGGATTTGAAGTCGTTGCGCAAACCGAAATTGCTGGAGCTTGCAAGAGAGTTGGGTCTGAATGTCTCAGACAAACTCAGAAAACCAGAACTGCTAAGGGCTATTCTTGAGTTGGAGGCTGAGGATGACGAGCTGTCGGAATGCCTTGAGACCATTGAGGAGAGGGAGCAAAAAGAGAAAGACGAGCGCGAACGTAAAGAACAAAAAGAGAAAGAGAAAGAAGAGCGCGACCGTCAACACGCTTTGGAAATGAAGCGTCTCGAGGTAGAGATGGAACGCGCTCGTAATGGAAGTCAGGCACACGGTGCAGGAGAACGGGTATCGTTCAAAATGACTGACCTGATGCGGCCGTTTAAGCTTGGAGAGGACATTGGTTTGTTCCTGGTTAACTTTGAGCGAACGTGCGAGAAGCAGGGGTTCTCTCGGGAAACGTGGCCACAGCGCTTGCTCACTTTGTTACCCGCCGAGGCGGCCGACGTAGTCGCTCGCTTGAAGAGAGAGGAGGCAGAGGATTTCGACCAAGTGAAATCAAGTCTGCTAAAAAAGTACAGGCTGTCAGCGGAGGCGTTCCGTCGGAAGTTTCGGGAAAATGAAAAAGGCAGAAATGAGTCATATACAGAGTTTGCCTACAGGCTTATGTCAAACATGCAGGAGTGGCTCAAAGAAGAGAAAGCGTTTGGTGACCACGAGAAAATTCTGCAGTGTTTCGGGCTGGAACAGTTTTATAGTCGGTTACCTGAGAACGTGCGGTACTGGGTCTTGGATAGGCCAGACGTTAGTACAGTGGCTAAAGCCGCCGAGCTAGCCGAGGAGTTTGTGACGCGTCGGGCTCGCGGAGCTAAGGACGGTCAAAAGGGTGAATTTGGCTCCAAGTCTGAGAGGCCGAAGTTCGCACCCATGAGAGCAAGGGGGGACACGCGTAGTGCGGATGCGAGTGAAAGCAGTCCGACCGAACGTAAGGAGACGGCGGCAGCCGAAGCCGAACGCAGAAAGCGGTTCGAGAGCGAGGCAAGCGCGCGTGTGTTATACGTGCCAGAAGCCGGGTCACTTTTCGGCGCAGTGTCCAGAAACAAAAAGAGAAGTCGTGTGTTTGTCATTATGTAGCACTGACGAGAACATGAAGCTTCTCGAGCCTTACATGCGAGACTTCCTCGTGAACGGGAAAGAGTGCCGAGTGCTTCGTGATTCCGCAGCTACAATGGATGTAGTTCACCCCTCTTACGTAGAACCCGATATGTTCACGGGCGAGTGCGCATGGATCAAGCAAGCCGTGGAAGCTCATAGCGTGTGTCTGCCCGTAGCAAAAGTGCTTATTGAAGGACCTTTCGGAGCACTTGAGACGGAGGCCGTAGTGTCATCTATGCTGCCCCCCCAGTACCCGTACCTATTTTCGAACAGGTCCGATCACCTCCTGCGCGAGAAGGGGCTTTTGTTTGGTGAGGCTAGCGTTCAGGCCTTAACCAGACCGAGAGTTCGGGAGCTCGCTGCAAAGGCGGTAGTTGCGGGGCCGACGTTGTCGAACAATGAGAAAGGGTCGGAGGCGCAGCAAGCTGATATTCCGAGCACGTCCAGAACTGGATAAAATTGAGCCTGTAGCGTTGAAGGCACCAGGTACTGGAGAGGAAATGCCCGACAAGGGAAAGTTAGAAGAGCTTCCGGTCGAGCTTCCGGGACTAGGCTCAGTGACGAACAGGGAAGACACTGATCAGGTCATTAGTGACTTAATCATTAATGCACCGCTGTCGGCTGAGAAGAAAACCGAACTACACCAACTCTTACAAGAGTTTCAAGGTCAGTTCTCTGAGAGGCCTGGTAGGACTTCTGTCCTTACTCATGATATAGAACTTACCTCCCCAGAGCCAGTACGATCCAAGGCGTACCGGGTGTCACCCCGCCAGCGCGATATTATGGAGGCTGAGGTAAAGAAAATGCTACAGCTCGGTGTTATTGAGGCGGGTGAGAGTGATTATACCTCCCCTTTGATTTTAGTTGAGGTACCGGGCAAGGAACCTCGTCCTTGCGTCGACTACCGCAGGCTTAATTCCATCACTAAGGATCAAATTTATCCGATCCCTAACATCGAGGAGCGCCTTGAGAAAGTTAGTAGCGCTCAGTTTATTTCCACCCTAGATCTTGTCAGGGGTTATTGGCAGGTTCCACTTACAGAAGAGGCTAGTAGGTATGCGGCGTTCATTTCACCAATGGGAACATTCCGTCCTAAAGTTTTGAGTTTTGGTTTGAAGAACGCGCCATACTGCTTTTCAAGCCTCATGGACAAAGTGTTGCGGGGACAGGAAGAATTCGCTTTACCGTATTTAGACGACGTAGCGATATTCTCCGCATCCTGGTCTGAGCATATGGCACACTTGCGGGCAGTGCTAACCCGCCTGCGCGAAGCGGGCTTGACAGGCATGGCTCCCAAGTGCCAATTAGCACAGGCCGAGGTTGTCTACCTCGGTCACGTGATTGGACAGGGTCGTCGCCGCCCCTCTGAAATAAAGGTGGCCGCTGTGCGAGACTTCCCGCAACCGCGCACGAAGACCGATATTCGGTCGTTCTTAGGTGTCGCCGGCTACTATCAGAGGTACATCCCCAGGTACTCCGATATCGCGGCTCCCCTGACGGATGCTCTAAGAAAAACAGAGCCCCAAACAGTCGTCTGGGGCGAGACAAAGGAAAGAGCTTTTAGCGCCCTAAAGAGCGCCCTAACAAGCCAGCCTGTGCTACGATCGCCAGACTACACAAAAGGGTTCGTTGTTCAGTGCGATGCTAGTGAGCGAGGCATGGGCGTTGTACTGTGCCAAAGGGACAATGGAGAAGTGGAACACCCCGTCCTGTATGCTAGTCGTAAGCTGACCTGTCGTGAGCAGGCGTACAGCGCCACCGAGAAAGAGTGTGCGTGTCTCGTGTGGGCCGTTCAGAAATTGTCATGCTACCTAGCCGGCTCGAGGTTTATCATTGAGACGGATCACTGCCCTCTCCAATGGCTGCAGACCATCTCTCCCAA
Organism: Amblyomma americanum; assembly: GCA_030143305.2. Classification (NCBI taxonomy): domain Eukaryota; kingdom Metazoa; phylum Arthropoda; class Arachnida; order Ixodida; family Ixodidae; genus Amblyomma; species Amblyomma americanum. Next base: position 46,667 of record JARKHS020002311.1, read on the forward strand.
AAATGGCCGCCTCCTGCGCTGGAGCCTCGCTTTGCAAAAATATTCCTTTGAGGTGCGTTACAAAAAGGGGAGTCTCAGCGGTAACGCCGATGGCTTAAGTCGAAGCCCCTAACGTGGGAATCCGCCTCAAAGTTGTTTGTTACTGATGTTTTCTTCCTGAGGCAGGATTTTTAACATATTGCTTTTGTTTAGTGTTTCAAAGTGATTATGTGCTTTCTAGTGCAATTTTCCAATTTGTGGACGCGTTCTGAGTGCTGCTTGACTACTGTAAGGAACTAGGCAGTAGTATAAAAGGGGAAAGAGCCTGGCAGAGCTTAGTGAGGGTTGTCTCGTGCTTGCTGACTGAGCGGTTGCGTTTCGGCGTAGTTCTAACGCTTGCTGGGAACGAGCACAAAAATGGCAACTCTCCTGAAGTGACTTTGCAGTGCCCTGTGTGATCCTGAACCTGAGAACGAGGCCTTCTCTGTGCGCTGCGCTCAAGCAACGTCGAGGGACGACCGGTTTCGTTTACGAGCATCATCGAGCGACATCCCTCTGGACAGCGGATGCAGTCCCCTGACCATCGGGATCTCCTTCTCCCGGCGGGGCGGTCTGTTACGTCTCGCCTACGACGCGCGGTATAGCCGGCGCGGATGCAACGGATGCCGCGGCTTCGTTCATCGCTGCCGCAACGCCTCCCGCCAAGCGCGTCCAGGCAGGTTTCAGTGCCACGTGTCGTCGTGCGTGCGTGTGTGTGTGTGTGCATGCTGGTGCCCACGCTTGTCAAAGCGCGGCAGCCGGGGAGAGAAGCTCCCCAACTGGGAGGCGAGGAGGTCTGACCGGCGCCGGCCCGGCGGACGCGCACGTCACGCCTGAACATGTTCAAGCGTCGCCGTATCGGATGACTCTTCCCAAGCCGTTCCCTCTTGCCCTCGACTCCGAGGGTATAAAACGCCGCTGCCCCGGACGCCGAGAGGGACTTCGATTTCGTCCTTCGAGTAACGTGGTCGCCCTGACCGGCTGCTCTTTTGAGATGCCAGAATAAACAAGTTGTTCTGTTGCCAGTCGACTCATCCTTTGCCGGGACCTTCGGATGTTTCCAGCTTTGCCCCAGGCCGCCAGGCCAACGCTACCCTTGGGGCTTGCAACCCATTTGCAACACGCCACGATCGTGCAACGCAGGCATCCAGGAGGAGGTGAAGACAGCGGTCGGATGCACTTTCTATCTAGCATTCTTGCCCTGTTCCTTACAGTACTACTTATCTTCGTAACGGCATGGACGGAACGGGGCTGGTTGTTATATCTCAAAATTGAAGTTCGATTGGGCTTTGTTCATGATTACAAAGCGCATTCGAACCTGATTATTGTGATTAACTAGCACCGTTCCGCCTATATATTTAGCAGTTCTAGTAGCCCTGTAAGAAAGAGCAAAAATGCAATATAGAAACGGACCGCTGTCATCACCTTCTCCTAGATGCCGGCGTTGCAAAATCTGCGCTGCATAAACACGACACCGCAGCCACCGCTCAGCGTATCGCCGCGGTTGAAACCTCCCATTGCAAGTCGGAAGTGTATCGTATTCTTTGGTGTAAAAATCTACACCAAATATACTCCCGTTGTCAACCGCAAGTGCTTCGTATTTTTTGGTGTAAAAATTTACACCCAATCTGCTCCCTTCGTTAACCGCAAGTCCGTATTTTCTGGTGCTGAAATCTACCCCAGGTCTAACGGTGTATATCGAATCTCGATTTCGGAGGACGCTAGAGGACAAGCCGAAAACACCCATCTGGGTTGATTTGTGTTTAGTGTAAACAATATATGAGACAGATACTGAACCATTTCCTTTCCCCCAAAAAACGAATTAGTATTAATATTTCATTTTTCTTCTTTTACGGCGTGGTTTCTGTGTCCACTGAGATATGTGAGACAGGCGTCATGTCATTTCCGGAAATGATCCACCGGGCAAGACATCACGCCGAACAGGTGATGGCGTTCTGTGGACCCCTTGGAAACGCTGCAACATGCTGTCGCGTTCCACTCTTAAAGACGAAGCTTAAGCGTCCTCCATCGCTGCTACCAAGTCCAGCTTTCTCGGGCCGAAATCAGAAAATTGTAAGACGCTGTGGCGAAATTATAGAAGGTAATGGTCTATTTTTCTGATATATAGCAACATCCTTCCTTTAGAATGTTTCCATTTATCGCATTTAACAGTTAAGTCTGCCATAGAAAACCAACGGGGAACGCTTTTGACGACAGCAAAAACGTCTGTAAAAAAATACAAGACTTTCGTCCAGTGATCTGCGCATATATTGATTACTATAGTGATATCTTACATTATACGAAAAAGTTGCGTTCATAAACAGTTTCCTGTAAAAACATGCTTTTGTCCAGAAATGGTCGGTATGTGGCCTCGGCGCCGTCCTCGTTGCGCGCGTCTCTGGCTTCGATGAACACGTCGTTGCCTATGCAAGCCTTGCACTCAAGAATATGACACCCCTGTCGGCTATCGCTCCTGCCGCAAGCATCAAGTCATTGGTGTCCTTTCCCGCTGCGCACTTTCAGCTGAGATTGCAAGCCTTTCCTCCTCTGATGTCTCCCCGCCATCGCTTCACATCAGCGACATGCTGTCAGCGCAACGTACAGAACCCTCCATCGCATCACTTCTCGAATTTCTGTCCAATCCAATGGTGCTTCTGCTTCACGTGCTATCCGCTGCCATAGTTCATAATTCGTGGCTGGTGACCGTCTCCTGTATCTCCTCAACTACAGCTCCGACAGCCGAAAGTGCATGCTGGTTATTGATCGGTACTTCCGCATGACAATATGCGCCTATGTCCACGCTGAACAACAATGCCGTCACGCAGGAGTCTTCAAGACTGTCCCCCATATCCGGCTGTGCTATTACTGGCGTGCGTGTAGAGACGTTACTAAAAGTAACAGGGCAACGGTGGTTTGTTTCTTAGCCGCGTAGCAGAGTACTTGTGGTAGCCCTTAAGCTCCGAATCTGTAGTTATAACGTGAACCCTTGTCCTCATGTCCTGATGCCTTCCGGTCTTTAGGGGTTCCATAAAGGCTGCTTTGTACGGTTTAGAACCAACAACCTGTTGCTCGGTTGCTTTTGGCAAAGGGTACACTTTCGTCGTTAGGTGCGTGCGCTGCTGCCTCGCGTGTCGACGTCTCAAGACATCTCATTTTTCTGCTGGAGAAGAGTTTAGCGTTCATTTCGGCGGCCCACTTCCAGAGACTGCGGCCGGAAACCGTTGGGCTATCGTTGCGGTTGATCGTCTGACGAGATAAGTAGAAACTGCCGCCTTCCGGCCATCACAGCGGCAGAAGTCGCCGTCGCCTCCTTTCTTATGCAGCGGTGCTTCCTTCGTCACGGTGCACCGCGTGAACTGCTCAGTGACCACGGTCGCGCTTCCTTGTCCGACGTTGTCAAAGCTCTGCTCGCCCAGTGCTACAAACTTCATCGAACCACCTCCTCCTATCATCCACAGACCAAAACCTTACCCAGCTATTTCATCACATCATCGCTTCTTACCACTTAAATGGGGATCTAGTCCTTTCTTATGCGTCTTTTGCGTACAGTAATGCTACACTGTCTACTGCCACCTTCTCTCCTATTTTTCTTCCATACGGCGACCATTTGTCTGCTCTATTAGATACCATTCTCCCTACTAACCTGGCGTCTCCAAATGTGCTCCTGTTTCTGAGCCGCGCAACTCACCAAAGACAGACGCCAAATCTCCCGCTCAATCACTGCCGACACCAAATATCGCCAAATATCTTGACACGACACCGACTACACAACAGCGCACTCCGCTCCTAGCATCCTTGTGTTGCTTTGGATACCGTACAGTAGCCCTTGACTGTCCTCGAGATTTTTTGCCATGTATCACGGCCCCTACCGCGTCCTAGAGGGCACCTTTCCTGGAAACTACGTCGTCGAATTTTTCACATCGTCTACCGATCTCCGCCGCCACAGACGCGAGACAGTTAATGTACAGCGCCTCAAGCCGGATTACAAAGCCGCCATCTTGCCGTCGCCTTAAGTAACCAGGATGGCTCCTCTTCTCTGCAAGGGCGATTGCAAAGAAGAAAACGAACACTCATGCCTAAAACGAAGATGAACAACGCTACAGGAGCTTCGCTATCGCCGTGTGTATCGGTGCTCGACCTGCATGATATCAAATTGTTTTCACCGCTGCTTCCGCCGTTCCAATTCAGAGAAAAAGTCAAAGTATTTATTCAGGCAAGTACAGGTGCGTAGGAAGCAGACATAAAGGCCAATTAATTCCTTACGTAGGATCGACCCCCTTTGCCCTCCTCCCTCTCTATACACATTACTCACAAGCAGTTAGTAATATCATTTTTCGACAATTTTTCTAGCAATAATGACCGCCATAAGGACAACTCATTAGGAAAAAATAGAGGACAGGAATAATTCCTATCAAAAAGAAATACAAGTTCCTTTAAACAGGCGTCCGTCTTACAACTGTGTTATCTAACCATAAAATTTGATATATTCGCAGATGTCCCCTGGCGAGGCTTTTTATTTTGCTATTAACGTTTTTGATATCGTCAAAAGGGTTTCCTCTTGGTATTCTATGGCAGATTTAACTGATCGAAGCCAGCGGTGGAAAAAAGCATAGATTCTGCTATATGTCATGAGAATGGATCCAAAAAATTTGACAGATATCTGGCAACATGGCGGTAATGGCCTTGAAAGCTATGGTAAATTTTTGAATTTGGATGAATTGCTTTTGGTGTATCTCGCAGATCTGAAATGAGTGTTTAATAACTATATCCAGAAATGAAGCTTAGGTATTCAGGAACAAAATGGCGCTCTGCATCTTCACGGAAACCTTACAGTGGATAAAAATTTCGACCTGGTTCGGAGATCGAACTAGGGATTGCCGACTCTCCGAGCAGTCTCTCTACCAACTAAGTTAACAAGGAGGGCTTACGTATTGTACAGTGGGCACAGTCACCAACAACGCGAAGTATAACGCTGTGTTTCCAGTGCCTTTAGGGAAAACCGGCAATGCCTAGTAGGTTTCATACGAGAGAGCAACTACTTGTTAGCATCGACACAAACGTAGCGTAGCCAGGGAAAGGGAAAGAACTTCCACAGAAACTTCGTCCTTAAAGAAAAATATTTGACACTCCAAGGATCGAACCCTGAACGGTCCCGGATGAGTTCAGGGCCCGGGATCAATTGTCATACAAGGAATAATATTTATTCCCGGTGCCCTAATCGAGTTTTGCATTGCAAGAAATCTACTTTAGAAATACGATTCCCTTAGATCTTCAGAACCTAGTCGATACATTATCACAGTATCAAGGTCGCTTCCAAGAAGCAGAGAGGAATTTTCAGTATTTCATTAGCAGGAACCTTCCTAACACGTCACAGATCGGACGATCTGTCTTCATGCACTTGCATCAAGTTTCTGTCATGTTCCATAAATATAGCTGTTCTCAGAAGCTCATTTCAAAGGTTTGTTCGCAGCCGGCGTCGAAGCGCTTATCATTATATTGTCACCGACAAATTTAGAACGAAGCGGGAAGCACAGCTGTTTACTGGGGCGAGGGTCGCCGAACAGCCGCACTAATTTTAGACAATGAAGGCGCTCTGCCACGCGATTGTAGTGAAGCTTCAGCCACCACGTGGCGCCGGCAACAGGGGAGCAAAGACTTCTTGGCTTTGTATCCCTGTGCACAGAAGCTAATGCCAAAGAGGAAAACGGGAAAATGGTAGAATGTATTGCAAAGCGAAATGGATCAGCTAGGAGGACAGGGCGAGATAATTGTATTAGGCGACATGAATGCACACATAGAAGACCTGGATGAGTTCACAGATTGGATAGGAAGCATGCTGCTGTATATGTGTTACAGGCCTGGTTTAGTTGCATGATTTGGTTCTATACTGCCGGTTGTTTGCACGGCAGAGAATGCAGTTTTTGGAAAATCCTCTCCCTAAATTAGGGGTGCCGTTTACTCTTCCCGTCCTCCTCTCCTTCGGTGCAACCGTCAAAGGTCATGACAATAGGAACGTGTGTCAGCATCTTCACAAGTATGTTATTGAAACCGGGAGATTTTTGTGTTAACTTCTCATTTCCTTTACTTTCCTCTAAAAATTATTTTTTTTGGTTAATTATTTAAAAGTTAGTTATTCTACTCGCACCGCTTTGTTTCCTTGAATTTTATTTCGGTTTCCTCAAGCTCTCTCAAAATTCGTGATTTTCTTTTTCTCTCAGAGTCCTCTGAAGTTATGAGCCGCTTGATATAAACCTGGATGAGATTTGCCCTGTTTGAATGCGCACCAAACCCTGGCCAATCCCCTACCGTGGGTATGTGCCATCGTATTTGAGGCAACAACAACAAAAACGACAGGAAGCATGCTGCTGTATATGTGTGACAGGCCTGATTTAGTTCTATGCAACAGTACCGAGAAGTGTGAAGGGCTCATGACATGGGAGGCAGGGAGTCTGCGCTCGACGATAAATTATGCACTTATGTCACATAGGATGTAAAATAGACAAGGGCTAATGAGCATAGATGAACATGGTACAGGTAGTGACCAAAAAGTATCATTTTGAGTTTCAGAAGATAAACCTATGTAGGACTGAAGCGAGATGAACAATCACAGGGGAATTTTTACTCACGAAAGCAATCGGAAGCAGCCGCCAAACAAATTGAGAAAGTAAGTTTTGAGGGTAATGAAACAGAATAGACTTACACCAGATTAACTCGATTTCTTGAGCTAGAGCTAGCAGAGGTGCGAGTCAAGCCAAAAGGGAAAAGACGCAAACTCAGGAGTTGGTGGGATGAGGAGGTCAAGGGGGCGAAAGATAAACATCAGGAAGCGTCCAGGGAACACAAATATTTCAAGAAGAGGGGGAACGGGAAGCTGAAGCAGACAGAAAAGGATTCCTTCATAAAGTGTAGGAAGGAAGCATCCTATTTTATTAATGAGAAAATTAGAAGGGCGCCCAATCGATGTCAAAAGTGAATAAAAAGGATAGAAAAGCAACTCAGAAATTCTGGGAACATCCAAATGCAATGAGTAATAAGACAGGTTTATTGTTACAGATCAGGGTATTCGACTAGAAAGGGATGAAGCAATGAAACACATAGGAATAAGGATGACAGAAAAATTTCCAGAAAGCAACGTTGCACATAATATATCGAAGGAGTATATACCGGTTACTGCGATTGTTTCACTTGGGCAGAGATTGGGAAAGGCCAGAGAAGAAGGTTCCTAGTGGCACGTCTATAGGACCAGATGGTATTGTCATTATGTTAATAAAGAAGCTAGAACGATAATCCAAGCAAACGATAATAATACAGGTAGTGAATAAAAAGATAGTCAATGGCAAAGTCCCCGATGAATGGCTATTAAGTAGAATGAACATGATATATAACAGAAAGGGGAACAAAGTTGACGTAAGTAACTATCGTCATATAACCGCGACATCTGTGGTTTACAGGGTGGTGATGCAAATTAGAAAGGACAGACTGCAGGTTTGGGTGCAGAAAGAGGAAGTGCTAGGGGAGCTACAAAATGGGTTCCTGAAATAAAGGCGGTTGGAGGACAATTTGTTTCCATTGACGCCGTGTTTAGAGATTGCTGAAAAGGAGCACAGGCCCCTATGGCTAGCATTTCTGGATATTAAGGGAGCATACGACAACGTTATTCAAGAGTATCTGTGCGACATACTGGGCACATTGGATGTGGAAGATGGAGTAATTAATCTTTTAATATATATATATATATATATATATATATATATATATATATATATATATATATATATATATATATATATATATATATATATATATAAAGGAAGCCAATAGTCACCGAAACCAAGGGGCGTCGGGGAATGTTTTTAATCTTTTTTTATTTGTAGTGCCAATCAATCGGTTTAAAGAAAATTACTTTAAATAAAGCAGCAGAAAAACAACCATGCCGCCGGTGGGATCCGAACCCACGACCTCCGAATATCGCGTCCGGTGCTCTTACCAATTGAGCTACGGCGACGGCTGTCCAATCTGCTGCTTTCGTGGGTATTTATGTTTACTGCGTGTAAGCGTGTATATAAGGGTAACAGAGTGCTTACAAAATGGGAAAAAATGTATCCGGGGCTTAGGCAAGGATGTTCCCTGTATCCTTTGTTGTTCATGTTGTACCTGCAAGGGTTGGAGACCAAGCTATAGAGGTGCGGACAAAGCTTCAAGATTTATATTTTAAAGCAAGGAGAATGGAATAAACAGTTATTAACGGGAATTAAATACGCGTATGATATAGTGGTAATGGCTGACAACAAGGAAGATTCGCAGAAGTTGATAGGCATTTGTGGTACAAGGGAGATGGATTAGGTTTCAAGTTAAGTAAGGAGAAATCTGCAGTCATAATATTTATAGGTGAGGTCGGGGAGCATGCAATACAGTAGTTCACGCTAGAAGTTGTGGATGAGTACAAGCGTCTTGGGGCGTGGATAAATAATGGTGCTGAGTATCTGACAGAGCATGAAAAATATGTAATGAATAAAGGTAGTAGGAATGCAGCTGTCATGAAAAATAGGGCACTGTGGACGTACGTGCGGTGAACAACTGCAGCAAGCCTAGGCCAGTAGTACTTGTGTTGCATGCGCTCCAACGTGCGAGAAAATCAGAGGTGGCCCGAAGGAAGGTTGTCGTGGCAGGCACGCAAAACTTCGGCACGAAGCGTTGTAGGTGCTCTGAGCAGAAAGAGTGGTCGTGGGGCAGTAGTTTTTTTCTAGAGGACACCATCGCGCAAGCAAAGCGATGACAGTCCGCGCTTGAAGAGTCGAGCTGGAGATGGAGCGGTCTCTTAGAGGTGCTTGATAAGGGGCAAAAGTTCGGAGTCGACCCTCTGTTGGCGGGAAAGGGTGGAGGTGGTGACAGCACCGAGGAAAGCGGAATCATCATCGGAGTCGTCCGTGGGGCAGGGAATAGGAGCGTGAGGTAGACAGTCAGCATCGCTGTGTTTCTGGCCGGACTTGTCTACGATGGTGACATCTAATTCTTGTAACCGAAGGTCCTATCGAGCAAGCCACCCCTAGGTATCTTTCAGGTTCGCCGGACAACAGAGTGAATGATGATCGCTCGCGACCCGAAACGGGTGGCCATACAAGTACGGACGAATTTTCGTAACTGGTAAATCGTTTGTGTATATTACGTCTCCCCATCCTGTTTTCCTCCCCGATCACCTCTTTCATGATATTTATTAATTCTGCCGGCTATCCTTTATTTCCGCTGCCCCAGATCAGGTGCTTCAGTATCGATGGCAGATGCTTGGGCTAGAAAAAATCTTTTCCTTCCTTTTTTATCATTTCAATAAAACCCTTACTACTACTACCGCACAGCCAGACCTTCATTTTCCGTGGTAGAATAATTGACTCCGGGACGGGATAAAGTGCGACTGGCATAAGCAACCACGCGTTCTATACCAACCTGCCACTGAACAATAACCGCACCGAGGCCAACGTTACTGGCATCAACGTGCAGTTCTGTGTCGGCCTTCTCGTCGCAGTGGCCAAGTACAGGTGTACATTAGAGACGGGACTTCAGTTCCGTGAAGGCTCTTTCCTCGTCCTGGCGCCAGAAGAAGGGTTCAATATCTTAAGTCAGGCGGGTCAGAGGCTCAGCTGGCTTGGAGAAATTGTGAACAAACCGGCGATAGTACGCGCAGATGCCCAAGAAACAACGCAGGCTCCGTTTGTCTGTTGGCTAGGGGAAGGCACCTACGGTGGCCGCCTTTTCGTGGTCTGGACGTATGCCTCGAGTGCTCACAATGTGACCAAAATCTTCAGGATGAAACGCAAAGTGGAATGTTTCTTGCTTGAGATAAAGACCAGCAGAACGTATGGCCTCGAAAAAGCAGGCAAACGTTTCAGGTGCTCATCGAACGTGTCGGAGAAGATCACGACATCGTTCAGATATTCGAGGCACGGCTTCCACTTCAGGCCAGGCAGCACGGTGTTCACCATTCGTTCGCATGTGGGAGGGACCAAGCACAAGTCAAACCTGAGCACCTTAAAATCGTAAAAACCATCAGGAGTAATAAAGGCGGTCTTTTCTCCGTTGCCTTCTTCAATCTCTATTTTCCAATACGGGCATTGGAGGCCAAGTGACGAAAAAGTGGTGGCATGGCGCAGGCGGTCTAGGGAGTCATCAATGCCTGGAAGAGGGTACAGAACCTTTTCCGCGATGTTATTGAGGCATCTGTAGTCCTTGCAGAACATGAGGGTGCCATATTTTTTCATGACGAGGACAACAGGCGATGCCCAGGGGCTTGTGAACGGTTGTATGACGTCATCTTGGAGCATTTGTATCTGCCGGCGGATGGAGGCCCGTTCTTTTGACGACACCTGATAAGAGCGCTCACATAGTGGTCCTTGGTCGTCAGCAGTGATAATTCGCTGCTTTGTAAGCGGCGTCTGTCGCACTTGGAATTTGATGCAAAACAGTCGCGGAAGGAATAGATGGTTTTCCACGCGACATATCTGACTGGTGAAAGAGGTGCGGGTTTACGTCGGTTAGAATGGCTGTAGCCGTCGCCTCGTCGAGGTGTGATGTGGTGGACAAAGAGCAGTGCGTGGTCTCTCCAAGCTTGCAAAAATAAGCGACGAACTCTGTCTTTGTTAAATATTGTGGTTCATGAGTAGCGTTCGCGACTAAGATGTCGGAGCAACCGTTGGCAAGTTCTACCAGGCCTCGAGCTACACAAACTTGCCGAGTGAGTAGCAGCGACATGTTCGCTTCAGCAATGCCAAGAGTGCCGGTGTTGTCTTTAAACTCGACTGTGACGAACTTGCTGGCTCGCGAAGGGATGGTTATGTGGTCGTCACATACGCGCAACATATACTCTACTGGACTCGGTATTGATGTCAACGGCTCACTGGGCAGAAAAAAATACCATGAGCTCCCGAAGGTCGATGACCGCATCATACTCTTGAAGGAAATCTATGCCAAGAATGAAATCTTTCGAACAGTCACGTAATACGACAAAGTGGCCAGTGAAAGTAAGGCCACGGATCTGGATGCGACAGGTGCACACGCCGATCGGCTTCACTACATAGCCATCGGCGGTGCGGATCACGGGTCCACACCAAGGCGTCAGAACCTTACGGAGGGTTGTGGCAGCTGCCTGCTCATCACAGAAAAATCAGTGCCGCTATCGACGAGTGCAGTCACTTCGTCACTGTCGGCGGTTACTAAAATTTCAGCAGAAACTAAAAGTTCGCAGTGCGTCGGTGATGTCGTCGGATCGGGTCGTCGCCTCTCGGCCCATCGCATCAAGTCGTCGGGTGGAGACTGTTGACTCTGCAAGGGCGTCGGCCCTACTACCGGAGGTTTGCTAAAGAAGAAATATACTAGGCAAAAAAGACGAACACACAAGGTGAGAAGAACAGAGGACAACGGCTGGAATAACAACTCAGTTCTTTACTGAGTACAGACCGACGAGTAATCTTAACGCACGAGCCAAGGCAGGACAGACAGTCAAACATGGTTATTCAGTTAATAAAATTCTTTTATAGTAAACGCTATCGATGGCAAACTCAAGGAAGCATCGCCATGCTTAGGAATTAGAAAGGCCTCAAAGATTTCGCGGGCCTTCCGTGTTTTTCCTTAGCCTACAGTGGTGACATGTCAGACCAACAGCCCCACAATTCTGCCCTGCTACCCTGGAGGACGCCGTCTTCAGTTTTCTCGGCGAGGGGACGTGTCTCTGAACTGACCAAAGGATGAGGGCCGACTGGGCGAAGCAAAGTGCCTCGGAGACGGCGATCGCGATTGGCACTGCTACAAGGTCGGAGGCAGCACCTGAGTGGCCAGGTACTCCTTTATGTCTTGCGGTCTTTCATCATGGCGCGGTCGAGGTTCGTCCGGAGGGAATCCTCTCAAACCCGTCCGTCTGTACGGGCAATTCCGCAGAATATAGGCGGGCTCCCCGCAGTGGTAGCAGAGTGGGCGATTGTTCGACGTTCGCCATACGTGCGCTTTGCTGAAGATGGCACAGGTTCTGCTGCTGCTTGACGGGACGCAGGTAACGATGGGGTGGTCATGGTCCGGAAACGGGGCGAAACGCTTGCGGCGCGGGTGCAGGTGGGCGCAGGGAATCGCTGTAAGACATGACGTGCGGCTCCGATAGTGGTGCTGGTGGTGGCTGCAACGCTCGCCGGATTTCATCACGGGCGACGTCCCCTGCAGAACATATGCTTGCCGATGAAGCATCCAAGTGGAAGTCTCGCTGTTTTTCTCGGCCAATGCTCCGCACAAGCTCTCGTCGCGCCTCATCTCCGGGGGATGCAAAGGATGTGCAGTAGTGAGCGGCCGCTACATCTGCCTGACGGCCGTATTGGGCACTCTTATCCTGCTATGAACGTTCAATTCTCGTAGCTTCCTTGGCGAAGGCAGGCAACGGCTCTTGGAGGGTCGCGCATGAGGGAAGCAAACAGCTGCTCCTTTACCCTACGCATAAGGTACAGTACTTTTGCAGCTTTGGGCATGGCCGGGTGAGACCGATTGAAGAGGCGGGTCATGTCCTCTGTAAAAATGGCTGCGCTCTCGTTGGACTGCTGTTACATGGAGCCAAGGGCAATTTCAGCTTCATCCTTTCGCTCGCTCGAGCTGATTGTGGCGAGCGATTCACTGAAAAAAGCTGCCTAGTTGGAAAAGGGCGCCTTGTGGTTCTCGAACCACGTTTTCGCCGAGTCTTGCAGTCCGAAATACACATTTATAAGCTTCCGCTCGTCGTCCCACTGGTTAAATGCTGCCACATGGTCGAAACTGGCGAAGAAACCTCTACATCCTCGAACCGTTCGCCGTGGATGGATGGTGGTGACCGAGGGGCGAGAAAGACAAACGGTGTTGCACTACCGGAGTACTAACCTGTCTCGCTGCTAGTGGTGGACTTCATAACTCGCAGAGGCCTTGTGAGTGGTTCAAACTCGGGTTGCATGCCTCGCAGGCGACGGCTCGCTTTATGGACTGGAGTGGCGTCCGCGCGTCGGGAAGCAGCGTGAAAGATATCGTATATGGGACGGTACACTGCACGGCTCCACCAAATCTCACCGACAATCTTAGCAGGAAGCGGGAAGCAAAGCCGCTTACTGGGGCGAGGGTCGCCGAACAGCCGCGCCCGTTAAATACAAAGAAGAAGGTCAGCCAAGCGCTGGGAGACCGCAGTGTGGCAATATCACTAAGTGCCGCTTCTGCTCGCCAATATGAAGTTTTTATTATTGCCGATTCAATACTTCAGACACTTGTTTTGTCTTGCGCGGCCGCGTAAATTGACGAAGCATAATTGCTAGTCATCTAACTGAAATGTGCATAATTGCTTTCCTGAGCTCTCGATTTGGCACCAGCGAGACCCATAATTTCTTCGCCGACTTGGCCGATGATATTCTTTGTTTTCCTAATATTGGGGGGGGGGGGGCAGCATTTGTTGTGTACCGAAGAATTTTTTTACCCCTACGGGATGACGTAGAGAAAGACAACACGGCAGCGCTTTATTTCTTTCATCGAATAGCGCTTAAAACAACCATTCTATGTCGTCGCGAACCAAGCAGCTCAGAATTGCTTTATTACTTTGTCCTGAAGGATATGATGGAGCCTTTGAGGAAAGTTGTTCACTTCCTTCAGAGGCGTCTGTTGATTGGAAAAAGAATTAACAGCTTCCGTTTCTAATCTACTGCCCCATAAACTGAAAACTTAAGAACCCATAGACTTTTTGGATGGCTTTCCGCACAAGATTCATTTAAAATGTATTTGTCTATATTATATTTTCTGTACAGACTCCAGAAGATTGGCGAGTATCATTTATGAAGGCTACTTCATTTTGAGAAAATATTTAGTCGTGATTTTATTCGGCTTGACGCTTGAAGTTCAGTGTTTAAATAATAGAGATTTTAATATTGAAGTTGCTTACGTGTGGACTTTCTGATCTTTTTACATTTACAATCTCCAAGAATCATTTGATCCTACACTCGAATAAGCCTACATGCCAGTAAAAATGGAGTAAGCTGGTCTCAAGCGCGCTCCCTTTTACGAATACGGTATGCTTCCTGTCTCGAGGTATAGTTTATAACCTGAAAACACGAAATGCTTACTCTTAAAAACAGAGGCACTATCCTACTGAAAAGCATATTTGCTTGACGCAGTTAACAATCAGAGGGGCTTTTAACCACTAGAAAGGAGCTCTTGAGGTTAAGAAAATAGTGGAGGATGAGCGATAGATTAGAATGTTTAATTGCTCGAACAGCGGATGTTTTAAAGAGGAAATTTGTTTCCTTTGGCAACCGTAAGCATTACGTAAGATTAGTGATGGAAATCTACCCCATGGCGTGGGCGGCATACCATAATCTTAAAAGGGAGAGCGCTACAGGAGAGCTTACTCTGTGTTTACTCCCACTTAGGCTAGTTCATGTTTCAGCGTAGCAGCTGGCGAAATTGAACGGTAAGCGCTTGGTACTATTTTCAAAGAGTCAGAATAAGAGTGTAGCAGGGGCTAATTAAAAGTTCAATTTGAGGAAGATAGCTGAATGGATATTATAAAAAATGTGCTCCTTGGAAGAGCACAGAAGTGCCCACTTAATTATTTATTTATTTTATTACCCTGAGGGCACGAAGGCATTACAGCGGGGAGTGGTTTCTTCAACTTTCACTGAAAAAGTTGAGGAAAGAAAATATGTGCACTTATCTAAATATAAATCAGGCTCTCGAGAATAAATAAAAGGTGCCATCATAACATTAATAGAAATTAAAAGCAAACTGCGCGCAGTATAAACAACCAAATAATCGTACATAGCACAGCATCAAATTTTTATAACAGAGAAAGGGACCAGGTTATTATGCTTCAGATGCATTGTCACGCGCTTGAAGAACAACGAGAGCAACCGTTTAAAAAGATTGCCTGCATCAGGTAATTAACTGAAAATGAAGAAACGACAATGATAATATTTTGAGGGTTTACGACAAGAATAGGTTAGCTAAGGAAGTATTAAACGCAGAATCTTCAAATATTTCTACGGCTGATCGGGCAAGGTGTTTCCGACTGCTGACGCCAGCATTGGAAAAAAACAGTGAACAAAAAATTGTGGCTTCAACCCACTCTGTGAAGGTGTTGGGACAGCGAAGCTGTAAAACGACACCCAAGTAGTGATTGCGACATCAACTGAAAATTCACACACGCAGCTGTACAAAGATTGAAACCAGAAACAAGTGAAATGTACTTGAGCTGTATGCCTGATTTCAAAGGAGATATGCTGTTGGCATTCAGTTTTTAGACAGGCGTTTTTTGCTTACGATAACGACTCACACGTGGGGAGAAGGAACGTGCTTCGAATTTATGGCATACGCCGTTATCATACATTATGTGGTTTGCACTTCACACGAGGGCTTCCAATGGCGTCGACCCATTTTGAAGCAGCTACACACCTAACGTTACCGGACCGTGTAGTTGTAATTGTAGCAGCGCGTGGGAAATATTTCTTCCACAACCCGACCGCGGCGGCTGCGTTTTTGTGGAGGAAAAACGCTAAGGCGCCCGTGTGCTGTGCGATGTCAGTGCACGTTAAAGATCCCCAGGTGGTCGAAATTATTCCGGAGCCCTCCACTACGGCACCTCTTCTTCCTTTCTTCTTTCACTCCCTCCTTTATCCCTTCCCTTACGGCGCGGTTCAGGTGTCCAACGATATATGAGACAGATACTGCGCCATTTCCTTTCCCCCCAAAAACCAATTATTATTATTACAGTGCGGTTTCGTTCCCCACCGAGATATGTGACACCGGCGTAATTTCCTTTCCTTAAAAGCAATTTTCCTCGCGTTACGGCATGTTGTGGGTGTCCACCAAGATATGATTCCTTTCTTTAAATTATCCAATGCGCAAGGGATCGCGCTGAACGTATGAAGGCGTTCCGTGGACACCTTAGAAACGCTGCAACACTGTCGCGTGCCGCTCTTAAACACGAAGCTTAGGCCAGTCAAATTTTTGAAATCTTTTCTTTTCACCTCTTTTTAATCCAATTATGCCACTGCCGTTTCTACTCCATATTTATTTTTTAAAATCTATTTTATATCTAGCAATATTTTTAATTTTTATTTTTTATATTACGACTGCTTTATGATCCGTATGATATATGATTTTTATGCGGTTGGGTACTTTTCCACTCCTGAGGTTTTTTGCTGATGACGACGGTTACGACACAAAAATTTTCTTGGATGGTAGGGGTATACAGCTTCGCTGTAAAATGATTGGTTTGTCATGAAGGAATACCACTGTTCTGACGGTAGTGGGTGTGTGAACGGAGTACTGTCAACTTATTCTTGGGAATAGAATTATGGTGACCCATGTTATAAAAGAGGTTTATGGCTTACGGAGGTTCAACGTCCCAACGCGACTCAGGCTATGAGAGAGGCCACAGTGAAGGGCTCCGGAAATTTAGACCACATGGGGTCCTTTAACGTGCACTGTTATCGCACAGTACACGGCCGTCTCGAGTTTCGCCTGCATCGATATTCAACCGCCTCGGCCGGGGTCGAACCCGCGTCTTTCGGGTCAGCAGAGATGTGCCATAGCCGCTGAGCCACTGCGGCGGCGTATGTGGTGCAATAGGCAAAGACGGAATTTTTTACCTCATAGTGACAGCAGTGCCGATAAGCTTGCTTTCATAGTAGTGGCGCTGGAGGTACGGTGCTTATCACAAAGTATGAAACCAGCCGCCCGGTGACTAGGGTAGACATGGGTCTCTTTACTGGGGTGCCCTATAGACGCAGCATATTCCACTTTTGTGCGAACATTTTGTGAAGTAACTTTGGAGGACTAGATGAAAGATAAAAATTGCGGCGTATGCAGCCAACACGCAATTACCATTGCTGGTTACATAGCCTACATGCGTCTTCCAAGTGAGATTGGAAGAGATAAATATGCTTAGGTAGTTGCAAGAGTGCATAGATTCAATATTCCTATTAATAAGTACTATGTGAGCAAAGTAGTGTTATGATGAGAAACATGCAGGTACTTGCATTTATTAGTATTTATTTCATGTTTGCTGTGCTAGCCCTGTCAAAACACGGTTAATGCCGGACTCGGGAAGAACTGCATTTGAGTCACGGTAAATTTAGCAGTATATAGCGCCGCCACCTGCAAAACATCAACTGGTGAACCTTTCTAGCTATAAGGTTTCTAACCTTAAAGCTGTCAGGTAAGTCTGTGATACAGATGAGAAAAAGCAAAGCTCCCAACACAGAGCCTTGTGGCAAGCCCGATTCAACTGGAGAAGTGAAGGAGCGAGTCTCATTTACTGTGAAAAATAGCGAAAAGGCCAGAACATTCAAGTGCGGACATTGGTCTGGTCTTTTCGCTGCTGAACGTGCCTCGCGTTCACCCTGTGTTCTTGTTCGAGCTGGGCACCGCGCACTGTCGGTCTTGGCTGCTTTCTCGGATTGAGGAGCCTCGGCCATCAGTAGCTTTTCTCAGCTGGACAGCATGCTCGGCTTACTTCGCCACAGTTCGTTATCTATGCACTGCTATGGTACGCCATTTCTTTTTTCGGTTCTCGGCAGCACGCGCAGCCTCTGAAGCTGATTTCTCCTAGGCTGTCCTAGGAAGCGTTTCGCCTTTCCTGTACTATGCTTCACTCTTACACCTATTCGATGCTATGAGAGAGACTTTTTTTTTCGGTGCTTGCGTATCAGCCTTCAAGTTTTCGTTCATTATTGATGCGTAACACCTCTCTTATTAAAGATGTCGTGCCAACAATACAGAAGAACACAGAAGGAGACTAATAACTAAAAAGGCTTAAAATTAACACTGGTATTCAGTACTACACGAATGTTTCAGCGCACTAACATTTCCCTAACAAGCACAGTAACCACAGCTAAATGCGCCTTTTTTCATGGAACCTAAATATTTCACTGATATTTTCTAGTTTTTTCTGTTACTTGTTTTGAGGTATTAGAAAAGTAAGAAATATGAAACGGCTGCTTTCTTTCTAAACATATATCTGCAGCGGTACGAAGACATCTGACAGGGATAGTACATATTTACAAATTACGTTTTTCCCGCACAGTTTTTTTCTGAGATGGCAGAAAAAATCATGGTTTCGAGAAACACACAATTTTTTTCTTAGATGGCAGAAAAAAATCATGGTTTCGAGAAACAAAAGACACAAGAATTGACAGGACCGCCTCCACTGCTGAACCTGAGATTCCGCAGCAGATGTTAATTTCTATTTGCGATATGTTTTCTCGAGAACATGAAAGTGCCCTCACATTTGCATAGTTCTAGTGTGCTCTTTTGAGATTTCCATACATAGTCGTGTTTCGCGTAGGTCTCCTCTGCAATCCGCCGCTCTTAAAGTGCCGCTCCACCGGTGATTTTCTCGTCTAGCGGCGTGTTTAGCAGCAGCTGTCGCTTATGGGCCGTGCTGCACTCCTCTACTTTAGCGACAAACCCCCTCCTCTATCAATGGCAACCACATTCCGGATGGTTTCCTTGGTGCGCCTTCCTGCTCTCTCGCCTAGCCTTCTCCTCTTGGCGTACCTTCCTTCCTCGGCAGCCGTACTCCTCCTTCTTGGGGTAGTTCTCCTTATATGCGGGTTCGATTACCCTATGGTAGGTTGCTATGGTAACCGCGTACAATTTGCCTCTTCTCAATATTACACCATTCCTTCCTGCCACGGTGTTCGTTCTCCGTGCGGTTACCGTCGTAAGCATTCTACGGTTATGTCTTCCTACGTTATCGCCATAAAGCCGCCTTACATGTTAACCGTCTCTCGTCTTTCCAGGGTGGTCACACTCCGGATGGTTTCCATGTCAAGCGCCGACCGGTTGCGCCTGCTTACGCTCTCGCCATACTCTCATCCTTCCTGGGTAACCATTCTCCGGCTGGACATTGCTCCACTCTCTTGATACCCTATTCATTCCACGGTAACCCCTTTCGAAGTGGTTACCACGAAAATGCACCCACCGCTTACGCCGACAACTACGAAAGAGGACACAGACAAGGGCATAGTACTACGACGCGAAACCCAGCAACAGCCGCTCAACAGGTGTCGCGTTAATAACTGAATAGCCTTGCAAAAGCAGAATTGTAGTGTAGTTAAAAGAAATCAGAATGCGAAATAAAATAACGCAATCCCCAATGAGTTCGGTGGTCTTATACCTTAGGAAACGCGACTTAACATCATTTAAATGTCATGGGACACAATGTATCGGGCCTCCGCGGAGCCTTAAAGCTCACTAGAGATTTAAACATATGCGCGGCCGACATAATATTCAGAGAAATTGCCCTCCCTTGCTTCAGTCGTCGTCACCAATCAAACTGGTCAAATGGCGTGCAGTGTAGGAGAAATCGAATCTGCCCTGAAGTATGCTTTATACGCAGTGGCTGGCTTGTTGGTTCTTCATAATGAGAACCTGAGCGCAGTAGCAACACGGACAAGAAAGAAGAAAGAAAACGCCATGTTATCATATTTCATATAAATATAACATATACGGAAACTGCCCTGAAGCAGAGATATAAGAAAAATCATCTATTTGTCGGAATTTTACGAACTATTGACAGGAACCTACAGCTGTACTGTACAGGGCTTAGCACTACTGCTAATTACTTTATTCGGCCCGGTATTTGCAGCTTGTGCACATTTCAGAAAAAGAGCACGGCTACCTCACGACGAAAGTTCGAAAAAAACTTCTGCACATTTTATAACTTTGTTACATTGAGGAGCAGCCAGAAAGACCTTGAGCAGCATTTACTTTGTTACCCTAAGTAGCTTCCAAAAAGTCTTAAGGCAGTGCATCTTTAAAATGGCAGCGGTACCAGCTTTTATTGGTGCCTAAAAGTTACTCAAAAGAGAAACGAAGCAAGGTACTATTCGCTGAAGAAAAATACTTGCATTTCCGATTCACTTTTTCACGACGTGGACGCCGAAACAAGCAATGACACATATTTATTCCTCACGTCACTTTTGTTTACGACACAGCAAGGCTGAAGTCGAGGTGGAGAGAACTCAACACCTCAGAAAACTGCTGTTAGAACTTGAACGCAGCATCCACTGCAATAAAGCTGATGCATTTTCTTGGGTACAGGCTGCTAGATCTGCCTTCACCCGTACACGTCGGCAAGAAACTCTAACAGAACGGCTTCGGTCGGTGGGAGATTTCCATCGACTGGATCGGACCAAGAACTTGTCTTTCACTCAAAAAATCACATTGTTACTGCACCTGACCTGAGCTCATGTAAGTCGTGCACCTAAAAGATGTTTGAGTTGGCTTTCTGTCTGTTATGCGTCTGTCATTTTTCAAGCTAATTTAAGCACATTTACTTCGTTTAAATGTCTTTAACCACAACATTAGGCGACACTTGTTAAAATGATGAGTTTTCAAGTCACCGCTCAGGGCTGTTCATTTTTTGCACAGGGGCAAGACATTGTCCAGGTATGAATTCGACTAGTGTTCACAGTTCGTACACTTGATGGTAGCGGTAAGTGCATGACGACCTGTCTGTGCATGTCGGTGTTCGTACTTCGAGACAAACTCTTGGCCCACTATAACGCACGGTGAAGAATGCAGGCATTATTCAAGGCGTGCAATTCCATCAAAAAAGTGCCGCTATCACGTGTATCTATTGAGCCTGCCGATTTTTCTTTTTTCATTTCATCCTTACGCAATAGTTGGGTAGCCGAATATAAAATTCTGAAATTGCTGAGCTCTGCCAGCTCATGTGCCGAAATAACCGCGGGTCACTGTTTATTGCGTCAAGATTTGTTCAATTCTTGTTGGCGTGCCAAGTATTCCCAGCCATGCGCCTTTCATGTGGGGTGCCATGTGCACCTATTTTATTGGAAATTTTCTAATGCCACTTTGGTTTTCGACATCACATTAAGTGAGAGTGCGCAGCGCGTGGCTGTTCGCGAATAGTTTACTGGCGTACAGTACCTCAGTATAAAGGCCAATTTGTGATGGTTGACGCAAGAAAACGTTGAGACAACAAACAACACTACGTCGGAAGAAATCTGCAAAAGGAACTTGTTATTGTTTTCCTGGGTCTCCTCTGGGCGATTTTTTGTTTTCTCAACGCGGAGCACGTAACCTTCGCTGTCCTCAAATGGTTCTATTGGCGCAGAAAGCTAAGAAAAAGTGCAAGAGTCAAAAACCACTCAAATCACGTCGGTGGCAAATCCTAGGCTCCGTTTATAAGCACAGGCTAAACTGCTACTAGTGTGATGGGAACATAGTTTGTCAGACGAAATTTACTAAAAAGAATATCTTTTAATATTATGTGAATGCTAACGCGTTTTCTCTTTATGCACGATTGAAGAAGTTTTTATATGTTATTTCATATAGTGCTCACATCAAATGAGGTGGTGAAGTATCAAAGATCACGCAAAATGTTGCAGTGCTTGATGACACAGCTGCGCTCGTGGTTCCATTGCCTTTGAAAGGTTGAATGATTTCTTTAATGCTCGAAGCTGCAGACAAAACGAAATATGTGAACACGTACTCTAAACAAGAAATATTCTCCTGCGCGTCAAAGTGCGAGCTCCGAAAGCTTGTTATTAGAATAGGGCACCTACTAAACAGGACTCATTGCATCTTCGCAGGCTGCACCATTATTTTTGGCTGAGGAGCCCAACGTCTGTACATATGGCTCCGTTAGAGAGGCGCACACTCACTTATCCTACCTGAATCCTATTTCCATCCACATTACCATTAGAGTGAATCCTTTGTTAGCTATGTCTTCGCGTTTTAGAACCGCAGCACTAAATACTCTCACTTTTATCAGCATCTTAGGACCTCCTAATTTAGTTTCCATAACATCATTGGAAAATATCTTTTGCAGCCTCTCCATGATTTCCATCTTTTGGCTGTGTACTAGGAACTGCCTTCTATAGCAAGCAGATAAGTTTAGAGCCACCTGTTCACTCCAGAGTGTGCTTGTGTGGATTATTCATACTGTTACTAGTCCAGTTAGGTGGTAAAAATGATTAACGCCTGCTTTAATTCACATGTATCTGTTTGCTTTTTTGAACGCCAGTGTAAAACGTCCTTGCATCAACTTCAATCTGTTTTCCAGGTTCTGAACAGGAAAAAAATGATTTGATTTTGACCATGCTTGCTAAACAGGCACAGATGTTCTAAAATCCCAGGAAAACGTCTTTAAAAACACAAGATTTGCTTTCAAGGCTTTAGCGTACCCCGTCCAGTAGACCGGACAAATTTTAGATTGTCGGGTGCCCGGAGGTTGCAGCGTACCTAGCAATGAGTGGCGCATAGACACCAGAAAACTCTAAGCCATTATGTCTTCACAACTACTACACTATAAAGCGTTCGCAGAAGTCAACGTTGTTATCTATACTAAATTTGCCTTAACGAGTGCTACAATGATCACTGTTTTTAAAGCTGGAGATTTAAGAACTACTTTGTGGTCGACATACTAGGTACTTGTT
The DNA here is from genome assembly GCA_030143305.2 of Amblyomma americanum. Lineage (NCBI taxonomy): Eukaryota > Metazoa > Arthropoda > Arachnida > Ixodida > Ixodidae > Amblyomma > Amblyomma americanum. The sequence goes on from JARKHS020002311.1 coordinate 69,130, forward strand.
ATGAAGCTAGCATCAAAAATTATGAATCTAGCATCGTGGGCCTAGTAAGTCGGTATACGTCGGACACATCGGTTTTCGTTTACGAGGCTGGGCTGAAGTTTCCATCTTGTCTAGTCTAATAGGACGCGAGCGCAAACCCGGGGTTTTTGAGGGCTATATATGAGCACTCGTGGTGTCGTCGTCTTTCTTGTGTGTTCTTTTGGAGCAAAATAGTTTTAGTATGTATGATTACCAACTAGCCCAGTAGTTATCCCTTCTAAAGTACGTAGGATACTCGCGTTCGTTGTCTGACTGCGTGAAGGGTTTTAAGCATATGTTTCGGTATCGGGGCCACGCTGATGTATTTCCTGTTCTGTTTTTCTAGAGAGGGCTGAGAATCTATTGTGAGAATGTCCGCAACTGTGCCAACTCGGCGTAGGTTAGCTCGTCCATCTTAGGTGGCCTGAAGTCTTAGTGTTTGAGATGCACGGATGGCTTCTGTTAGTTCCACAAAGCTGTTGACGCTTCCCATTGCGGTCAGACGCTCCATCTAGGTGTTTTTAGGAAGGTTAAAGACCCCCTTATGATGGCGTCAACTTGCTTTACCAATTTGAGAATAAGACGCTCTTCGGCTTTTGCAAACACTGGTACCTAGCCGAATCACTTACAATCAATCCCGCGACGCTTGTCACACAGAGAACGTGGCAGCCTATTCTACCTCCTTCTATTCGCGAATTCTCAAATCCATGCGACACCTAGCGGCGCTAGCAAGAAGCGGAGAATGGAGGTCCAATAGTAGACGCTCCTCACCAGCCTAATGGAAAAGCGTCAGCATAACGCTCATGGGCCACAAAAACGGAAATAAGTGAACAGAAAACTATATCTATACTGTTTTACAGTTAGTGTCAACGCATTGACACATCATTTCATAAATCAACTTCGTGCTGAAACGATCGACGCCGCAGGATAGTGCGTATTGAGATTGTCCTTTGACCTTAAAACAGTCACACCAACGGTACTATATTCGCCAGTTCTGGTGGCACGATTTCATGTTTCTGAGTATCTTATATCTTCTACTGACGTTACTAAGGTGCTAAAGTCTTTTGCAGCTGTGGTGCTCATACTCGCCTTTGATATCGCATTGTCGGCAAGTACAAACTGCAACAGCTGCGATCAGAGCGAACTTTAAGCTCGAGCTTTTAAGTTAAAGCTGTTGCTAAATGCGTGTATCGAAGCAATTCGTGGTTTTCGGCCGTTCTGCCGCATCTTTTCTCAACGGGTCAGTGGCACCGGGCTCAATATTGGACCGCGCGCGTTACTGCGAGTTGCCCGATATTTCGCGTATTCTTCGCCGCTCGCCGGACTCTTATTCTATGCTCCCTTTTTGTATTATGTGGACTACGAGGAAGCGATGACCGGCTTACACGGAAACCGTCACACAAGTTCCTTTATTTCGAATAAGGTCCGCGAAGGGCGCACGCCTAGGAGCGAAGTCCACACATACAGCGGGGAGAGACGCGCTGGAAGTTATGCGCTGCTCGCTTGCAAGGAGGTGCCGTTGGCATGAAGGTGCTCCTAGATTTGATGAGCGTCCACATGAATCATCCACATGAAAAAGAGTTTAAGCATTCGTACCCAGCCGAACTTGCTGTTAAAACCTGTTAAGCGCTGAGTATTAAGCCACACAGGCTTAGCAGAGAGTTAGCCGAGAAAGCTGTCAGGAATTCCTTTCAGTAGATTTGCACATTGTTGTAACAAGGCATATATGTTTCAGTGTCCCCATGATAGGGACATTCTGTGCATAAAATAATGTGCCTGCATCCAACATTCTTCTCTTGATATTATTTCGTTCACTAGTCTAACTTATTTGGTATACACCTTGCTAAGTTTTAGTAGGCAACAGCCGCAAATTCGGCAGTGTTCGAGTTTTGCAGAATAATAAGATGATATGATCAGGGAAAAAAGACAATGGAGCAGTTGAGTTTCCCCTTCCGGTGGCGATGAGAGGAAACTACTTGATGATGAAATCGGGGTTTCTTGATGACCCGGTGGTTCTACTCGCAAACATTCACATTACTCAAGGAAAGGAGAAGGTTAACTATTTATTTACAACATAGGTAAAAAAACGAGAAGAAACAAAGCAAGGAGAAAACTATTTACATGACTAAATCGTGGATCAGACGAATTCAGCCCCCGCTCAACCCAGAGCGCTTGGTTTTAAACCCTCTGTCTCCGCCCTTAGCGGGGACAGCAACCAATAAGATAACAAACGACACCCCTCACCAATCAGTGGTCAGGGAAAGGAAAATAAGGTTTCCGCCAACTAATCACAGATTGGGGAAAGACTGCTGATTAAACATTTGGGAAAGGAGAGGTTGCAATCAAATACACAAACAGCACAAACGCGACCACCCTCTCTCACGGCACCCACGGCCCAGCCGTTACCACTTTCCTATCTCTTTCGCACACGCGACAAAACGATCCCTAAAGTGTTTACAGAATACACCGCGCGAGACGAACACAGTCGTTACGGGAATAGTGGGTTTCCGGTCACTCGGCTAATACTCAGCCGTATCTCGTGCGCCCCCGAAACCTCGTCAACCCCTTAACAACCACATGTCGACAGCTGTACATGGTTAGCGTTTTTCCCGGCGGGTCATCCCCGTGACGGCGCGGCGTAAACGAGGACGTCCACCGCACGAAGGGGAAGCAGGGACGGGACGGGCCCCTTTGTTGGGGACTTCCGACCCCACTGGAGCGGCCTTCCTTGCGAACACAAGGCCAACGAGTTCGCGGAAAGGTCAGCGAACTCCACACCTCCCAACCAAGAATGTCACGCGGACACTTGCTGTCAGTGTGACATTAAAGTCCGGCCACAAGGTTCCAAGCAGCACTGCGCACACACATACACAGCCTCATTTCGTTCCGTGCACACAAGGTTAGGACACCAATCTGCACGTTCCAGAACCACCATGTCAGATCGGTGCACCAAATTGGCAGAATGAGTTCTAGCCACCTACATCTCGAAAAAGAAGATGTTTCCTTTTAGCTTTGTCCGTAAGATTGGACCAAAATTCCAATTTATCCGGCACGGCGCCGGTTGTGAAGGCTACCGCCGCTATCGGATCTCCCTTGTCGCTTTTCTCAAAATTAATAGAGCTTACAGACTCCCCACGGGCCACGAAGGCTGCTGTTGGTATTGCGTCTGCATTCGCCCTTACTTTGAATTTTAGAATAGGGTTGGGCCTGTCATCGGCAACTTGACCTACACTTTGACATGCAGTTTCCGGCAGTGCTAGCTGTTTCCAGCGTTGACAGCCGGCGTTCTCCTCAAAGAAAAGCATGCGCTCATTCGTTATCGTTTTACGATCACCTTCGCCGCCTTGCTTCCACACTTCTGCTAATGGGGCAGGTTGCTCCATGTGGAAACCTACAGGAATGGAGGCATTGCCCGCATCCACCAGTTTCCTATGTGCTGCGAAACTCTTTGCAGCTGCCCCTGTCAGCTCCCAATCTGATGCAGAAACATTTGTAGCTTCCGGATTTGCCTGAAGCTCCACTGAAGCCTCGAGTCTGTCTCGAACAGATTCGTGCGAGATTCTGAAACGCTCATCGAAATCTGAGCTCTGATGTTCTTCATCTGGCTGGTCCCTTTCTGGCTGCTCTAGTAGCGAGTGTGTTTCCGATGTTACTAGCTGCCCTACACCTTCAGCTAGATCTGTCAGCGCGCACAGTGTCAGCACCGGCTGGCAAAACAACTCATCTTTGGCGGCTTGATTACTATCGACTGCAAAGAGCGTTCTCACAATCAGGTCCGCCTTCTCCCCGTCCTCGACCCTTGATGCTGCGTCAGAGTTAACGCACACTGGCTGGGGCGCGATGCTGAACTCTTGTTCGCGAGCAATACACTGAAGTGTCTCCTGGGTCTGGTCTATATTGGGTTGATCTGACAGCATGTTCGTCACAGGAGTGACTAACACTCCTATGCCTATCTCTTCTGGCACGACACACAAGGTTAGGCCCTGCTGTCTAACCGCTGCAGCTGTCAAAGCTGTAGTCATCGGCACACACGTCAGATTAGCGTCCGCTAACTGGAGATCCGCACCTTCCTGTTTTGTTTCTTCAGAGCATTCACCCCTAGAAAGTGACTGAACTTGTTCTCCTGGTAACGTTATTTCAGTCCCTGAATCCACACAGGTTTCAGAACTCTGACCTTCGGTGTGCAAGCCTCCGCATGCCAGATCCTCTGTCCCATCTGGTTGACTGACCTTATTATCAGTCATCTCCGACTGGGAATGTAGCTTATCAGGCGCCAGTATCTCTACCTGAGCTACTAGTTTGCACACATCTGTCCTCACCGCGGGAACATCTTGTTTTTGCTTTGAATTCGGGCAGTCAATCATCGAGTGTCCAAATTTCATGCAGGTATAACATTGAACTGCTGCGAATAAGACCTCGCTATCAACTTTCGTCCCCTGCCTTAATTTCATCTGCATCTGTGCCAAGTTTTCTCGTTTCCAGCTCAATTTGCAGTTTCAAATTTTCAATTTCACTTAGCTGTTCAGCCTCCTCCTGCTCAATGCATCGCATCCTGCCCTCCTGATCATACCGTACAGCAGCCATCTCCGTTTTCCGCGCTATCGTTTCTAGCACATAAACACTACACCGACATGGTGAATTCGGAGAAAGCAGAAAGGTCTCCTACCTTACTGGTTGCTCTCTGCCCCGGTGATCTCGTCGTCCTCCGTTATGACGACAGGCTCCTCGATGCGGACGACTTGAGCTCTGGATCTCTCAGCAGCTCGCTGACTTCTGCCTTGTTTGACTGGCTTGACTTGGTCGCCTGGTTACTTTTCAGCAGCTCGCTGACTCGAACCCGTTCGATGTGGACGCCTGGTTCTTTTGAGCAGCTCGCTGACTCGAACCCTCGATGGCTTGTTGCCCGGCTCCTTCAGCTCCTAGCTGACTTGAGCCTCCGACGTCCTCTCGAACTCGACCCGTGATACTGAAGCTTTCGACGTCAGTCTTGCGACGCAGCTTCACGTTTTCTCCTTTAGGACAAACAGCTTGTCCACCGACTTGTTCTTCTCACCTTCCGTCCAATGCCTTGAGTAGAAAGAAGTTGCGATCCTGTGTCGACTGCGCCAGTTGTGATCCTGTGTCGACTGCGCCAGTTGCGATCGTGTCGACTGCGCCAGTTGAGTTTCCCCTTCCCGTGGCGGCCCTTCCCGGTGGCGATGAGAGGAAACTACTTGATGATGAAATCGGGGTTTCTTGATGACCCGGTGGTTCTACTCGCAAACATTCACATTACTCAAGGAAAGGAGAAGGATAACTATTTATTTACAACATAGGTAAAAAAACGAGAAGAAACAAAGCAAGGAGAAAACTATTTACATGACTAAATCGTGGATCAGACGAATTCAGCCCCCGCTCAACCCAGAGCGCTTGGTTTTAAACCCTCTGTCTCCGCCCTTAGCGGGGACAGCAACCAATAAGATAACAAACGACACCCCTCACCAATCAGTGGTCAGGGAAAGGAAAATAAGGTTTCCGCCAACTAATCACAGATTGGGGAAAGACTGCTGATTAAACATTTGGGAAAGGAGAGGTTGCAATCAAATACACAAACAGCACAAACGCGACCACCCTCTCTCACGGCACCCACGGCCCAGCCGTTACCACTTTCCTATCTCTTTCGCAGACGCGACATAAACGATCCCTAAAGTGTTTACAGAATACACCGCGCGAGACGAACACAGTCGTTACGGGAATAGTGGGTTTCCGGTCACTCGGCTAACACTCAGCCGTATCTCGTGCGCCCCCGAAACCTCGTCAACCCCTTAACAACCACATGTCGACAGCTGTACATCGTTAGCGTTTTTCCCGGCGGGTCATCCCCGTGACGGCGCGGCGTAAACGAGGACGTCCACCGCACGAAGGGCAAGCAGGGACGGGACGGGCCCCTTTGTTGTGGACTTCCGACCCCACTGGAGCGGCCTTCCTTGCGAACACAAGGCCAACGAGTTCGCGGAAAGGTCAGCGAACTCCACAGGAGCTGTGCGGAATAACTCACAAGCATGTGTTATGGCTTGCCCTACAGTGGAGCTTACATCAAATGTAAAGCTTGTCTACACACATAGACAAAGGGCTTAACGTAGCCAATGGCTACTGTCTACCCACATAGTCTTTGCACGGCCACTGGAGCTGCGCTTCGTGCAATAATGCCTTCACTTCGAGCCGACGTACACATTAATATTATTTTCAAATTTTCAATTTTACCCAAGAGTTATCCTGCATTATTCACCGTATCATTATAATGAGCTTGCACCGAGAAGGAATTTTGATGTTCTTCCATGATCAAGATTACTCAAATAGACACTATGCATGGAGTATTTTTATTATAAACCACAGAAGAATGATACACAAGTTTTCACTTCATACAGCTGTGCCAAACACATCATCACCCTCTCCTGGTTTTTAGCAGACAGGGAACAGTGCCATCAGTATCAACTATGTCATTGCCGCCAAACACCAGGAGGAGGAGGAAAGGCATAGAGGTTAGCGGAAGAATAACCAGCCTGCTACCCTGCACGGGGGAGAAAGAGGTGAGGGGCTAAAAGATGAAGGGGAAAAGAGAATAGTAGGAAACTGAAGTCACTGCGCGAAATCACAGTGTTCGGTACACTCACCGCCTATCGCGCAGGCCAGAAGTCTTCAAGAAGCGGAGCAGTACCTTGGAGGCCTTCGCCGCAGATGATCGCCGCGGCCAGTGACCAAGAATCTTCATTCTCGTCACTGGGCGCGGGTCAAGATTCTCTAATGCACGGCAGAGAGACTGAGTTTCAGCGCTGTAGGGAAGGCATTCACAAAGAATGTGGGATATAGTCACATCACACACTTAGATGGCAGATGCAGGGCTATCAGCCATACCGACTAAAAAAAAATTAATGCTTCGTGAAAGCTACACCAAGCCACAGGGGACACAGCAAACTTGCTCCACGTTGTGGTAGGCTGGATGGAAGCCGGAGCTTCAGATCTGTGTCCAAGGGTTTCAAACGCGAATTCGAAAATTTGCCTCAATTCCACGCGGCAAACGTGATGTCCCGCGACAGTGTTCGAAGCTTACCCGCTGCGTCGGCTCTCGAGATGGGGATGGACACACAATCGCCCACACGGTGAGCAGTTCGCGCGACCTCGTTCGCGCGGTGGTTGCCTGCGATACCGTTGTGTCCTGGCAGCCATTGGTAAACAATATCGTGCCCTTTGTTCATGGCGGTGTGGTGGAGCTCTTGGATTTCCGCGACAAATTGCTCATAAAACTCATGACGAATAGCAGATTGTAAGGCTTGGAGGGCTGCCTTTGAATTCGTGAAAACAGACAATTGCTGGGGTGACCAAACACCAGAGTGGTCAAAGAAACGGCACTGGTGGTTACGATAAGTTCGAAGTGGCTTTTATTGTTGAAAAATTAGACTGCCGTCTTATGGCCCTCACCCGCCTGAGCCATTCCAACCAATACTTCACAGCTATCACGCAGATTCACTTGCAAAACATTATCACCCTTATTAAAGCCCATTGTAGACAATGCATACCAGTCTCCACCAGCAGTATCCACACAACACGGGTGAACATCGATCCACAGTGAAACCTCAAGTGAATGAATTACACAGCAGCAACACAAAAAAATTTTCATGTGAATCGTTACAAATTTCGAGCTACAGAGTACACAGAAAAACTGTTCTGAAAGCAATTAGCTAAATATGCAAATGCGATATAAAATGTGGGCGGCAATAAAGTGGTATGGGCTTTCAAAAAGCCGCGTGAAGCCTTCCTGATAGCATAAGTTATTCTAAAGTTACGAAACCAAAACAAATTGTACAAGTTACAATGTGTGGTGGGCATATGAGGTTCCAGATAATGTTTAACTGATTAACAGGCGTTCATTCTTGTGGTTTTTCACAGTATACTGTACAATAACTCTTAGGTGAAATGCAACCCTAAGTCATAATTTCTGTACATAAGGGCAAATCTATCCAGCATTGTCACAAATCCAACTAGCTCAACATCTAACTCGTTTAAAGTAGCATTTACCATTGCGGATGCAAAATATAAAACGCTGCAAGATGCTTAGGGACGGTTTAATACTTCATAAACTAGCTCAGTGAAAGCCAGTGTCAGCTAAGAATGCCCAACACCTTACATTCTGTAGGGACGGCGACATGACTTGTGCCATGTACCATTCATTGTCTTTCAATACCTGAAACGCATTAGCCTTATAATGCATATGAATACAGGAAACGTAATCATAACTGCAAAAGGCGAAGTGGCCTCTTTTACATGTTGTTAAGGTGAGCTGCGTCACATGCCTGCCGTTCAAGTCATGCTTCATAATTTTTATATATATTTTGTGGCTTGATTGGACACATGGTATCTAAACCATCTCTCTTCCCCTACAGCACTTCCATGAGAAATGGAGAATGCCATCAGAAGAGCACCATATTAAAGGAAACTGGTGTGAAGCGATTCCTGTCTTCCACCTCTGAAGTCCTTGGCTCTATTTCTTGCCATTTGTGCATGAAACAGATACACTCTCATCTTTCATGGTTCAATTAACAATGGCTAAGGTGCAGGAAGGTTTGCTTCGTATGATTTCAGTAAGGAATGAATGCAGTCATGCCGCATTAATGTGGACACTTTGGTACACGAGCAAAAGCGTCTATAAAGAGAGTCATTTGTAATAAGGAATCATGAATAAAAACAGAGAGATATTTAAAAAAATGGTTTCATGATTACAGATTCTTAAGCTCAGTCGCGGGCAGCGAAGTGGAAATTTGGCAATCTTAGTAAGTGAGGTGCATTATTCTGTTCGCCATTATTTTGAAAATCAAACGGTTTACGATGAAGCACGTTTCAAGCACCTAGTGGTAAATGAGACAGATGATAGTGCATGTTGATGTGATGAAGTATCTCCTACGCTGACTGTTCGCATTGCAAAAACGCTACACGCTCAGCTGACAACTGCTGAATGTGGTTTTCAACGAAGCATACGGATAATTCTTCACAGTCAACTAATGTGGCAAACGGTAAGGTGCGTCGACCTGACACCTTGCCAGTGTAAAGCATGAAGCCATGCACACACAGAAAGGCGAATACTCATGCATTTGCAAATTCGCCTGCCTTTCGCTGGTGTTCTGCACTCAAATTGTAAGGGGCGGAACATCTGGTAGAGGCACTCGGGATTTTGTTCTCATCGCTGTCCATATCAACGGGACGCAAATACACGTGTCCCAATGGGCTCCGTGCTCTTTCACCCTGTCCATTATAGAGACAACGAGTTTCCGTATTAACGAGGCGTAAATACACTGAAAAAAAAGTTCCCAAGAAAAACTGTCCGTGATTAGAGTTGTCCATATAAATGGGGGCCGTATTATTTTGGCACGACTGTAAATGTGTCATGTGAATTTTGCATGAGGAGTATTTGCACAGACTACAGGTGTATACGCAATAATGGCAGTGAAGGGGCCCTTTCGATATCTGTTGCGTGTCACAGACTCTGTCTTTTACCACTGTTTGTGCCCTATATATTTCTCATAAATGCTTCAGGATGTCTTCCAGCCTTCTGCATGAGCTCTTTATCTTGGTGCATAAGCACCTCCATCGAAGCAGTTGAGCATGGCTGACGGGCCTTTTCAACTCCACTGTTCTAAAAAGAAACATCAGAACAGTGAAATTTTATAGCTGCAATCGAAGGAACACTCGAGTTTGCAGAAGTTTAATAAACACAATTATGGGTGAAGACACCCCCGACAAAGTATCAGGACGGTTAAGCTGTGTGTTTTCACGGGCAATAACAATTCTGAGTGCATAAAAATCTGACAGCGGCAAAAAGGGGTTGGCAAACAAAATCAGAGAAAAATGATTTAATTTCATTATCTGAATACGCGAAGTTTCTGAAAAGCAAAAAAAATGAACAGCCCATGCTTCTGCTGGCCCAAAATGAAGACAATAGACTTCTGATTCTGCAAGACTCTCTCGGCATGTACTTTGACGTATATATCGTTCCAGTGGCATGTAAACAGCTGTTTTCTGGTGGACATGTCTGAGCGGAATGCCTGCTTAAGCGGCAGCTACCGAGGCTCTCACTTGGAAACGAGTTTATCGTATCCAATAGCTGCGATGGATAGAAAAACGAAAAAGGAAGGTTATGTAGCACGCGGACTTTTAGCGAGTATCACCTATCACGTATAAGTATCAGCCCCCCACCCCACCCCGTACACGATCTAGGTTTTGACTTCCGCCCCCTCCTCTTTCTCAACTTTCTCTGTAGGTTTACCATTTCTGATTTAGCGTTAGCACAGGCAAATCACGCCACCGAGAGAGTCAGCTGACACGTTCGATCGCGCAAAAATATTGTGGAACTACTTCGGAGAAAATGCACTGTGAACGCTTTGTCCATGCACAAGACCGAATCTCGATTTTCGAAAGTACGTTTATATTTGTGCGATCGCGTTGCGCATTCACATCCCGACTTATCTTGCTTCCCCTTCTCGACTGAGATAGCTGCATAATCTCAATTGAGAACATAACGTACCGTCGAATAGACGTGTTCATTGCTGGCTGGTACCAAGAAGTTAGCGGCCACAAACGCAGCACATAAAAAGCGCGACGACTGGAGTCACCTCCGGCGAACGTGGTCTTTTCGTGCAGCTAAATAACGGCAAAGGCGCCCCTGTACTTACCAGTAGTAATGGATAAACACGGCACCAACACGTTTCCGTTTTTCACAGACAGCGGCGACACAGGAGCACTTCGCCTTCTCCACGGCAGAATCCGTCATTACGTTCGTCTGCTAGCGCGATTTTGCGAGTTCCGGCAGCCACGGTGTCGCCCAAATTAGGTCTGATAGTCTCCGGTGGCTTCAAAGAATTTCAAAGTTAAATGCTTAGCGTCAAAGAAGCGACTATTCCCCACTAAACCGCGAGAATTTCAGCACAAGGAAGCAACGCCCACGCATTCATAAGCGACGAGCTATGCGGGGACATCCACTCATGCCATGTTGCCAGACTTCTCAGTTCCCCCTGAAGTTGAGTTTTGTCGCGAATTGGCGAATCGAAAGGTACAAGGTGAAGTGGTACGACATCATCGTGGAACATATATGTTAAGGCCTACGCCACACTTGACCTCTGGCTCACTTGAAGGTCAACCGTCAACGCACGGCGAAATCGGCTTGCCTTATACCCTTGTCACACGGGCAGTTTCAATGGCCATGGAGTCAATAGTATATCGAGTCAACGGAGTAGCGCCGAACTCCATCGAGATTTCGAGGGCCTTCGAGCGGTGCCCAAGGTTGCTAGCGTTGGTTCGAGCGGCGCCAAGCGCACTTTCTTTCACGGTATAAAAGCATGAAAAAACATTATTCGCCTAAAATTTAATGCAAGGAATAAAATATTAGCTTCTAAAATTATTTAAAAATTGTATAGGTTTGCTTTACAGCGCATTAGTTTCATACTCTCTGTCACAGTAACCAATGGTGCATGAGAAGCAAACACAAAGAAAAACTCAGCCATTTTGATATAGCCCTCGGAGTCCTCGGCTCGGGATACTTTTGAAGTTTTTTCCTGGCTTTTTTTCGTATATTTCCCGCCGATTGCATCCAACGCGTTATTTTTAATTGCACGTTTAGTTGGTGCAAGGTGTTTTGCGTCCCTCCTTATTTTTCCCTCTCTGGACCTTTTGTTTTTATCTTTTTTTGTTGTGATATGACGTCGCCATCGCAGCCAGAAAAGCAGAAAAGCGCTTCGGCGTCGGCGCCTAGGCAGTTGTGGGGAGAGCGGGAAACGTCGTTGCTAATAGATTTATGGGAGGATCACCTCGCCGACTTGCGTCGCCAGAAGAGGAACGGCGGCGTGTACGAAGAGATCGCACGAAGTCTCTGCGAAGCTGGATACTTCCGGACACGCGCCCAAGTTCAGAACACGATAGAAAACTTGGGACGAACGTGCCGGTAAGTCACTTTCCCGTGCGTGCGGGTTAAGAGCATGCGGTCTGTCGCGGTAAAAAGTTCGCAGCCTTGTCAGCGTTGTTTTTGAGGCGCCCTTTGTAACGCAGCATTTACTTTTTCACTGTGCTGCAAACTGTCGCATCTTCTGCAGCAGCGCAGTTAGTAAACATTGCTTGCTCAGCCAGCCCAGTTTTATGCACAGTAGGGTAGAGCTGCACAAAATGACACAATGATCATCACAGCTCTTTTCTTTATTTTCTTGTCTCATTCGCCCTTCCATAAAACTTTCAGATTGTGGCTGAGGAGGAGAACTACTGGTTCAGGAGCCGTCACATGGGAGTACTTCTGGCGTATACATCAATTTCTTGGGTCACTGCCGGCCAATGATCCCTCCACAGCTCAGGAAAGCGCCAGAGTTTAAGAGGTATGCCGAAGTATTTATTGCAGCTTTTAGCAGCCATTAGTGCCGCACAGCATGCTTGGTAGTGGAAGAACTATTCAAATTTGCTCATTTTCTGCAATAGTGCTTTGCAAATGCTGATTTTGAAGTTAATACTGGTAAGTGTGTGATGCACATGGCAGTCAGCGTCCATCAAGAATGACAGCTGCAGAAACTACTGCGCCTTAACTCCTTTTATGTGTGTCTACACAGGAAGGCTTATATTACAGCTTTCTCCACAAAATTTATGACAGGATGCTGCCAGTACAGTAATGGCCGTGAACACAGCATAACAGGGTTTGCCTTAAATAATCATCATGAGAACCAGCACAAAGCAGTGTTCATTTCACCGTAGTCATGTCAATATGGTGAACTTTGTGTGCTGCCTAAGAAGAATGCAATATACGTGTGAATACTCAGTATCGAATGGAAATGTGAGCTCTGGTTTTTGCAAGGGGAGCCTTTGGCTGCCTATTTTACTTTTATTTTCCTGCCTAATAGTATGACTGCCACGCAGATAATTCTTCGAATGGTGCGTGGCGAAACCACGGAAACCGCCACCACCAACTCACAAATGAACGAAAGCCTGCCCTGCGATGACCCTGACGGAGGGTCATTGCAGCCAACACCACCACCACGAGCCGGGTCACCAGCAGCCGCATCGTCGGCTGCCACAACACCAGCAGCCAAGCCTCCTTCCAGGAAGAGGAAAAGGCGGACAAGTGCCCTGGCAGAAGTGCACATAGGGCTCCCAGAAAAACAGAAAATGTTGCGGCAGACCTTACAAGCAGCTAGGAACAGAGAACACGATCAGCATGAGAGACAGAATGCTCTGCAAGAGAAATTGGTTAATGTTCTAGAAAATTTTTTCAACAAGTAAAACAATAAATGCTATGTTATTCCATTTTGTAAGTGTTTATTACAATAGCATGGCCTCCATATGTGGCAAAAGATGCCAGCATTGCAAACATGACCAGCTCAACACTTTGGTGCAATGTCCAATCATATATCGACATCCTGTGCATTAAGCAATAGCGTACTGAAGACAGCATGCCACAAGCCTGCCATTTCTGTCCAGGCTTGCTCGGGCACCAATTTTGGCATGTTGCTTCCCGCAAGTTGTAATTTTTTGACATTTTAGTTGCTATCAATGCGTACTAATGTGATGCAAACCAGCTTCCACATTTTTATTGTGCACACAATGCTGATGCCACTAAAACAACACAAATACTAAGCAATCTTTTGATTTTTTCTATACATTTGTCTTGCCCCAATGTAGTGGAAGTGAATAGATTTAGCAGTATTGCCAAGAATGCCGGCAAAAAAATGTGATGCGGGAAATTCTGTAATGATTATATTAAGCAATACAGAAGGTGATCACTAATTTTAAAAAACACGGGTTTTTGAGGTAACGACAAGCTTTTGACAGAGAAGGAGCAGTAGTATTAATAATAATATTAATTGGTTTTTGGTGGAAACGAAATGGCGCAGTATCTGTCTCATATATTGTTGGACACCTGAACCGCGCCGTAAGGGAAGGGATAAAGGAGGGAGTGAAAGCAGTAGTATTGGCAGGCTTCGAAATAGGCAAATTATGTTAACTGGTAAAGCGACTAACTACCTTCTAATAGGAAACTCTTTCACAATTACCGGTAGGCACCTAGTTGCGATTGCATTTGTAGCCGCCCATTAGCATTAGTCATATCGGCTTTTAGTACTGAAAAGACAATATTACCATCAGCACTGTGGCATGACAGATTTTGGCTATTGTGACTAGTTACAGGGACTGGAGGGGTTGCTTTGCATGCATGCTGTTCGAAAGAACGTGTTTTTTGGCACAATGTAGCCAGACTCTGGCGAGCCACGGAGGCCAGGGTAACCACATTTTCACAATTTTACGAACAAATATGGCTGCTAATTACGGTCGGCTACAAACTGCTCCTTGCAACAAGGTGCCGATCGGTAATAGCTAAAAAGTGGAGTATTACAATTCAGTTAATCACTTTATGAGTCAACATGAATTCCCTGTGTTTTCGTGTTCTGCCAGCTCTGGTATTAGTGTGCTGCAAAAAAGCTTCGCATTATCTCAAAAACCCATTTTAAAAATTGCTAATCAGCTTCCCTGAAACACCTAGTATACTGTGTCTGTGAACAGTTCCAAGTGCTGTATGATGGACACTTTTTTGTTGAACGGCCTTTACCAGCTAATTTCTTGTTTTGCATAATAGATTACAACGTTTTGTACCATTTAATTTCTTGGTTTCGGAAATAAAACAAATTGTACTGGGAAAATGGCAGCCGTCCAATGCTCCGACTGCTTGCGGAAATTTGCACGCTGCGTTGAACTCTCTGATGTGTTGAGGCATGGTGTCCAGCGTCGGCATCTTCACCCAGTCATCTTACATGAGTTCAACAACGGCTTCGCTAGCTAGCGGTAGGCCTGGTTCACTGTCGAGCGTCCGACGGCGAACAACTCTGCGATACTGCGTTCTCCGCTTGAAGAACACAGCCGGTACAACCCGATGGCGACTCGCTTGTCGACAGAGACAGCTTCTCTCATGTTGGTGTCTTGCCGCTCAAGATGCGGTCGCACAGTTTCTACAGTGTATATAAAGGTGGCAGGCATAACGCGAAACGCGCATCTGAAAGAACCTCTCGCCGAGCTGCTGCAGTGTCTCCTCATACCACTTTGTGTTCCTGTCGAAGCACCACCTTTCGCCGTTCACGGTCCTGCCGCAAGGAAATATGGACGCGTTCAGTGCGCTGACATATACCAGCTCTTCTTCAATGCTATTCGCCTCGGCTTTCGACGCCTCGATGACAGCCAGAAGCACCATGACCTCCGTCTCTGCTCCTTGAGTGTGTCTCGCTTCGTCACCCATGGCGGTGAATAGGCACCAACACGAAAGATTCCAGACCCGCCGTGAAGAACGCAAAAAAATACGACCTATGCACGAAGCAGTAGGAAGCAAACAGACCACGGAAACGTCAGCGGTGTCAGTGTTTCCAGAGCGTTACAAAACTTCGACAGCAAATCGTTCTTAAGGAAATGTCTTACAAGAAATCGTAACAAGGCTTTAATAACAACTACAAGCTTTCTATGACTAAAAAATAAGTCTAATATTACATTATAATTTGTGTTTGTAAAAACAACTCTCCTATTTGTGCAAAATCGGAAGTAGCGGCTGTAGCGCCACACATCCGTGGCGTAAGACACGAGGACCATTTCAATGGCCATTGAGATTTGCCGTGCAGCAGCGACGAGTTCGATGGCGATTGAGAATCTCGAAGACCCTCGACTCGAGGATGATTGAAACTGGCCATGTGACAGGGGTATTATACTCCGTTTCATACATCAAGTGCTACGCTGCGAATGCTACTGAAGTAGTCCCAATAGGAAAATAAGGGGAGAATTGTTACTCCGTGCTTCTGTTGCCGAGTGTTCGAAATTAAGAGGAAGCGACAGCTTGTCGTCAGGATTAAGACTACATTTAATCAAGCTGATGACGAATGTGTCACGTAGTAAGCCGGCAGGCAAGGGATTTATAATCTGGCGCTTACCGCAAGGAGCGCACTACTTTTTGGTCGCGGATGGAGGCAACGCAAGCAAGAGCGCTAGCTTTGACAGCGTTTGCACCTGGTGTCTGAAACGGAGTATAGCGCAGTGGTGCTTTCCCTTGAATAGTAATGCTTAAAATTAGGTGTGTTCGTGGACCACACCACATTAGACTCCCTGTTCTCTGGCCGCATCGGGCGGGTGCGAGGAGACACACGGCACCATTACGGCCATGGTAGCCACGCAGTGGCCGTTGCCACGGGAGTCTTTAACACGACCGACTGGTGTGGCATCACCGTCTGTTTTTTAAAGCATCGCGGGCAGGTTAGCGACGTAGGCTACTCGCTCGCGTATATCAGGTAAAAGTAGACGACCCTGTATTTTATGTCCAATAGAGCATAAAGTGATTAGTCGTGTAATCCCACAAAGAGCCATTTCCCCAGCAATAAAACCAACTGATTGTTCGCGGTCCGTTTGTCTGCTGCTCTTTCTGCAGTGAAGAGGTGACCAATTTAATGTACTTAAGTACATTTCTCGCAGTGTTGCCTCGCGTTGCTGGATTTCGATTGGCTTTGAGTGCGTAAAGATTGGCCGCACATTAACGCGCTACGGCAAGCTATAAACGGCAGTCTTCGGAGAGCAAAACATCTCCCTAGTGAAAGTTCATGGATGTGAAATGGAGTTCCCAAAATATCGTTGCCAAACACCGAATGCATATGCGTGGCAATAAATCAATCGGTTATTCCTGTTTCCAATGTTCCTGAATGCTCAAAATAATTCCAGGAAAAAATTTAGACACGTAATTCCTCCATTTTTCCCCCAAAGATTTAAATTGTCAGCTGTCAGAGGAGATGATGGTAGTTGTGAAAGAAATAAAAGTGAAAGGAAAAAGCGCTGCTTTAGCTGCTGAAATAATTTTGACCTCTGGGGTTGGCATCTCGCCTAAAAGAAATTGGAGGACGCTTAAGCTTCGCCTTTAAGAGTACGACGCCACAGCGCATTGCAGCGTTGCCAAGGGATCCACTGAACACCATTGTCCGTTCGGCGCGTCGTCTTGCCCGGACAGTTTCAGGAAAGTAAACATTTCTTGGCGGACACCAGATCTGCGCCATAAGGCAAGGAAAATGAGAATAAAATTGGTTTTAGGGAAAGGCAATGACGCCTGTCTCAGATATCCTGGTGGGCACCAAAACCGAGCCGTACAACCGAGACGCGCCTTTGTTCATTCCAAACCATCGAGCTGGCGTAACAGCTAGGCAATAAAGATAAAAAACGAAAAATCTGGCTTGGCGGATTGGTTAGCGCGTTCATCTCGCACTCTGGATCATGGTTAGATGCCCCAACTCGACCAATTTGAACTCGGTTTTCCTCATTAGCGCTTGTGAAATTTTTCGCTCACGGCCAACGCCGCCGACGACACCGGCGGTTCAGCGACGCGGGGCCCTTAACCCTGTTGCGTTAAAACTGGAGGAGACAAAAAATTTTCCTTTAAAGCGGGACATGATAGCGTTATTGGGTTAATTACAATATACGCGCAATTACCATCGTGTCCTCTACATTCACAGTTTTTTGGTGTCCTCTAAGCGATGGGCCTCTCCTCTGAGAAAGCAGGTACTACCAACGGTGGAACGCCCTGGTTGCTCTTCCTGAGCAGGAATGCAGTCTGCCACGGTGGGCAGATCATGATGACGTCTGCCAGAGAGGTTGCTTCTTCGGGGATTTTGAGGTGATTTAGCGCTCGGGCGTTAAATTTCGCTGTGCTGTCGATCAGCATCATTCACACCCGTAGACGAACACTAGGTATGACAATAAATGACGAAGTTACATGCACAAAGAGGGTTTATTGTGTACACTCAGTTTCGTACAGAACACACACACACACACACACACACACACACACACACACACACACACACACACACACACACACACACACACACACACACACACACACACACACACACACACACACACACACACACACACACACACACACACACACACACACACACACACACACACACACACACACACACACACACACACACACACACACACACGCACACACACACACACACACACACACACACACACACACACACGCACGCACGCACGCACACACGCACACACACACGCACGCACGCACGCACGCACACACACACACACACACACACACGCACGCACGCGCACGCACACGCACACGCACACGCACCACACACACACACTCTTGGAGCCGACCGCGTACAATAAGCAATCAAACAAGGCATGTTCATGTCTCTGGAATAAGGATGTTCACAATGCCAGGGCAGGAATGAAGCAAAGGAAACAACAAACCGCACTCTCACGGATATAGAGAAAATACTCTGGTTGGCCTTTAATTGAGCCCACCAGAGAAAAGAAACACTGAACAAGCTCAATATGGTGCCTGACAAAGGGCACCATGCACAGAAACAAAAAAATTTGGAGGGTGCTTAAGCTTCGTCTTTAGGAGTGAGACGCGACAGCGTGTTGCCGCGCTGCCAAGGAGTCCATGGAACGCCAACGGCCGTTCGGCGCGACGCGTGGCCCGTTGGACAATTCAAGGAAAGGACGCTTGTCTCACATATCTCGGTGGACTCCCGTACCAGGCCGTAAGGAAAAGAAATTGAAATGAAATTGGGTTTTAAAATAAAGAAATGGCGCCTGTCTCACAATTGTGGCAGGAAACCCGTACCACGCCGTAACGGAAAGAAAACCCCTTCCCTTACAGTGCGGTTCAGGTGCCCACCGATATGCGCCATTTTTATCTCACGGCTAAAGACGCCGACGACACCGGCTTTTCTGCGACACGAGGTTCTTAACGCTGTCGCGTTGAAAAGAGACGCCAACTGCACTAAAAAGATAAGTGGAAAAGAACCCCCCACATCAGTATCTAAGTGGTCAGAGAGGTACTCCTAAATGACGAAGCGAAGGATTTGCAGCGCCAGATACATTGCGTACACTCATTTACATACAGTACGTTACGTACACGAACTTACGCACACGAAGTTCGAAGATCTGCTGTACCATCGCTATTAAGGCTAAATAACCGCTCTGCTGCGTCTGAATGCCATGCCGGAAAACATGCATAGATACACAAATTAAACTTCTAAATGCTGTGTCGTAAAATTAAGTATTTCCCTCCGACAATCCAAGCTTTCTTTATTCACATTTTTTTATTAGATTGCATACTGTTGTTATTTCGAACTGCTGCCTAATAAGCAAAAACATCGACTCTGATGAGCAACGGTTGAGAATTATCAAGAAAGAGAAGATTCTGGGTCGTATTCCCAGTTTGTGTCGTAATAAAGAGCGTCATAATCTGCCGCAGCGGCCACACCTGATTTGTCTAAACACCGGAAGCGGATGTCGGTTCGGTTGCGACTGTGAGCGGCGGCAGGATGTCACTGTGTCGCGGTTGCCGCAGCGAAACGTCCAGCGGCGCTTTTGTTCTTTTCAGAAAAATGGGACGCGGCCAATGCGACAGTACAAACATTCAGCCCCAAGTTTGGTTGCGCATTGGATTCCACTGTTAAGGAGTATTATCAAAGCCGCTTTGTTTGCCCAGTTGACCTCAACAAATATAAGCAATAGTTCAGACAATCGGCTGCAAAGCATGGCTTCTCAGTGACAGAAGGCGGCCCCTTCAGCCGCGATCGCCTATCGTAAACAAAAGGCAGGTAGCTTTTTTGCGCAACACGGCGTTTTACATTTATCTCGAGGAAAAGAGAACGGAGAGGAAGATTTGTAGCATACACTCACTAGGGCTATGGTTATAAATGCTACTAAGTCGTCTTGTTTCATTAATACAAAAGAGATGAAGGTTTGCATTCATTATAAATATGTTTCTGTACGCACGCGAGTCATCGTCTGCTGACGCTCCTCAAGTTATAAGTAGCAGATGACGCGTTCAACACAAAGCGACCGCAGCGCCACCGCCTAGGCGGCAACCATTTTGGGTCCGCTCTGCGGCCTGGCGCGCTACCGCAGTTTTTCAACTGCCCTTGTCTAAAAACGTTGAGGAACGTTTTCAGATAACGTTGGATAAAATGAAGAAAATTAACTTGGCACTGTCAAAGCCCTAGAGATGGCGCTCGCGTCTCTTTGAGATGAAAGCGGCAAAGGAAGTGGGGCCGATTCCCGGGGACAAGTTATAGCCAAGTTTTCCAACGATCCTTGTCTCAAAACTTTGACCGGGATTATGAGCCATTAACGGCTTTCGGCTTAAAAATTACAGGATTGCACTTAAGTCTGCTTTAGAGCGCAAATGCGAAAGCTTTTCGCTGTCTTCATTCTCTATTCATTTTGTAGCGATAAGTACACTACGCTACCAAGTCGAGCATTTCGCCGTAAGCCTGGGAGGCTGGTATTGCGCATGCGCGAAACCGGTGAGGAGCAACAAGAGCGCGGAGCATAAAGCCGCACGAGGAGCCGCGCCTGCCCAACTCAATAAGTTTCCTACAATTAACTAGAGGGTAAGCTGGCGGCGAAGCTCCTCAGCCACCATGGGCGCTCAAAGCATCATGGGCCGGTAAGCCACTTGGTGCGGGACATATATTAGTGTGGGCAAAGAAAAATAATGGTGCCCAGCCGACAGTCCGATTTTTTCTAGAACACAGAGGGGTATTAATAAGATGTGCCATTTCGTCCACGGGTCTTCCTTGGCAAAGGCGGCAATGGTTTTTGGAGGGTCGCGCATTAGGGCAGCAAACAGCTGGTCCTTTACGGTACGCATAAGGTACCGTACTTTTGCAGCTTTGGGCATGGCCGGTTTAGCCCGATTGAAGAGGCGGGTCATGTCCTCTGTAAAAATGGCCACGCTCTCGTTGGACTGCTGTGACCTGGAGCGAAGGGCAATTTCAGCTTTATCTTTTCGCTCGCTCGAGCTGATTGTGGCGAGCGACTCACGGAAAAAAGCTGCCCAGTTGGACAAGGACGCCTTGTGGTTCTCGAACCATATTTTCGCCGAGCCTTGCAGTCCGAAATACATATTTATCAGCTTCCGCTCGTCGTCCCACTGGTTGAATGCGGAGACATGGTCGAAACTGGCGAACAAACTTCTACATCCTCGAACCGGTGGCTGTGGAAGGATGGTGGTGACCGAGGTGCGTGAAAGACGAACGGTGTAGCACTACCGGAGTACTGACCTGTCTGGCTGCTAGTGGTGGAGTTCATAGCTCGCAGAGGCCTTGTGAGTGGCTCAAACTCGGGTTGCAAGCCTCGCAGGCGACGGCTCGCTTTATGGACAGGTGCGGCGTCCGCGCGTCGGGAAGCAGCGTGGAGGATATCATCGGGGTCAGCGTACGCGGGACGGTACCCTGCACGGCTCCACCAAATCTCACCGACAATCTTAGTAGGAAGCGGGAAGCAAAGCCGCTTACTGGGGCGAGGGTCGTCGAACAGCCGCGCTCATCAAATGCAAAGAAGCTCAGCCAAGCGCTGGGAGACAGCAGTGTGGCAATATCAATATTGTTCCGCTTCTTCTCGCCATTATGAAGTTTTTCTTATTGCCTAGTCAATAATTGAGACACTTGTTTTTTTCTTGCTCTTCCGGATAATTTGATGAACCATAAAAGCTAGTTATCTCACTGAAATGTCCAGAATTGCTTTCCTGAGCTCTCGATTTGGCACCAGCGAGACCCATACTTTCTTCGCCGATTTGGCCGATGATATTCTTTGTTTTCCTAATATTGGGTTGGCAGCATTTGTTGTGTAGCGAAGAATTTTTTTACCCCTACGGGATGACGTAGAGAAAGACAACACGGCAGCGCTTTATTTCTTTCATCGAATAGCGCTTAAAACAACCATCCTATGTCGTCGTGAACCAACCAGCTCAGAATTTTTTTATTACTTTGTCTTGAAGGATATGATGGAGCCTTTGAGGAGAGTTATTCACTTCCTTCAGAGGCGTATGTCGATTGGAAAAAGAATTAACAGCTTCCGTTTCTAATCCACTGCCCCATGAACTGAAAACTTCAGCACCCATAGATCTTCTAGATGTCTTTCCGCACAAGATTAATTTGAAATGTATTTGCCTATATAATGTTTTCTGTATAGACTCCGGAAGATTGTTGAGTCTCATTCAGGAAGGCTACATCATTTTGAGAAAATCTCTAGTTGTGAATTTATTCAGCTTGACATTTGAATATCTGTGTTCAAATAATACAGATTTTATCGTGACGTTGCTTACGTGTGTACTTTCTGCCCTTATCACATTTACCATCTCGAAGATTCATTTGATTCTACACTCTAAGCACTAATAAGCCTGCATTCCAGTAAAAATGGGGTAAGCTGGTCTCTAGTGCACTCCCCTTTACTGGTACGGTATGCTTCTTGTCCCGAGGTATAGTTTATAACCTGAAAACACGAAATTCTTACTCTTAGAAACAGAGGTACTATCCTACTGCAAAGCATAGTTACATGACGCAGTTAACAATCAGAGGGGCTTTTAACCGCTAGACAGGAGCTCTTGCGGTTAGCAAAATAGAGGAGGCTGAGCCATAGGTTAGAATGTTTAACTGCTAGAACTGTGGTTGTTTTGAAGAGAAAATTTGTTTCCTTTGCCAACCGTAAGCATTACGTATTATTTGGGATGGCAATTTACCCCATGGCTTGGGCAGCATACTCTACTCTTAAAAGAAAGGGCACTAGAGGAGAGCTTACTTTGTGTTTACTCATACTTAGGCTAATTCATGTTTTATTTTAGCAGCTGGCGAAGTTCAACAATAAGCGCTTGGTCCTATCATTCGAATAGTCAGAGTAAGAGCGTCGCAGGGGTTAATAAATGTTTATATTGAGGAAGAGCGCCGAAAGGATATTTCAAACAAGGCGCTCCCTTGAAGACCACAGAAGTGCGCACTTAAATTTTTATTTATTTCATTACCCTCAGGGCAAGAAGGCATTACAGAGAGGAGTAGTTTCTTCACCTTTCGTTGAAGAAGTTGAGGAAAGTAAATATGTGCACTTATCAATATTAATCAGGCTCTCGAGAATAAATGAAAGGTGCCA
The DNA here is from genome assembly GCA_030143305.2 of Amblyomma americanum. Classification (NCBI taxonomy): domain Eukaryota; kingdom Metazoa; phylum Arthropoda; class Arachnida; order Ixodida; family Ixodidae; genus Amblyomma; species Amblyomma americanum. The sequence goes on from JARKHS020002311.1 coordinate 92,134, forward strand.
TAATTACATTACAACAAATTAAAAGCAAACTACGCAGAGTATAAAAAAACAAAATAATCGTACATGGCACAGCATGAACTTTTTTATAACAGAGAAAGGGACCAAGCTATTACGCTTCAGTAGCATTGTCACGCGTTTGCAGAACAACGAGAGCAACCGTTTAAAAAGACTGCCTGCATCAGGTAATTAATTGAAAATGAAGAAACGACAATGATAATATTTTGAGGGTTTTCGACAAGAATAGGTTATCTAAGGAAGTCTTAAACGCAGAATCTTCAAATATTTGTACGGCAGATCGGGGAAGGTGATTCCGACTGCTGACGTCAGGATTGGGAAAAAAAACAGTGAACAAAAATTAGACTTTAATCAACAAAACGATCAGGCAGGCTTTCGTAAACGATATTCCACAATAGATCATATTCACGCTATCATTCAGGTGATAGAGAAATGCGCAGAATATAAACAATCTCTATATATAGCTTTCATTGATTACGAGAAAGCATTCGACTCAGTGGAAACCCTAGCAGTCATACAGGCATTGCGTAATCAAGAAGTAGAAGAGCCTTATGCCAAAATACTTGAAGATATATATAGCAACTGCACAGCTACTATAGTCCTCCATAAAGTCAGCAATAAAATTCCAATCAGAAAGGGCGTCAGGCAAGGAGACACGATCTCGCCAATGCTGTTCACCGCATGTTTAGGGGAGGTATTCCGAGGCCTAAATTGAGAACAGAAGGGAATAAGAATAAATGGAGAATACCTAAATAATCTGTGATTCGCTGATGACATTGCCTTGCTGAGTCACTCAGGAGGTGCACTGCAAATCATGATCAATGAGTTATACAGGCAGAGCAGAACGATGGGTCTAAAAATTAACATGCACAAAACCAAGGTATTATTCAACAGCCTAGCAAAGAAACAACAGTTCACAATTGGCAGCGAGAGCGTAGAAGTTGTGCCGGAATACGTCTACTTAGGGCAGGTAGTGACAGCTGATCCGGATCGTAACAGGGAGATAACTAGAAGGATAAGAATGGGGTGGAGCGCATATGACAAGTTCTCGCAGATAATGAGCGGCAGTTTACCAATTTCCCTCAAGAGGAAAGTGTACAACAGCTTTATCTTACCGGTACTCACCTACAGGGCAGAATCGTGGAGGCTAACGAACAGAATTCTGCTTAAGGTAAGGACAACGCAGCGAGCCATGGAAAGAAAAATGATAGGTGTAACGTTAAGAGACCAGAAGCGGGCAGAGTGGGTGAGGGAACAAACACGGGTTAATGACATCCTAGTCGAAATCAAGAGAAAGAAATGGGCTTGGGCAGGGCATGTAATGCGAAGGCAAGATAACCTCTGGTTCTTAAGGGTAATGGAGTGGATTCCAAGAGAAAGTAAGCATAGCAGGGGGCGGCAGAAGGTTAGGTGGGCGGATGAGATTAAGAAATTATCAGGCAAAGAGTGGATGCAGCTGGCAAAGGACAGGGTTAACTGGAGAGACATGGGAGAGGCCTTTGCCCTGCAGTAGGTGTAGTAAGGCTGATGATGATAATGATAACGAACAAAAACTTGTGGCTCGAACCCACTCTGTGAAGGTGGTGGGACAGCGAAGCTGTAAAACGACACAAAAGTAGTGATTGCGACATCAATTGAAAATTCCCACACGTGCTTTACAAAGACTGAAACCAGAAACAAGTGAAATGTACTTGAGCTGTATGCCTGATTTCAAAGGAGATATGCTGTTTGCATTCAGTTTTTAGACAGGCGTTATTTGCTTACGATAACGACTCACACGTGGGGAGAAGGAACGTGCTTCGAATTTATGGCATGCGCCGTTATCATACATTATGTGGTTTGCACTGTACACGAGGGCTTCCAATGACGTCAACCCATTTTGAAGCAGCTTAAGACCTAACGTTACCGGACCGTGTAGTTGTAATTGTAACTGCGCATGGGAAATATTTCTTCTTGTTACAGCGCGGTATCGTTGCCCACCGGGATATGTGACACCGGCGTAATTTCCTTTCCTTAAAAGGAATTTTCAATTCATTTTCCTTGCGTTACCGGATGGTGCGGGTGTCCACCAAGATATGATTCCTTTCCCTAAATTGTGCAATGCGCAAGGGATCGCGCCGAATGGACGAAGGCGTTTCGTGGACATCTTTGGTAACGCTGCAACAAGCTGTCGCGTGCCGCTCTTAAACACGAAGCTTAGGCCAGTCAAATTTTTGAAATCTTTTCTTTTCACTTTTTTTTATCAAGTTATGCCACTGCCGTTATTGATATACCATTTTTGTACTCCATTTTTATTTTTTTATCTATTTTATATCTAGTAATATTTTTAATTTTTATTTTTTATATTACGACTGCTTTATGGTCCGTATGATATACGTTTTTTAAGCTGTTGTGTACTTTTCCACAACAGAGGGTTTTTGCTGATGATGACGGTGACGTCCCAAAAATTTCCTTGGACGGTAGATGTATACAGCCTCGCTGCCAAATGATTGGTTTGTTATGAAGGAATACCACTGTTATGACGGTAGTGGGTGTGTGAAAGGTGGTACTGTCAATTTTTGTTTTCGAATGGTATTATCGTGACTCATTTTATAAAGGAGGTTTATGGTTTACGGAGGTTTAACGTCCCAAAGCGACTCAGGCTATGAGAGTGGCCACAGTGAAGGGCTCCGGAAATTTCGACCACATGGAGTTCTTTAAAGTGCACTGATATCGAGCAGTACACGGCCGTCTCGAGTTTCGCCTGCATCAATATTCAACCGCCTCGGCCGGGGTCGAACCCGCGTCTTTCGGGTCAGCAGCCATGGGAGATACCCGCTGAGCAACTGCGGTGGCGTATGTCATGGAACAGGCAAAGACGGAATTTTTTTCCTCATAGTGACAGCTGTGGTGATAAGTTTGCTTTCATAGTAGTGGCGCTGGAGGTACGGTGCTTATCAGAAAGTATGAAACCAGCCGCCCGGTTACTAGAGTAGACATGGGTCTCTTTACTGAGGTGCCCTGTAGATGCAACATATTCCACTTTTGTGTGAACGAACATTTTGTGAAGTAACTTTGGAGGACTAGATGAAAGATAAAAATTTCGGCGTATGCAGCCAACACGCAATTACCATTGGTGGTTACATAGCCTACATACGTCTTCCAAGAGAGATTGGAAGAGATAAATATGCTTAGGTATTTGTCAGAGGACATAGATTCAATAATCCTATTAATATGTAATAAGTGAGCAAAATAGTGTTATTATGAGGAACATGCAGGTACTTGCATTTATTAGTATTTATTCCATGTTTCATGTGTTAGCCCTGTCAAAACACGGTTAATGCCGGACTCAGGAAGAACTGCATTTGAGTCATGGTAAATATAGCGGTATATAGCGCCGCCACCTGCAAAACATCAACTGGTGAACCTTTCTAGCTATCAGGTTTCTAACTTTAAAGCTGTCAGGTAAGTCTGCGATATAGAAGAGAAAAAGCGCAGCTCCCAGCACAGAGCCTTGTGGCGAGCCCGATTCAACTGGAGAAGTGAAGAAGCAAGACTCATTTACTGTGACAAATAGCGAAAAGGCCAGAACATTCAAGTGCGGACATTGGTCTGGTCTTCGCTGCTGAACGTGCCTCGCCTTCACCCTGTGTTCTTGTTCGAGCTGGGCATAGCGCACTGTCGGTCTTGGCTGCTTTCTCGGATTGAGGAGCCTCGGCCATCAGCAGGTTTTCTCAGCTGGACAGCATGCTCGGATTACTTCGCCATAGTTCGTTATCTATGCATTGCTATGGTACGCCATTTCTTTTTTCGGTTCTCGGCAGCACGCGCAGCCTCTGAAGCTTTCTCCTAGGCTGTCCTTGGGAGCGTTTCGCCTTTCCTGTACTATGCTTCACTCTTACACCTATTTGGTGCTATGAGAGAGACTTTTTTTTCGGTGCTTGCGTATCAGCCTTCAAGTTTTTGTTCATTATTAATGCGTAACACCTCTCTTATTAAAGATGTCGTGCAAACAATACAGAAGGAAACATAAGGAGACTAATAACCAAAAAAGTTTAAAATTGACACTGGTAATGAGGCACGAATGTTTCAGCGCACTAACATTTCCCAGCAAGCACAGTAACCACAGCTAAATGCGCGTTTTTTCATGGAATCTAAATATTTCACTGATATTTTCTAGCTTCTTTTTCTGTTACGTCTTCTGAGTTATTAGAAAAGTAAGAAATATGAAATGGCTGCTTTCTTTCTAAATATATATCTGCAGCGGTACGAAGACATCTGACTGTCATAATACATATCAACAAATTACGTTTTTCCCGCACAGTTTTTTTCTGAGATGGCAGAAAAAAATCATGGATTCGAGAAAGAAAAGGCACAAGAATTGACAGGACCGTCTCCACTGCTTAAACTGAGATTCCGCAGCAGATGTTAATTTCTAGTTGCGATATGTTTTCTCGAGAACATGAAAGTGACCTCACATCTGTATAGTTCTAGGGTGCTCTTTTGAGGTTTCCATACATAGTCGTGTTTCGCGTATGTCTCCTCTGCAATTCGCCGCTCTTGAAGCGCCGCTCCACCGATGATTTTCTCTTCTAGTGGCGCGTTTCGCAGCAGCTGTCGCTTATGGACCGTGTTGCACTCCTCCGCTTTCTATCAATGGCAACCGCCTTCCGGATGGTTACAGTGGTGCGCCTTCCTACACTCTCGCCTAGCCTTCTCTCGGCGTACATTTCTTCCGCGGCAACCGTCCTTCTTCTTCTAGGGGTAGCTCTCCTTATAGGCGGGTTACATTACCCTATGATTGGTTCCTATGGTAACCACGTACCAGTTGCGCGTTCTCACAATCACACCATTCCTTCCTCCCACGGTAATCATCCTTCGATCGGTCTGCGAGCGGTCTACAGTTACGTCTTCCTACGATCTCACCATAAAGCCGCCTTACATGTTAACCCTCTCTCGTCTTTCCAGGGTAACCACCCTCCGGATAGTTTTCATGTCAACCGCTGACCGGTTGCGCCTGCTTACGCTCTCGCCATACACTCATCTTTTCTGGGTAATCATACTCCGGCTGGGCATTGCTCCGCTGTCTTGCACCCTACTCATTCTACGGTAACCTCTCTCCACGTGGTTAGCATGGAAATGCGCCCCCTGCTTAAGCCGACGACTACGACAGACGACACTGACGACAGAGTACTACGGCGCGAGACCCAGCAACGGCCGCTGAACAGGTGTCGCGTTAATAACAGAATAGCTTTGCAAAACCAGAATTGTAGTGTAGTTAAAAAGAGTCAGAATGCGAAATAAAATAACGCAATCCCCAATAAGTTCGGTGACCTTATACCCTGAAAAACGGGGCTTAACTTCATTTGAAAGTCATGGGACGCAATGTATTGGGCCTACGCGGAGCCTTAAAGCTCACTAAATAGAGATTTAAACATATGCGCGGCCGACATACAGTTCAGGGAAATGGCCCTCTCTTGCTTCAGTCGTCGTCACCTATCAAACTCTTAAATAGCATGCAGAATAGCAGACATCGAATCTGCCCTGAAGTGTGCTTTATACGCAGTGGCTGGCTTATTGGTTCTTCATAATGGGAACTAGAGGCCAATAGCAACACGGACTTTCTAAGAAAGAAGGATGAAAACACAGTAGAATCTAATGCCATAAAAATATAACATGTACGAAAACTGCCCTGAAGCAGAGATATAAGAAAAATCTTATCTTTGTTGGCATTTTACGAAGTATTGACTGAAACATACAGTTTCACTGTACATGTCATAGCACTGCTGCTAATTACTTTATTCGTCCTGGTATTTGCAGCCCAAGCACATTTCAGAAAGAGAGCGGGGCAGCCTCCCGACGAAAGTCCGAAAAAACCTTTGCACATTATATAAATTTGTTACATTGAGGAGCTGCCAGAAAGTCCTTGAGCAGCATTAACATTTTTACATTAAGGAGCTTCCAAAAAGTTTTTCTTCAGTGCATATTTTAAATGGCGGCGGTACCTGCTTTCACTGGTTCCTTAAAAGTTACTCAAGAGATAAATAAATCAAGGTAGTATCAGCTGAAGAAAAAATACTTGCATTTCATATTCGCCAAAGAATAAGTGAATAATGCTTGCATAACCTGGACACCGAAAAGAAGCAATGGCATATATTTATTCCTCACGTCACTTTTGTTTACGACACAGCAGGGCTGAAGTCGAAGTGGACAGAACTCAAGACTGCGGTAAACTGTTGCTAGAACTTGAATGCAGCAACCAGAACATTATTGATGGTGGAATTTCTTGGGTACGGGCAGCTAAGTCTGCCTTTTCCTGTAGATTTTTTATTTATTTATTTATACACAGTACCTACAGCGCCCTCATTGGGGCATTATTGTAGGGGGGAAACATCATAAATAAGAACAAACATCTAGTACATAATAAATTAGGCAAATGATGCGGTCTACACAGAAAATACAATAAACCCATGCACACGGAAGCAAAAACAAACAAACAAACAAACAAACAAACAAAATAAAAATCATTGTAGAAAGGCAAACATACCCTAAACACACACATACACACACAAAAAAAGATACATTTTAAAATACAGCACTGCTTAAAACATAATACACTCGGACAAGAATTATTGCACTTATATTGACACGTGGCTTTGCAAATCGGTCAGAAACGATGAATGAGGAGCGGTAGCGACCCGCGAAGGGAGACGGTTCCAATCATGCACTGTTCGTGGGAAAAAACTATATTTGAATACGTTTATGCGGCAATTGTACTCGCGCACCTTGAGTGGGTGGTCAGTGCGGGCGGAAATGTAGCTGGGTTCACTAATGTATTTTTCTTTTGGAATTCCAGTTTTATTATTAAGCACATTATAAAAGAAAGAGAGTCTCAAATATTTGCGCCTGTTTTCAAGTAATCGCCATCCCAACTTTTCGCGCAAACCAGAAGAACTTTTTTGGAAATTGTAATCGGCGGACACAAACCTAGCAGCCCGTTTCTGGACGCGCTCCAGCTCCTCAATATTCAGTTTTGTATGCGGGTCCCAACCGCGCAAGCATACTCAAGTATCAGACGTACAGTAGACATGTATAATGTCTCCTTCAGCGTAAGGGGAGCGTCCTTAAAGTTACGTCTGAGAAAGTTTAATGGGCGACTGGCTTTAGCAGATATGTAATTTAAGTGTGTATTCCATGATAGGTCAGTAGAAAAAAAGACTCCCAAGTACTTATAAGTTGAAACTGCGGATAATTCAGTGCTACCAAGGAAATAGTCTGTTTGGAGGAATTGTTTCTTTTTTGTAAACCGGACCAGATTACATTTGGAGATGTTTAGCGCCATATTCCAGTTGTTGCACCAAGAGAATACAGAGTTGAGGTCATGCTGTAGTGAAATTGCATCTGCTTCAGAAGAAATATTGCGGTAGATACAACAGTCATCAGCATAAAGTCTGATTATACTTGAAATGTTACTAGTGAGGTCATTTATAAAAATGAAAAATAGAAGAGGGCCCAAAACCGACCCTTGCGGAACACCTGAAGTTACACCCACACTTTCCGAGCTGACACCGTCGATAACCACGCACTGTCTCCTTTCCGCAAGATATGCCTCAATCCAGGATAAGAGTGAGGTAGGAATATTTAATTTTGAAAGCTTCTGTAACAATAGGTTGTGAGCAACTAAATCGAACGCTTTTCGAAAATCTAAAAATATACAATCTACCTGACCGGCGGAGTTTAAGGAAACAGAAATGTCATGTGTGAATTCCACGAGCTGTGTTTCACATGAGAAGCCGGACCTAAATCCATGTTGTGTCGAACAGAAAAATCTATTGTTTTGTAGATGGCTAATTAACTGAGTATAAATCACATGTTCCAGTGTTTTGCACGACACGCTCGTCAGCGATATGGGCCTATAGTTACATGTTTTAGTTTTATCACCACTCTTATGAATCGGAACGACATTGGCACTTCTCCAGTCAAGGGGCAAAGAAGAATTCTCTAACGATTTCTGAAATAATGCAACGAGATACGGGGCAACTGAAGCTGCACAATTTTTCAAAACGTAATTGGAAATGTTGTCAGGCCCTGGTGCTGATGTAACTTTAATTTTCTGTAATAAAAGCATGATCCCCCGTTCAGAAATTTCTACGTCATTCATTCTGGTCAGGGTGCTGGAAGATTGAAAGTCAGTATGTGTATTAATGGGATCGGAAAACACCGATTGGAAATAAAGATTGAAACTTCTCGCTTTACCTTTTGAATCCCTTCCAAAATCAGTTGCGTCTAGTATATCAGGCGCAGAGACCCTGCTGTTTCTCTTATTTTTAACATATTTCCAGACTGCCTTTGGGTTTGTATTTAGTTGTTGGCCTAGTGTGCTGAAGTATGCCCTTTTCGCTTTACGGATTTCTTTCGATAAGTTCTTAGTTTGCTTTTTCATCTCGGAGTACAAAGTTAGTGCGGGCGTATCACAATATCTGCGAAAGAGCCGTTTCCGCCGGTTGATCATTGCCCGCAACTGTCTATTCATCCAATGCATATCGTCACGACGCTTGGCTGAAATCAAGCGGGATGGGATGAAAGTCTGCGTCAGTGACAAAATTTTGGTTTTAAACAAGTTCCAGAAGGAATCAATATTCAGGGATGGCTGATGTGAAAGAAACTCAGGAAAAAATGCGTCGAGTTCCTGTGATAGCGAAGCATAATCCCCTTTTTCATAAAAAGACACTTTGCGTGGTTGTGTGTGGTGGGTCTTCATAGCATTACAGGATACTTTTGCTAAAACTACATCATGGTCGCTTACGCCTGGCAGCGTTATGACAGACGAGACTAGGCTAGGGTCATTGCAGAAAAACAAGTCTAGCACATTAGCACTGGTAAGGCCGAGTCTGGTAGGGGTTTGAACAAACTGAAATAATGAGTGAGCACCAATTACTTCACGGAAAGCGGTATACAAGAGGAATGCAGTGCGAATTACTGGTTTAAAACAAGACCATTCTACGCTGGGCATATTAAAATCACCGGCAAGGATAATATGCGTTGCGTCTAAGGCTAATAATGTGTTGCTAAGTTCAAAAAATGCCTGTGCGCAGGTTGAACCGGGCGTCCTATAAAAAGAGCCAATTGCCAAAGAAGTACCATCGCCCAGCCGTACCCTGCACCAGACAGCTTCAGAGGAATCGTTGTCTAAGTTAACAGACACGCTTCTCAAACTGCTATGAACGAGGATGAACACACCACCACCGCGTACATTGCGATCCTTCCTATACGTGGTATAGGATGGAGGAAATATTTCACCATCACTTATGTTGCTGTCCAGCCATGACTCGGTTCCAATTACCACATGTGCGCTCGTCATTTGTAAGAGTGAGAGGAATTGGTCAGTTTTGTTTTTTAGACTGCGGCAATTAACAACAATACAGACAAGTTCATTTTTAATAGCAGTTTTTGGGCTAGCTAAAAGCCTCGGTGATGGCTATAGGTTTACACAAGTGATATCGTCTGTTTCAATGTTGTACATATAGGTTTTGTTGTCCAGGTTTAGCTTATTAAACCGCAGTTTAAACTTTCCGCCGCGTGCCTTAGCAAACTGCATGAGCCTTTTTCTTTGCTGCCGTACTTTGGCCGAATAGTCCTCGCTTATCGCCCAGTCAGTATCTTTTAGTTTGGCAGCATTTGAAAGAACACGATTCTTTTCTTTAAAGGACAAAAATTTAACGATCAGGGGTCTGTGCTTGTCGGGCGCATATCTTCCTAGTCTGTGCGCTCTTTCAATGGCAGCGGCGTCAACGGAAAGTTTTAACTTTTCAGCGCAAAAAGAGATAATTTTAGTCTCAGACTGTTCCCACTATTCGGTTTCTTTGTCATGGATGCCGTAGAATATTAAGTTGTTTCTTCGTGATTGGTTCTCCAGGTCATCATGCGATGACTCGAGGGCCGTGCACGCGACAGCAAATTTCTGGGAACTTTGAGATAATCTTTCTACTTCAGGCTTTAGCGGGAGCACCAGTGACACATTATCTTCAACGCTCTTGACTTTTTCTGCGAGTTTTGTTAGTTTTTCTTCGAGATTCTTTTGCTCAAGCCGAATGGAACGTAGGTCGTCCAATATTTCGGTCTGTTGCTGTTGTATCACAGGTGTTGTCATGATAGTATCGAACATCTGCTTTTCCTGCTCAGCAGACAGAGGCCCAGGGTTTTGCTGTACGTCTCCCGCAAGCAAAAGCTTTCTTTGAAACAAACCTATGTATCCTGAACAGCTCGCGCGCACGTCGTACAGAAGGCGTAAAAACATGCACACAGCAAAGTTGGGATCTGGCGTCGACTTCCTAAACGGTTTGCCATTAACCGAAAGGTAAGAGTAACAAACCTGAAGAAGAACAAGATGTAAGCGTCTGGCTGCCATGTCGGCGCCAGATCCCGGAGTGGCTGGGTACAACAGCTGCTTATATAGGTCATGCATGTGCGGAAGGTTCCAGGGTTGCCAGTCGATGAAGCGTTCGAAACTGTAACAGGTCGGCTTGGGTCGGTGCGAGATTCCCATTTACTAGGATCGGACTACGAACGCGTCTTTCACTCAAAAAATCACATTGTTACTTCTCCTGACCTGAGCTCATGTAAGTCGTACACCTAAAACATTTTTGAGTTGACGTTCTGTCTGTTATGCGTCGGTCATTTTCACGCTATTTTCCTCACATTTATTTCGTTTAATTGTTTTGAACCATAAAACTAGGCGGTAGTTGTTAAAGGGATGGAAGTTTTCAAGTCTCCGCTCAGTGCTGTTCATTTTCTGCACAGGAGCAAGACATTCTCCAGGTAGGGATTCTAATAGTGTTCACAGTGTGTACACGTGATGGTAGCCGTAAGTGACGACCTCTTTTTTGCATGTCGGTGTTAGTACTTCGAGACAAACTCTTGGCCCACTATAACGCATACTGAAGAATGCAGGCATTATTCAAGGCGTGCAATTTCATCAAACAAATGGCGCTATCACGTGAATCTATTGTGGCTGCCGATTTTAGTTATTTCATTTCATCCCTACGCATTTGTTGAGTAGCCGAATATAAAATTCTGAAATTGCTGAGCTCCGCCCACTCATGTTCTGAAATAGCCGCGTGTCACTGTACATTGCGTCAAGATTTGTTCAATTCTTGTTGGCGTACCTAGTATTCCCAGCCATGCGCTTTTCGTGTGGGGTGCCATGCGCGCCTATTTTATTGCAAATTTTCTAATGCCACTTTCGTTTCCAACATCACTTTAAGTGGGAGTGCGCAGCGCGTGGCTGTTTACGAATAGTTTACTGGCGTACAGTACCTAAGAATAAATGCCAATATCGGATGGTTGAAGTAAGAAAAAGTTGAGACAACAAAGAACACTACGTCGGAAGAAATCTGCAAAGGAAACTTGTCATTTTTTCCCTCAATCTCGTCTAGGCGCCTTTTTGTTTTCTCAACGCGGGGCACGTAACCTCCGCTCTCCTCAAATGGTTATATTGGCGCAGAAAAGCAAGAAAAAGTGCAAGAGTTAAAAACCACTCAATTCACGTCGGCGGCAAATGTTTGTTCCGTTTATAGGCACTGGCTAAACTCATTATAGTGTGATGGGAACGTAGTTCGTCAGACGACGTTTATTAAAAAGAATATCTTTTTCTATTATGTTAATATTAACACGTTTTTTGCTTATGCAGGATGGAAAAAGTCGTTATGTGCTATTCCCCATAGTGCTCACATCAATGAGGCGGCGAAATATCAGAGGTCATTGAAAATGTTGCAGCGCGTAATGGCACAACTGCGTTCGTGGTTGCACTGCTTTAGAAAGGTCGAATGATTACCTTTAATGCTCGAAGCTGGAAACACATCGAAATATGTGGGCACTTACTTCAAGGAAGAAATATTCTCCTGCCCCTCAAAGTGCGAGCTCTCAAAACTTGTTATGAAGCTAGCGTCGTGCGCCTAGTAAAAAGTACTCACAGCACCTTCGCAGGCTGCACCACTATTTTCATCTGAGGTGGCCAACATCTGTACTGATGGCTCTGTTAGAGAGGCGCACATTCACTTATCCTACCTGAATCATATTTCCATCCGCATTAGCAATAGAGTGAGTTCTATGTTGACTATAACGACGTGTTGTTTGAGCCTAAAACCTGAGCAGTAAATCCTATCTGACTTTTATCAGCCTCTTAAAACATCCTAATGTAGTTTCCACAATGTCATTGGAAAATATCTTTTGCAGCATTTACAGTTTTTCTAGCTTTTGGCTGTTTAATAGCAACTGCCTTGTATAGCGAGCTCAATGGGAGTTTAGAGCCGCCTGTTAGCCCCAGAGTTTGCTCGTGTGGGTTAACCATTCTTTTGCTAGCCTTATTAGGTGTGTAAAATTGATTAAAGCCTCTTTTAATGCACCTGTATCCGTTTGCTCTTTTTGAACGCAAAAGTAAACCAACCGTGCAGCACCTTCCATCTCTTTCACGGGTTCTGAAGAACGATACGGCTTTCACCGTGCTTGCTAGGCAGGCATAGATGTCTTAAATAGTGAAACGTCTTTAAAGCACTAGACTTGCTATCAAAGCTTGCTCGTGTCTCATCCAGTACATTGGACAAAGTTTCAATTGTCAGGTCTCCGGAGGTTACAGCGTAGCTAGCGATGACAGGCCCATAGACGCCAGGAATCTCGGAACCGTTGTGTCTTTACAAATATTCTTGCGCACTGTACGGCGTAGAGAGTAGGCAACGTGTTTGTGTATACTAAATTTAATTTATGAGTCCTGCAATGATCACTCTCTTTAAATGTGGCCATTTGAGAATCCGTAGTGGCCGGCATGCTAGGTGCCAGGGATTCCGGGATTCCGATGCGCATCACTTGCACGCGTAATGTTAGCGTTAATATAGAGGTCCCACCTGTCTGCGCGGTGGACCCTCCCCCGCGGGGCCTGAGCATCTAAATGCCTGGGAGCTTTGGCATTCCCTGCTGCGCTCGGAGGATCCGGACAGGCTGACCATCGCCATCCAGTGGGCCGCCAGTGATGTGGACCTTTGAATCATAAACATTTGAGCGCAGTGGGGTTGTGCGTGGAACATCGGCCTGCATGCTCTGGAGCACCTTTGTTAAAATAAAGTCTTCTGCCTGCCTGCCTTCCTGCCCGGCTGCTTGGCTGCCTGCCTGCTTACCTTTCTGGCTGCCTGCTTGCCTGCATGCCTGCCTGCACGCAGTGTAGCAGCGATGGCGTAGAGGTAGATCATCCGCCTCGCGTGCATGAGGACCGGGTTTCGAATCCTGGTGCCGCGCATTTTTCCCCCGGGTTTCAAAAAAAAATATCCGCGTGTCGATGGAATTGCAGGCCTGGAGTGCGGCCTGATCTCGGTGACCAGAACCTACAACGCACTCTCTCATCAGAGCAGGATTTAGCCACCCTGGTGTAGTACTTGGCCACAACCTTCTATGATCAAACAAATTAACCCTCGGCCCTCAGTCCCCAGCGGCTGCGGAGCAACTGACCACGGCGGCGGTCACACCTGTGACGCAGCGGAGGGTGCTAGGAATCTCTGACTCCGGACAGGCCGCCATTGGAATCTGAACCTGCCAACGTTTAACGCTAGAACTTTATCTAGTGAGGCTAGCCTAGCAGTGCTGTTCGAGGAACTATCGGAAATTAAATGGGATGTGATAGGGCTTAGCGAAGTTAGGAGGACAGGTGAGGCGTACACAGTACTAAAGGACGGACACATATTGTGCTATCGCGGATTAGAGGACAGACGAGAACTAGGTGTGGGATTCCTCATTAATAAGGATATAGCTGGCAACGTAGAGGAGTTCTATAGTATTAACGAGAGGGCAGCAGCTTTAGTAATTAGGCTGAATAGGAATTACTAGCTGAAAAAGGTGCAGTCCTACGCACCCACATCCAGCCATGATGACCAGACCGTTGAAAGTTTCTATGAGGACGTAGAATCGGGAATGAATAAAGTAAAATCACAGTACACTGTACTAATGAGCGACTTCAATGCGAAAGTGGGCAAGAAGCAGGCTGACGACCACGTGGTAGGTGACTATGGGATAGGCTCTAGAAATAACAGGGGAGAGGTATTAGTCGAATTCGCGGATAGAAATAATTTACAGATTATGAATACCTTCTTCCGCAACCGAGAAAACAGGAAGTGGACCTGGAAGAGCCCCAATGGTTAAACTAAAAATGAAATCGACTTCATACTATGCGCTAAACCATGCATCGTTCATGATATGGCCGTCCTCGGGAAGGTGAGTTGTAGCGACGACAGAATGGTAAGGTCTCGAATTAGTTTAGACTTGAAGAGGGAACAGAAGAAGCTAGTGAAGAGGAAGACCATTAACGAGTTAGCCGTAAGAGGGCAAGCACAGGAGTTTAGGATAGCGCTGCAAAACAGATATTCGGCTTTAACTGAGGAAGACGACCTTGATGTTCATACAATGCACGATAATCTGACATCAATAATTACGGAGTGCGCAGTAGAAGCAGGCGGTAGGAGAGTTCGACAGGATACCGGAAAGCTATCTCAGATGACGGCAGATATGATTAAGAAGCGCCGATGCATGAGGGCGTCTAACCGTACCGACAGAATAGAACTAAAAGAGCTATCAAGGTTAATAAAAAAGCGCAAGGTAGCCGACATAAGGAAGTTTAATATGGAGAGAATGGAGCATGCTCTAAAGAACGAAGGTAGCCTAAAAACAGTGAAGAGGAAACTAGGCATAGGTAAAAACCAGATGTATGCATTAAGAGCCAAGCAGGGCAATGTCATTAGCAATATGGATAAGATAGTTAACGTAGCTGAAGAGTTCTACACAGACCTGTACAATAGCCAATGTAATCAGAGCGTTAATGAGAAAGAGAGCAGTGCATAGCAATGCGTCATCCCGCCAGTAACGAAAGATGAAGTAAAGAAAGCCTTAGAAGCAATGAAAATGGGAAAAGCAGCTGGGGAGGATCAGGTAACGGCAGATCTGTTGAGGGATGGAGGGGACATCGTGCTAGAAAAACTAGCCACCCTGTATACGCAATGCCTTCTGATCTCGACTGTACCAGAAGCTTAGCAGAATGCAACCATTATCTTAATTCATAAGAAGGGAGACGCCAAGGACTTCTAAATTACGGGCCGATCAGCTTACTATCCGTTGCCTACAAAGTATTTACTAAGGTAATCGCTAACAGAGTCAGGGCAACGTTAGACGTTAATCAACCAAATGATCAGGCAGGCTTTCGTAAAGGATATTGCACAATAGATCATATTCTCACTATCAATCAGGTGATAGAGAAATGCGCAGAATATAACCAACTCCAATATATAGATATATAGCTTTCATTGATTACGAGAAAGCACTCGACTAAGTGGAAACCTCAGCAGTCATACAGGCATTGCGTAATCAGGGGGTAGAAGTGCCTTATGTCAAAATACTGGAAGATATATATATAGCAACTATAGTCCTCCATAAAGTCAGCAATAAAATTCTAATAAAGAAGGGCGTCAGGCAAGGAGACAAGATCTCGCTAATGTTGCTCACGGCATGTTTACAGGAGGTATTCCGAGGACTGAATTGGGAACAGTTGGGAATAAGAATAAATGGAGAATACCTAAATAATCTGCGATTCGCTGATGACATTGCCTTGCTGAGTCACTCAGGAGGTGAACTGCAAATCATGATCAATGAGTTAGACAGGCAGAGCAGAACGATGGGTCTAAAAATTAACATGCAGAAAACAAGGGTAATGTTCAACAGCCTTGAAGGGAACAACAGTTCACAATTGGCAGCGAGAGCCTGGAAATTGTGACGGAATACGTCTACTTAGGGCAGGTAGTGACAGCGCATCCGGATCGTGAGAGGGAGACAACTAGAAAAATAAGAAAGGGGTGGAGCGTATATGGCAGGTTCTCGGAGATCATGAGTGGCATTTTACCAATTTCCCTCAAGAGAAAAGTGTACAACAGCTTTATCTTACCGGTACTCACCTACGGGGCAGAAACGTGGAGGCTAACGAAACGAGTGCAGCTTAAGTTAAGGAAAACGCAGCGAGCCATGGAAAGAAAAATGTTAGGTGTAACGTTAAGAGACCGTAAGCGGGCAGAGTGGGTGAGGGAACAAACACGGGTTAATGACATCCTAGTCGAAATCAAGAGAAAGAAATGGGTTTCGGTAGGGCATGTAATGCGAAGGCAAGATAACCGCTGGTTCTTAAGGGTAACGGATTGGATTCCAAGAGAAAGTAAGCGTAGCAGGGGGCGGCAGAAGGTTAGGTGGGCGGATGAGATTAAGACGTTTGCAGGCGAAGGGTGGATGCAGCTGGCAAAGGACAGGGTTAATTGGAGAGACATGGGAGAGGCCTTTGCCCTGCAGTGGGTGTAGTAAGGCTGATGATGATGATGATGATGCCTGCCTAGCTGCTGGCTGCCTGTATGCTTGCCTGCCTGCTTCCTGCCTGCCTACCTGCCTGCCCTGCTTCCTGCCTGCTTGGCTGCCTGCCCGCCTATATGCCTGCCTGTCTGCCTGGCTGCCTGTATGCCTGCCTGCCTACCTGCCTGGCAGCCTGCCTCTCTGCCAGCCTGCGTGCCCGCCTGGCTGGCTGCCTGCCTGGCTGTATGCCTGGCTGCCTGCCTGCCCGCTTGCCTGCCTGGCTGCCTGCCTGCCTGGCTGCCTGCCTGGCTGCCTGCCTGGCTGCCTGCCTGTATGCCTAACTGCCTCTATGCCTGCCTGCCTGCCTGCCTGCCTGCCTGGCTGGCTGGCTGGCTGGCTGGCTGATTGGCTGGCTGACTAGCTGGCTGGTTGGCTACCTGCCTGCCTGCCTGGCTCCCTTCCTGGTTGGCTGCCTGGCTACCTGCCTAGCTGCCTGCCTGGCTTCCTGTCTGGCTGCCTGCCTGGTTGCCTGGCTGCCTGCCTGGCTGCCTGCCTGGCTGCCTGCGTTCCTGGCTGGCTGCCTGCGTTCCTGGCTGCCTGCCTGACTGGCTGCCTGGCTGGCTGGCCTGGCTGCCTGGCTCTGGAGGTCCTGCAAGTGAACCTTTCCCTAAGTGTCGCCGACTTCCTTCACTTTACGGACGAGAGATGTCTTTTACTCTAAAGGACAAATAAATATTATATAGAAAACTAAAGCAATCTTCAACACTTTGGGAAGGAAGCAAGAGTTTGTAGAAATAGAGTTTTCCTAAAATACCTACTGTTTTTGACAGGCCTGAAATTATTTCTTTTATGTGTCAATCCCAGGCCATATTTTTGCTGAAATAAACACCAAGTGTTTTCATTTCGCCCACAACTACAATAGGAGCGTTATCAAAAATTTGATTATCGTTTGATGGCATGATAGGCAGCGGAGACTGCCTTGTGGAAAAGACCACGGCTTTTGTTTCGGTTACATTTATCTCCAAGCGCTTAAATTACCTAATGATTAATTTATGTTATTTACATGCTGGCTGTGATTATTGATTCGAAATAAAAGTGTTGTGTCATCAGCGTATAGTATATATTTTGGCTTTGTACTAATGTTAACAATGTCCTTGACGTAAAAAGCAAACGATAGGGGCCCTAGGCAGATTCCTTGAGGCACGCCAGTAGTAACACACTTTAGTAACACGATTGTAGTAACACGGCTGTAGTAACAGCATAGGTGGCGAGCTACTGGAAAGGGTGTGTACGTTGGGCGGGTAGAGACCACGGATTTGGACCATACGAGAAAACACTAGGTGAATGAGAAATCATTAAAAACGAATTTTGAACAGTGCAGTGAGCCGTGGCTGCACACGATGTCTGCCTGGCTGCTTGCCTGCTTGCCTGCCTGTTTGCCCGGCTACCTGGCTGCCTGCCTTCCTTCCTGCCTGCCCACCTGCCTGTCTTCCTGCCTGCCGGGCTGCCTGGCTGCCTCTCTTGCTGCCTGCCTGGTTGTCTGCAATCCTGGCTGGCTGCCTCTTTGGCAGCATGCCTGGCTGCCTGCCTGCCCGGCCCGCCCTCCTTGTTGCCACTCACACCCAACCCCCTCACCCACCAACCTGGGAGCCAGCCAGGCAGCCAGCCAGCCAGCCAGCCAGACAGGCAGCCATCCATCCAGGCTTGCAGCCAGTCAGGCAGCCGTCCAGGCACCCAGCCAGCCAGGCTGCCATGTAGGAAGCCAGGCATGATATCAGGCAGAGAACGTAGTTTGGGTACTGATTACGACAAAACACGGCCTTAGGAGGAAGAGTGGAGAAAGTACTAAAAGAGTGAACTACGCGAGAACAAGCAAGACGGAAGATTGAGTGCCGTAGCGGATGCTCAAAATCTTTTGGCAAAAGAGGTAAGGCGAGGCATTGACGGTAAAAGATGCAGTGTACTTCTTATTATTGGTTCTGTTTTGCAGCGCCTTAGGTAAGTTATCCGGGCATTCGCGTGAAGAAGGCAGTGTTAGCAGTGAAAGCGCAGCCGTCATGGCAAGCTTAGACATCATTGAAACGCACTTCAGTTTTTGGAGAGCTTTTAGAAGAATGTGCAATAAGTGGGGCCACGTTGAGAATCCTGGGTAACCTAAACCCTTACACTGTTCCTTTTGTCTTCTCAAGAAAACTCAAACTATGAGGAGGAGCTCTATTTGAATGATTCGGCTTAGGGTGGTCGGCGCTTTTTTCGTACGCAGAATGTACCAAGAAGCCAGGATTGCGAATCCGCGAATGGTCTGAGCGACAGAAAATTAAATACAGTTCATAACCGCCCGATTTTCATGTCGGCATGTAAGAAATGGTTCGTGCGTTGTAAGCCAACACGCAAACTTGTTGTCCTTCCTACCTGTCTTTTACCTACCGAAAAATAAGATAGCTGTGTTGAAAGAATAAAGAATATTGAAAGAACGTAAGTTTCCATACTCAAACTTCATTGGTCTGTAATATTAACGTAAAAACTTATCTCACCGGAATGTTTAAATAAATGAAGCATAGTGCTCGGGGCATTAGTGTTCCTTTAATCCATACAGCGCTCCTTTCTTCATAGTTTGGTGCAGAAAAAATATTACTGGTGTACTCGCAACCGCGTATGCGCACAGAAAGCGCCTAAATAATTGAACAGCCTCAAGCTGCAGTTCATGTTATGTAAGCACTAACAATTCATATCAGACAAAATGAAGCGATTAACGATCGAAAGACGCTTCGATAGAGCAGTAATAATTTCCTTCATGACAATACTCCACGCCTCAAAATATGTTCTTAACGCCTGTTGCTGTTGAGGTCATTGTACGTTCAGCATGAGAGAGTAAAGAATAATATGTCCTGGCGCCGACCGGTCGGGAACGCCTTTCGCCTTCGGTTGTTGGTCTTTGCTATGCGGTGACAGCTTGCAGCCATAAGTCGTTGTTTTATCATTAGTTCAAACCTTCATATTCAGAGTCGTGCGGCTGGTACAGCGTATGCTCTAGTCATCAGAACGAGGTTTCGTGTTACACAGCTGTGCGAAGGCGCATGAAAAACAAAGAAACCCTCGTCGGCTAGCTTGACTCTGCACAACGCGTATGACACGAAGGCTATAGCGCTTTCACAAGCGTCGAAATAAAACCATCTTCTGAAAAATATGCAGTGACAACTATGTACCGACATAATGGCAACTATTATTTTCTTGTTTTTTTTAAATTTTGCTTTAGTATCCGTTTAACTCCTAGGACATCTGTTTGTGGCGAGATCTACGAACCTTAGAGAATATAAATGGCTGTTCTAATATATGTGCACGGCTCTTCGCGTTTCAAATAGTTCCTTATTTACACCATGCGGCAGGCGAAGCGCACATTTTTCTTCGGGCATTAAGAAGCGAAAAAAAAATTAAGACGCCACTACCTGTCGGGAGGAAGATAAGGGAAACAACAGCCGGATTTTATAAGGCCCTAGAACTACGCGTCGCCTTCATTCATCTAGGTAGGCACTAATGCATCTGGGTAGGCACCCATGCATGGCCCCGATTCACATTAAATTTGACGGCGCAATCCGGTCGACCACTAATCTTAAGGTATCCTCGTAGCGCCCTCTCTTGGGTGGCGCCGGAAAGTCGAATAGGACGCGCCACCCGGCGAAGACAATAAAGACGGCACCTGGCCGTGGCTAGTGCAGCCATGGCTTGCAGTTCTGTTCTGGTGTCTGTTCGCACCAGTGGTCTTGTTCCTTAGCTCCAGTGGCGCTAAGCCTACATTTGTTTCCGGACATGATTGGTGATCCGGACATGAGCCTGAGCACTTGTTGTGCGATGTGTCAACGGAGCTTCCCCGCCCTTTTGTTCCGGCTTCACAACTTTGCCTCATGTTTCATTCTCTACATTACATATGCTGCCCTGACATTCGGGCCACTCAGCACCTTCTCACCAAGCGCTATGTTTGGCCCGGCACCAAAGCTGATGTGCGCGCTTGGACGCGCCTGTGTTTGCCCTGCCAGACGACCAAGGTCTTTCGTCATACCAAGACGCCTTCCCAAGCCTTCTTTCCAACTGGCCGTCGTTGCGACCATGTACTTCTCGACATCGTAGGCCCTCTACCCTTCTCTCGAGGCTACTATTATATCCTGACCATGGTCGTCGACCACTTCACTCTCTGGCCGGAGGCAGTCCCCATTCCTTACATCACCGCAGAGACTTTTCCCGCGCCTTCATTTCTACTTTGGTATCTCGATTTGGTTGTTTTGACACCATGACAAGCGACCGTGGACGCCTTTTTGAGTCCTCCCTGTTTGCTTCCCTTAATAATATTCTCGGCGCCAGGCATTGCCGTACCACTGCATATCACTCGTGTGCGAACGGCATGTTTGAACGCCTTCAGCTCGAATTGAAGGCCTCCCAAGCTTCCCGCCTCAATTGCGCCAACTGGCTAGACTCCTTGCCCCTTGTGTTCCTTGGTCTCAGGGCCGGCGTCCGGGAAGAATTAGAATGCTCAGCTGCAGAGCAGGTGTATGGTAGTGCTCTGCGTCTTCCAGGAGACTTCTCTACATCCCTGCAGCTCCCAGCGCAGCCCCAGGAATTCCTTGAACGCCTGCTGGAGTGAGTTAATGACCTCCGGCCTACTCCACCGCGTCCGTCCCGCCACCATACCCTTTTCGTGCACGCTGACCTGGCCACTTCCACGTTTTTGTGCGTCGCGACGCTGTCGGAGCTCCACTAACACCGGCCTACGACCGACCTTTCCGCGGTCTCCGCCGCACCCCGAAAACCGGCACCCTCCAACAGAACGGCCTTGAAGAGACCGTCAGCCTAGACCGCCTAATGGCCGTGAATCAGTCGGTATTCCGGCACTGAATAACGGCGCTGAACCTATAACTGATGATTTTGATAACGCATGCTGTTTCAATGATTATTTTAAGTCTGTTTTCGCAGCGAACTCTCATCATGAAATGCCAGTCATGGATGCCCATGTGCAAGAGACAATGCCTGAGCTAACAATTACATACAACGGTGTGTTAAACCTGCTGAATAACATAAAGGTGTCTTCGGCAAGCGGGCCCGAAGACGTTCCCGGTAATGTCTTGAAGGTCTGTGATGAAATCATTGCTCATTACATAGTTATTCTATACTCGAAATCGTTAGATACAGGAATAATACCCCATCAATGGAAAAACGCTAACGTGGTGCCCATTCATAAGGGTGGTCCTAAAAACATAGTTGCTAATTACAGGCCGATTTCGCTTACAAGTATTAGTTGCAAAACGCTTGAACACATAATATATAGCGCGTTGATGAAGCATTTGGAACAAAATGAATTTTTCACTCAAGCTCAGCATGGTTTCAGATCAGGTTACTCGTGTACGACGCAGCTCTTAGAATTTAGCCATGATATTTTTTCATCATTTGACAAGGGTCTACAAACGGATTGCATTTTTTTAGATTTCAAGAAAGCGTTTGATTTGGTACCTCATGATTTGCTACTGTATAAATTATCTTTGATCAAGATTCCAACTTCCCTTCTAAACTGGCTTCAATGTTACCTGCAGGGACGCAAACAACGTGTATTGATTAATGGGTCCCAGTCTGATTATGTTCCTGTATCTTCGGGGGTACCGCAGGGGTCTGTTTTAGGACCTCTGCTGTTTCTAGTTTATATTAATGACATTTCTAAATATATGACCTGTAAAATACGTTTATATGCTGACGATTGTGTTATCTACCATGTTATTAACAGTTCTTCAGATTCTTGTCATTTGCAGTGCAACTTGGACCGCATACAGCAATGGTGTTTGAAGTGGCAGATGTTTCTGAACCCAATAAAATGTCAGTTTATTTCTTTCACGCGCAAGCATCACCTTTTCTTGGCTGAATACAAACTAGATTCTACCCGACTTTCTAGATTTACTCACTATAAATACCTCGGCGTTTACTTTTCGTCTAATCTCACCTGGAATGAGCACGTCGAGCACGTTTCTGCTAAAGCTTATGGCATGCTAAATTTTCTAAGAAGAAATTTTAAAATGGCACCACTAAAAGTTAAAGAGCTTCTATATTTCACCTATATTCGGACAATATTGGAGTATGATTGTGTTGTTTGGCACCCCCCTACTTTAAATTTAACAGACATGCTTGAGCGTATTCAGAACTTTGCCGCTCGGTTTGTCTCAAGTAATTATGATTTTAACAGCAGTGTTACTAACATTAAACTAACGCTGGGATGGGAGCTGTTACGGAAACGCCGTACCAACTCCCGGTTAGAAATGCTGTACAGAATCTTTCACCGAAAAATAAAAAATAGATAAAGAAAATTATTTGCTTCCACCGCATTTCAGGTCAAGCAGACTTGACCATGGGTGGAAGATTAGAGAAATTAAATGCAAAACTAACACTTATCAAAACGCATTTTTCCCATCTAGCATTCATGACTGGAAACGCCTGCCCCATGAAATTGTTGAGTGCCGTTCCGAGTCTATGTTCCGCGCGTTACTGTCGGATGTATGAGTGCGCAGTTGGCTTTCTTTTGGCTTTTTTAATCACGCGGTCTTCGTTCTTGTTGGTCCAGCATCATTTGGTCAGTTGGCTTTTTTTCGTCATGTCTTTTTGTTGTTTCATATTTCATTCATTTTGTACTTGTTGTGTCATGCCTTGTTGTATTGTTTTTTTTTCTTCCTGTTTTTTTTCTGGCCTATTCTTCTGTTATGTATCCTCATCCCCCCTGCAATAATGCCTTCGGGCGCTGCAGGTATTTCCAATAAATAAAAAAATAAATAAATAAATAAATAAATAAATAAATAAATAAATAAATAAATAAAATATGTGGAGACAGCACTGGAAAGACTCGCAGCGATGCCTGACTGAGTGCTCCAGTGCCATCGCCGGCCCTTCGTCTGTTTCAACTTCCAGTCTCGGCGGGGGGCCCTGTAGCGCCCTCTCTTCGATGGCGCCCTGAACTCGGATAGCACGCGGCACCCAGCGAAGACAATAAAGAGGGCACCTGGCCGTGGGTCGTGCAGCCATGGCTCGCTGTTCTTTTCTGGTGTCGGTTCGCAGCAGTGTTCTTTATCCTTCGCTCCTCAGGCGTTAAGCCTACATCCTTTTCATGTGGCCTCAGCGAAATTAGTTCCCAAATACTAAAGAACATCATTTCCGTGTCTAGTACCATCCTCATTCTTTTCATGTGTCATTAATAACAGGTACGCTTCCTAGTGATTACACAACAGCAAAAAAATGGCAACAATTTGCAAAAAGTGGCAGCAAGCTTTCACGCAAAAATTACCGTCCTACCTTACTAACATGCATCTGCTGAAAGATGCTTGAGCACATTATCGCGTCGCATATTTGCGGTCACCTTGAGTCCAATAATTTTTTTCTTTAACCAACATCGCTTCAGAGAAGGCTTTTCCTTTGAGTCAGAGTTATTCGAGCAGGCTTCTGACATTCATTACAACATTTCATCGAGTAGGTTTTCGTCACCTAATATCTAAGCTTTCTATGCCGAAATTCGACTGTTTAATTTTGTCATGGGTCCTTAATTTTATATAGAACCGGCTGCAGGTAACAGTTTTAAATAACCACTTATCTACACTTTCTGATGTTACGTCAGCTGTGCCGCAAGGGAGCGTCCTTGGTTCCTTACTCTTTTTAATTTAGGTTAATCATTTGCCGAATAACATTTCATCGTGCATGCGAATATTTGCTGATGATTGCATTCGGTGCAGGTCAATGAAGAGCTCTAACAAGCGCAGTTCATTGCAAAATTACCTGTACAAAAATAATGAAGGGTGAAAAACATGGCTAATCACCCTAAAGCTTCCAAGGGGAAAATAACGTCTTTTACTCAAAAATATTCAAATTCGTTCTCCCCTTACCACATTAATAACAACATACTGGCCCGGGCCACTCAATATCAGTGCTTAGGAGTTAACCTAACACAAAATCTCTCGTGGTCTGATCACATAACCATTTCTGGTAATGCTTGAAGGTCATTAGTTTCCTGTGCCGCATTTTAGAAATTTCTACAGCCAACATGCGGAAACAAGCGTATCTAACTTTGGTTAGACCAAAGCCTGAGTGCGCCTGTTCCATTTAGTCTTCTAGTGAGAAACGTTAATGGAAATAAAAAATTCTATTATTCACTTTATTTTACGGAAGTACAGTTATCAGCCAAGGGTAGCTCAAATAAAGCTGGTCCTTTCACTCCGTTGGTTAAGAATTCGTTTAGACATCGCCCTTTTATCTGTCTTTGGCAAATTAATCGCCGCAACTTGGTCACCATTACCGAACCTACAGCGGCCCTCATCAATCAAACTGCGCAATCATTTTGGCCACACACGCATTTATAGCAGCCCTGATGCCTCTAATTTTTCGCAGCTCCCCCGTGTTATACACTTGTGGAATGATCTTCAAAACTGCATAGCCTAGCAGCTCAACCGTGATACATTTCATGATGAGCTAGTCAAACGTTTTATCACTAACAACTAGCACGTTTAAGTCTGTGCATTGGGCCATGCTTTTTTCTCCATTAATCTCCCATGCCGACATTAGCTTCTTTCCAAGTGTTTCGAGCCCGGTTACTTAATCATGTTTTTAGTTCCGGTTAGTTTTGCGTTCCGTATTTTTTACTCAATTTTTTTCATCATCCATTGTTTTTTTCTGCCTGCCCTTTGAGGTAATCGTGATAATCATATGTCGGTATTGCTTTTTTAAGAAGTGATATATATATATATATATATATATATATATATATATATATATATATATATATATATATATATATATATATATATATATATATATATATATATATATATATCAGTTTTATTATATACCCACTTACTCAATGCCTCTCTAGAGGCATGTAAGGAAGGCAGTTCTAAAAAAAACAAATTGGCCACTGCTTCCCTGCACCGGTGAGCGAAGTTGATAGCAGCATGAAAGAAGTCATGAGAAAGTTTTAGTCGCCAGACTCTCTAAAAAGCAGCCAATTTGTGCGCTGTCAAGCCACGAACGGCAATCTTGGCCGAAGCATGAGCAGTGACACGATACAGAGGAAGAAATATGAGCAACAAAAAATCAAAGGACGAACAGGAAGAGACCGGTGAAAATAAGGGCTACACCATAATCCACCAGAGTGGCAGATGGCTAACAGAACCTACTTTCTTAAACAAGGAGGTAAAGCACTAGTAAACAGCTTGAAATCAAGAAGCACAGAACATAAAACAATGCACGCTTTCAGAGAAATGCGCGTGTCACCTTAAAGGAGGGGCGTTCACTAGGATAGGATACGATCGGATAACTTTCGGTAGGTTGTCCCAATTCCAGGGCTCTGTTGGATGCTGCCGTCAGCCGAGCTAGCCGTATCAGACCGATCTGGTCATCGCGGTAGTCGCTGGGGAGCATACCCTCAAATTGCTCCGCACTTGGGTTTGGTTAAATTGGAACGACGTCGACTTTTGACATGCCCATGTTATGTGATATAGTGTAGGTTTCTCATGCACCACGGACACTTCTGTTCGTAAATGGTATATTTGAGATGAGGGCCAACGAATAAATCGAGAGCTAAATGGTGTAGACGTGGGCACGCCGATTAAGAACGGGGGTTTGCGGCAGAGAGAAACATTTGTAGGTAAAATAAACTTCTTTTTTCTCAAAAAGCTATTATGAGTAGCGCACGTAAGAAGGAAGAAAGCGAAAAACGCTCTGCTTTTTTATGGCCGGCAGACACTATTTGTTTTGTCGAGGAATGCATGTTTGCCTGCTAGAAACATGTAGACTGAATTTCTGCCTAAAGTAAGACTTCTATGCGTGATAGCTGTGGCGGGTGATGTCGTGTCCTAGGCGGCAGAAAATGCAGAGTTTCGAAAAATATTGCGCCATCATCATGTTAATTTAACACTTAATATTGCTCAGAGTTTACCTCCATAACGGTAAAGGTAAATCTTGAGGAGTGTTTTATTGACCGGCTGCGCTACCTTTGCGAGCAGCAAACGCTGGGGCGTATATACGGCAGGGAGAAAAGCGACAACTCATCTTCTCTGTCCTCTCGTCTTGACGTCCTCCTCTGCCTTGTAGAGGGGAAGGTTTTTTTTTCATGCGTTCCGTACGAGAGGCAGACACTTCATTTTCCTCATGCATCATTCTAATGGTGATCATTGTAAAATAAAGCAAAAAAGTGCTTCTTATGCAGTGTATGCGCTGTGCCTCCCTATAGCTCTCTATGGCAGTAGCGGCGGTTTTACACTAAGTGAAACAGCATGAGAACAAAAAAGCAAAACGAACAGATGCTTAGAAATCTGTTCTAGGCATACAGCACAGTCTCCTCGGCGAACGTCGTTAAGCAGGTTCTTCGGTCTTTATGACAGATTACACAGTACATTTCTCTACCAATGTGGAAGCTAAATAAAATTCATCAAATAATAATTTTAGATGGACATAACAGATGCTGCAAAACAGAGTAATAAATGAACTAAAATAAAATGCTTTGTGAAATTTAGCAAAAGCAGCGAAACCGCCTGACGAAGATAACCTAACTGAAGGGCGCTGTTTAATAATCCGCATGCAGTCTGTAGGCAGAAAAATGTCAAAGAGACATTGGGAACTCTATTAGCGAAGATGTATCTTCAAATAAGCTGCTTCACCGTTAGATAAATTAGAAGGACATCAATATTGTCTTTAATGAACCTGAAGTGATCTGGACATTCCTCTTAAAGTGGTGTGTAAAACAGTCAGCTTTCATTTCACTGCAGTAATTCACCTCAGTGCGACATTTTCAGACATTTTCAGACTTTGCGCAGAAAAGGTGAGCAGCATTGTGGAATAAATTTGCCACAGCGTGACCAGAAGATTTTGTTAAGTTCACATAGATCGCGCTACGCGCAATTGAAGAATTGCAGCCTCTTCATTACACCCCAAGGGCTTATTGGGTGGCAACTTTTGCAGAGCTTACGGCTAAACTTTATAGAGTTTTACACATAATATTTACCCTTCTATAACTTTATGTAGCCTTTGTGTCGACTACCGAGAAACTGTTTATATCTCACTAGCTACTGCTAAAGAAGATGCGGCTGTGTATACGATTCCTAAGCTAAACGCGCAAGAACGGATTCCTTCCGAGTAGCCTAAGGTTCGCGGGGCTACTCTAAATACGCTGAATCTGTAACTGCTCCCCACAATATATCGTGGATCTTTCTGAGCTAGAACGAATTAAAACAAGGCTCCTCCTAAAAACGATCATGTCTCTGCTACCAGTTTCTTGAACTGGGCGATGATAATGGAATTTAACGATCGCCGCAATCTGCCAGTTGTTTAGCTATAATTATTGTCCTGCTTACTGCTATGTGTTACTATTCTTCCGTAGACATTTTGAAGCTGTGGTTGAATGCTGGTGAGCGCAGCGGAAAAATTTAAATATGTCAGCCGTGTTCAAAACGCACCGAAGTTCGTTCAAATGATAATTATGAAATTCCAGATTAGTGCATAAATCAAGTGACACTTGAAGGCATGGCCGTGTCCCTAAGCAACAGAGCCTTCACTAGGGTTTCACAAGCGACTGTAGCAGGCAGACCTTGCTCGCAAACTAAGATCGTGGCTTCACTGGCATAAAATGCAGTCATCTTTGCTGAGAACCAAACGGAACGCAAAACGCTGTGTCCCCTCTGTGTCGTTGTTCGTTAGCGCCTGGATTTTTCATAATGAACATACCAAACGAAACGACTGATTAAACATTAAAAGCGTGGGCTTCATATGAGCTTCTCATAGGCTGCGCTTCCACCGGCCATCCTGTTCTAAGGTTTGGAATCAGATTTATAGGCAGGCAATCGGGTTCCTGTATATCTCCTCGTTTTCAAGCATCAAAAATATTAGTGCAAAAAATGGGTGACAAACTTTGGTGTAGACGCAAGTGCCTTGTGCTTTTAAGGAATACAAACACAAAGTAAAAAACTCACCTTGCTGAATGTTGTAGCACATAACCAAATCGGCTAGGTTGGATGCCTAAGAAATGAAACCACCTGAACAGTGCGCCAAAAAATAACAGAGATTTTTGTGGCGTGCCCTGGTCTCGTATATTTGTTTGTACATACCTCGAAGATGTCTAAAGAAACGATACGTAACAGGGCATTATGCAAATATCAGTGTTTGAAATAAATCACAACTTACCTTATTTGGCATATTCACATTGTTGGGTTTGTTCTAAAGCGCAGGGAATGCTTGAATGTCTAAAATGCCTTTTAAAGGACGGCCGTAAACAGTGGAAGTTATAAGCTTATGAAATACTACAAAGGCATTGGCTTGTTTGCTCATATAATATACTCAGAGAAGAGCTTGATAACAAGGAGGAACTTATTTTTTGGTCCTAAGAAGGCTTAGATTTTGGTTATAGAAAAAAACGTTGGCCTCATCTTGGCAGAACATGTTCCGGAACATTACGTCGGCCTTGCAAGGTAGAGCCCCTCAGTCAAGAGGAAAATCATCGTAGCTTGCGCGTTACTTCGTGCTTTTGCTGGCTTGCACAGTAGGATGTGTGAAATATGCAATAAAATGTGCCCCTAGGAACAGAAAAATAAGCGTTTATAAAGCATATTTCATTCTCCCGATCTGATTAAGAGGAAAAGCTGTATCTTATATTGAAAAAAAAAAGACAGAACACGCACGTGTGCTATGTGGTGTCAGTGCACGCCAAAGAACTCTAGCAGATCTTTCAACTTTATAAATCGCGTCGTTCTTTTCTTCGCAGTTTTGTTGTGCAATTCATGCATGTGACTTAGAAACCATTTCAATGCAATGCCCATCGCAAACGTACAAATACTCGACGCAGATTCCAACTTGGAAAGTGCAGTTTTGTACATTTCGGGTGCTGCTGTGAGAATAAAACGCGCATCTCGCTAAGCTGAGGAATGGCTAAATCACTAAACGACCGCAGAACGGGTAAACTAGCTACCGGTCACTCATCGTGATCTGAGCAATATTAGACAACCGAAAGTGGAATGCACCACACACCAGCAATGAACACATAAGACACATCAAACACCGCAGAAACCACGACTAGTTTGCTCGAAAGCCAGCGATGCGCTTGGGCTGGCAACGCCATGTTACAGAACAAGATGTACCAGACGATCGCTAGGGGTTTCCTTGATTCATGCGAAATCGTACTAGGGCAGAAAAAAGAACTTAAGTTGGCGAACTTATTTGCTAACTAATATGTGTGAGCAATCAGGCCCCGGTCTCAGTATTCGTCTGCAGTGCTGTAAGCTCATCTCATCAGCTTCACATGCGGCCGGTGCTGGGTTTCATCGTCAGTGCCGCCGGGTACCCACCGGCGATACATTGGTACAAGCTTTCCCCTGGCCTGGTGTTCGGCTTACCAGTGGTGAAATGCTTGAAAAATGGGTGTTTGACCCCTCCTTCAGTAACCGAAAATACCTTGTGCCATTGCGCTCTTTGGCCATAGATGCCCCTGCGCCATAAAAATCCATAATCATCATCATCACATCTCATCAGCGTCTCATCATCATCTCAGAATTTGTTCAAAGAAGGGCTATCAGATTTATCTGCATCCGTTACGACCGTAGCATTTCACCGTCATCCGTACTGGAAGCCTTTTCGCATTGGCGCATATGTGATAGTGTAATGATGCTCTATAAAGTCGTTCACGGGTCAACCACAGATTTAAGCGTCTATCTCACTGGTAACACCTGCGCTAGCTACCAGGCGGGCTAAGGCACTGGATATAGTTTGCTTTGCATCCTTAGATTGTATGAAGTTGTTAATATTTTTACAGACAGTTGAATTGTGGGTTGCTTCCGTTCTACGGGATTTAAAATCCCAAAGCGAATCAGGCTATGAGGGATGCTGCAATGTAGGACTCCGGACAATTTCGATCGCATAGGGCTCGTTGTGTGCAGTGCCATCACATAGTACACGGGCCTCTAGCATTTCGCGTCCTCTGAAATGCGACCGCAGCGGCCGGGATCGAAGCCGCGTCTTTCGTGCCAGCAGCCGAGGGCTATAACCACTTAGTCACCGCGAAACAGCATTGTGGAATATATCGGACAAATACGCGCGAGGAAAAAACTCTCTAGCTATGTCGCCGTTGTATTCAAATGCCCTCTATCTATTTCTGCTACGTCTGTAACAAACAAGACCGCACTATAGTAAATTAAAACAATAGAGAGAAAAACGGAATGGATTATAATATTCAGAGCATAAAACTAATTACCCATATCAAAGAGATGCAAAAAAGAGAACGAAAGTAACAAATTTGCGTGAAAGGCACATAAAAAATAGTGTAAATAAGTCACACTGTGACTCAGTATGGAAGATAAATGTAAATATAACTGAACGATTCTGGCAGAAAAAGAAAAATTTCAACCAGGGTTACAAAAACAATGCACGTAAAAAGGAATAATGGTTTGGTTAGAAAAAATGCGGTAGACGACTCTAGGAAGAAAATGCTTGACAATAATTAGAGACGTCCTTAGTTCCACTGTAGCCTTTCCATTACGAAAATCCCATATTGCCGTAGTCTCTTTGTCGCGGTCAAGAGGAGCTCTCCGGGAGTGCTACGGGGTTCCAAGTTTGTTTATGGTTTTTTGTAACAGCGACATAAGAGCAATGTTTAGCTCGATGCTTTGCGATGGCACCTACGCTTCGAATATCATTTCGTTTGTGTTTAATCGCGATTTTTAATTTTGTGGAATGAAATGATTATTCTCATTTTAGATTGTTTCTGAAATACGGATCATATATTTTTGATGCAAATCCAGGAGAAAGGTAAAATTGCCGGGCTGAGGTTAATTACTTTTTGCGTCAGGATACGCTCCTTGGAAGAAATTCTCAGCAACTTGCGGCACAGAAACTCGAACGGCCAGCTAGCTTTGGCGAAATCGGCACTCAGATCATCTACCCCGGAGATATTAGGTGTGAAGGTAAATGACATTATTTAGTGAGTACTTGAACCCATATGTTGGTATTTCAGGTAATTGAAATTGATGTTATCATATTTGCGGGTAAAATATTTTATTCGATTTCTCACGAGCGTAGACTTAATTACGCACATCTCACACTTACGACTAAAGAGGTTAAGTTCACCTTGATAGACTTTCTTTCTGTAAGCAATTATTGATGGTCCAGTTATTTAGTTTTAGTCGAATTGAAATCCCATTTCTGCGCTTCAGTCGCCATTTATTTCGGCGCAAAGAACGGTAAAGAATACGCAAAGAATTTCACAAAACTGCTGCCATGAACCTGTACATGAAAGCTTTAGTAAATGTGCAAGCAACACTTGCATGCATGAAATTTTCCTATAGAACGAATGTTTTTCGCCATTGTTAAAACAAGCCATATTGTTCCTTCCCCCACCTCATCATTTCTAGAGATCTAGACAAAAATGGAGGGGCGAGCGTGCTAAGGCCCGCACAATTTAATGCGGTGTCTAAATTCTACTGCAATCATTGCACCCGTCTCTCAGCAGAAAACAAAGTCACACCACTTCGTCATGAGCTCCAAACGCTTTCTGTAGTGGTATTGCACAATTTTGCCACAGCGCCGTTACATGCGAAAGCTTTCAACTTTTTGAGAAGCTTGAATTGCGTGACATGTTGGGGTAATGCACCGGGAGCTGAGGGGCTCGGTTAAAAGCGGCGTGGCTTGTTCGTGAAAACCCTGTAGCGCAGCGGAAGAGAAAAGACCAAGTACGTGCTTTTCGTGTCTATTACTTTCTCTTTACTATTCTGAATTCACAACCTACGTTAAACGTGTAGCAAGAGCCGTCCAGTGTTTAGCAATGTTTTCAGAAGGAACAAAGCCTTGCGTGTTTTTCGTTTATATGCAGTGCACGTCACTCGCCAAACAGAATCTTTGACAAGCTATCTTTTCTTCAGGAGAGATGCGGCTGCTCAATCTGCAACTCGGAAGGTGCAGGCTTCTTGTGCTTTGTCGGCGCTGCTTTTGTAGCGAGAGGAGCTGATGTGGCTGTGGCAACCTCTGGTACGCTGTTGTAGCGCTGTAGAACGTTCGCGCCGCGGCGTGTCCGATTGCGGATGCGACTTTAGAAATTTTGTTTTGAACCGTCGAGCGCTCTTCTCAGGAAGTGCGTAATGCCGGCTACTTTCGAAACCCCTGCTGGTCAGAACGGCTCGGTCACTGAGTGTCTAGAAAGAGTATTCATTTTCCCTCAGTTCTCCGATCACTTGTACCCTCCCTGACGCGGTGGAATGTTTCATGAGATGACCGCTATAGCTATGGTTTTTTTGTTCAGACAGCTTCATATGATGAGCAAAGAAATAATTAGGCTTCAATATGTTCTATGGAGGAATGACGCTGCAGTTGAGCGCACCTGGAAGTCTGCAGCGTCACTGAATTTTCTAAATCATTTTAGCCCTTCATGTGGTTTTCGCGAAATGTGGGCTTCTAAGGACGCACAAAGGTTTCAGGTTTTTCGTGATGGTAGAACGTAATGGGCGTCTGAAACAGTATAACTCCGCTTATAAGGTATTGTACGTTACACTTTGGACCTATAATATTACATGGGCGTTCGTTTTGTCATCCACAGTAAAGTTTTTAAGGCAGTTACCTTCTCTTGTTCATTCGCTTGTATACTTGTTAGCACACGGGATCACCTTTTCGTATTATTTCGTTTCCTAGCATCGGCCATTATTCTTTCTATTCTTTTTTTTGTTGCGAAGAGAAAGGATTTCGTCTCAACGTAGTTGTACGACTTAAGGGACTAGGAGAATGAGAGCGCGCGTGCGCAGGGATTTCGAGGTGGTTTCAGGGCTTGTTCAATGAATAAAAGACGAAGAACAAAGAAGCACTGTGTAGTGATCGAGTGCGGTCGAGGCGAAATTGTCAGGTCAGTGTCCTCCCGTAATGTCACGGTGAAAACTAGCTTTCTAGGGTGCTTTTTGTGGCTTTCTACCACCTGTGTTACTTGTCTGTGGTATAAAATTGTAGTAAAATCCCACATGTTTCAATCTCCTGAAGCGAAGGTATCAAGCGACGCGCAAGTGGGGACTGGGCGGGGTAAAGGCAGAGGGCACCACGCAGAGGTAAATCTAGACCACGCCCCCAGGAAGTGCCACCACTATATAGATCGCGTGGTGGCGCCGCATCCTACTACTGAAGCACATTTTTTTTTATGCAGATGATGTTGTTGGGAAAGTGCAGGAGTTATCTGTGCCGACATACCTTTGGAATGACGTGAAATGCACGCACTGAAACCTCAAGAACTCGCTCAAGTTTGACACATAAAATAAAACCTGCTAGTACTCTATACCTTTTCGGGGACCGTCTAATTATCAACCTCGTATGCTTTTCAATTCCTGCAATTCAATACTACATGTCTGGCGTACCAACAAGGCTTTCTTTTCCCTAGGATGAATACCAATTCCCAAAAATTTGGCTTAGTGTTTTCAGCCGTCTGTGACGAGTGCACTCTTGAAATAGAAGAAATAACGTATCTGAGCATTTTTGAAAGGAAAATGAACATTTACTTTTGAAAGAAACCGATTCAGAATACCAGCTAAAACATTGCCGTACTCTTCAATTACTTGTATTTTCCCGCTCGCTTTTATTTCTACATTAAAATGTACGAAATCAAGACGATTGTTAGATAATAATCTTGCCTGATCCTGCATAAAATGTAAATTTATTTTGGTCCCGCATAAAAAAAAAATTGGTGTCACACCTTTAACCTTTGCTGGACAGTCGTGTTCTTGGACAGACGGTGCGCCAAACCACGGATTTAATACAACCTGTAACCACATCCCGCACGATAATCCGTTTCCTCATTTTGGTCTCGCTAGGCACACAAATTGCGCGTGCACAGTGTTAATGCAGAAAGGTAGAGCATGCACATTTCGCCTTAGCGACAGCGACAAATGACAGGTGAATACGCACGACTTGCGCTTTTAAAGGTGAAATGGCTTTTTATGGAAGCGTTTCCGAAGCTCAATTCACTGCACTTAAGCTCGTTATCGATATTTGATGTTCAATGTACGAATGAAATCAGTAGTTTGTAAACTAGGCTTGGCACTTTTGAAAATTTTCGCGTTTGGCGGTCGGCGATTTGAACTACCGGCGAGCCATTTCGTCCCTGTCACATCCCTTCTCTCTCAGCAGCTTGACCTTAACAATGAAACCACTGTACGCCGGCAGCGTGAAGAAACACACAAACGCATTTTTGCCGACCATGCCCTTCTGCTTGCCAATGATTATCCCCGCACTCTTATTGAGGACCATGTCATAAAGTCGACAAAATCTTCGGCGTGCCAGAGGTTTAAATACTCGCGAGTCTCTTGTTTATAACGTGATTTACAGACGGAGCCGGCAAAACTGAAAAAAAAATTCATTTGGCTGGTCGCAAGTGCTGACGCAATACAAAGGCGGTCAAAAGCAGCCTCATTATTTCTGTATTTGAAGGAAATGCTGCATTATCAAAAAAGTATTTCATCACCTTGCAGCGTGTCTGCCGGAAGGTTGAGTACATGCGAGCCAGTGCTTTACCACTCCCATGATTCCGAAGAAACAACCTACAATCTATCTCGACGTCGAGACAAAACACCGATGGCCGGGCTAATTGGCACTACATAGGGCAGTGGATGGTGCAATACTTGACGCACGAGGGAGAGAGAGAGAGAGAGATTAAGAAAATAGAGAGGATGAGCCGGCGCAGTTGGTGAATTCCGACATGTTCCTGGTCCACGTTCCTAGTCCGGGATGCCACAAGATCCCGCCGCCTCGCGAGCCCGGCGTGCAAGGGAAGCTTGTACCATCGCACTCTAGCACTCGAGGAGGAAGGTCTCCCAAGCCTCCTTAATGAGGAAGGGCTGGGCAGGGAAGTGGGGACTGTGTTCACAGGCCCGCGTCATGTGGGAGAGAGGACAGAGCTTGTCAGAGTGTGGGTATAAATGATTCACTTTGGGGTCATAGCGAGCAGCCATGGCAGAACACCAGGAGGCGCTTGTCTGTAGCTATCGCAGAATGCTTTCGTCAGCCTTCGACAGCCCTTTTGCCGGTGGAGGGAACTGGCGATGTCCGTGGCGGTGCACGAGGGATAAAAGAATCGACTGAAATAATGAGCGCTCACTCGCACCTGTTTACTAGTACGCAGGTGAATGACTTTAAATACTCATAGAGGACGGGAGTGAGGGAAGAAGCACTCGCAGCAACAGTTTATGCGGTCTTCATTCTCTTGGGTGCTTTGTTTTATATACGGGAATTACGTTTGCAAGGAATGCCTGCACTGCTAGCAATCCGGGTTTTGCCCAACCGATCTGCACAGGCGCAAGTCCTGGTTGGGAGTGGTGGAAAGAATAGTATACTGGTACTTCTCGTGCTTTGGATCCGATGAGAACGACGCAACCGCTACCACGCATTCACGCGTATTCAATTGGGACTGCTATATAACAAATGGTCGCGATGATTTGGATCGACAGGTAATGCAGTCGCCCGCGCCCGTCACTCAGCAAGGGAACGCCAAGTAGAAGACATCCGTACAGTCACCGAATACGCAAAAAGATAGTTATCATCGTCGGGAGGAAGTCAACCGATTTGAGCATCACACAACCATACCGTTTTTTAATTTTTATGAATAATCAGCAGCGCCTAGATTAAAAGAATCCGACCGTCGATCATAACTCTGGCGGTCGCCGCCGCTATGTACTGCCATTCCACAGTGCGATTCATGAGCAGTGTAGGATCAACAATTAAACAAAAACTATTCATCATACTTTTTCTGTCGTCGCAGGCGCAGACAGTACTGTCGAGGCGCTGGAGGTTGGGGATAACTTATGGAACGTGAATTCATTCGTGGGGCGCTATAAGCGACTTGCAGTCTGGTGTAAAGGTCATCGGGAATAACGTGGATGTTTACGCTCTGGGGCACGCCGTACGGTTAGCGAAAAGTTTAACGCAAATTTCATGAACTGCCTTGGTATCAAGAGACAAATGAAGGAACTTTAAGGCTGGAATGCGACACCGTGTTGCAGCGTTGCCAAGGTGCCCAAGGAACGCAGTCGCCCGTTCGGCAAGACGCCTTACCCGTTGGAGAGTTCAAGGAAAGAAAATGATGCCTTTCTCACATATCTCTGTGGACACCCGAACTGCGCCTTAAGAGAAAAAATGAAATGAAAATTGATTTTAAGGAAAGGAAATGACGCCTGCCCACAAATATCGGCGGACACCCAAACGGCGCCTTAAAGAGGAGGAGGATGAAATTTATTTCCGTCGACAAAGGTGCAGAAAGTGATGGGTTATAGCCCCATCAAATGGCCATGAGCCCGCGGCGTTCGGCGACACCTAGGGCTCTTGTCACAACCCGAATCTGTGCGGCTTAGTCGGAACTGAGCAATGCGGCCTTCCACTGGTATTTGGCCTTCCACAGTGCAAGCCCAGAGTATGCGGGATAGAGTGGCAATTTGGCCACATAGTTTCCAGGAAGGGGAGTAGACCTCAGGGTATAGGCGGGCATATATCGCGGGGTTGGGAAGGTGTTCGTTTGGAGTGGCCTACACACAACCTCTGGGGGTTTGGGGACAGAAATATGTGCGGGAGGATTTATAAATTTGCCTAAGCGGTAGTGCATGGTTATGTCATGATTTGTAACCATAGGACCTCTCGCAGGCCGCATGATTGTAGGCCGCCTCGTCGCCTGGATGGGATGAGTGCGCAGAGACCCAGATCAATTGGATTGGGCGGAGTTGGAGGTTGGTGGAGTGGAGGAGAGATAGGGTGAAAGTGGAGGCCCGGCATTTGGCGAAATTACGAATCGCAGGTTTAGAATCGCTGGAAATGGCTTCTGCAGAGGTGGAGACCATCGCCAAGGCTAAAGCCGCCGCCTCCTCGGCCTCTTTAGATTATCTGACAGGAAAGGATGCCGCAACCAACGGCCGTCTACTGTACTTTACAACCGCGAGTGAAAAAGCACCGCGGTTGGCGTATTCGGCGTCGTCGACGTAGACCGCTGTCTCGTCTCTTAAATACTTTTGAGGCAGAGACAGCCCTGTCCTTGCAGCCAGCGACATGATATTCTGAGTGCATGTTTTTAAAGAGAGTGGTAACGCTAATGTTACTGTGGATATGGGACGGAAGCTGGGCCTTGCCGGCAACGGTCGTTTCGAAGCTCATTCAAAGCTTGTCGAGTATGTGACGTCCCGAGGAGGTGTGGGTAAGACGCTCGTGCTAAGAAGTGACATGAGCTTCAGCGAGCTCTGTCACAGTGTTGTAGACCCCTAATGCCAGTAGTTTATACATGGGGGTCCGGTTGGGGAGATGAAGAGCAGCCTTGTACGCCTGTCTAATAAGGCAGTCAACGCGGACCCGCTGCTGGCATCTAAGGTAGAGGTAAGAGAGGGTTTATGTGAGGCAATTGATAACAAACGCCTGAACATGACGCCGAAGGTCTGCCTTTCGCATACCTCGGTGTTTATTAGCAGTGCGACACATTACATGAATGGTCTGCGAGACAGAGACAATGAATTTAACCAGAGCGTCGGTGCATTTCTGATTGCTCTGGATGAGAGCCCCTAATACCCTAATGGTGTTTACTTCGCGTATGGGTTGGCCACTAGAAGTACTGCAGCTCAGAGAATGGCCGTGGTTTCCGGGTTGACCTATGATAAACAGCAGCTTGGACTTCTGAGGGGTGCACGAGAGGTCGGCTCCGGCTACTCGGCGCTCAATGACATCCACTGCATGTTGAAGTAGGGATTCAACCTCAGCATGGTTGTCTGTTGAAACACAGAGGGTGATGTTTGCTTATAAGGTATGGGATAGCCGGGGGATAGCGTCTAATTTTGAAGGTAGCCTGAGCAAGGCAACATTGAAAAGAAATGGGAGAGAACGGATCCTACAGGAATGCTATTGCTACTGAGGGTTTTAGGGTCTGAGAGGAGAGCCAAAGCTAAGTTCAACTCTGCGACCAGAGAGGAAAGAGCGTATATACTCCTAGGCACGGATGCCCACGATTTAGTAGAGAGAGGTTAGCGAGAACAGCTCCGTACGAGACGCTGTCAAATGCTTTAGTTAGATCAAGCCCTACAATAGGCTTTGTGTTCGCTCTGGTAGAGAGGAATAGTACCTCGAGGGAGTTGCATTGATTGATTGAAACAACGTTAATTTCCATCAGAAAAAATGCGCCTCCCTCCCTGC
This sequence comes from Amblyomma americanum, assembly GCA_030143305.2. Taxonomy (NCBI): domain Eukaryota; kingdom Metazoa; phylum Arthropoda; class Arachnida; order Ixodida; family Ixodidae; genus Amblyomma; species Amblyomma americanum. Next base: position 130,672 of record JARKHS020002311.1, read on the forward strand.
CCCCGGCACGCAGGCCTGGAAAGATGGGGAAACGTGCGCGCGCGGATTAGAGGCTGGCAGGTAGCCCCTGGCTTATTGAGGCGACTTCCACTAGATGGATTAGATGGATAGTGCATCGCTGGATGATAGGGTACGCGCTTCGCAGCAGGGTCTCCAAGGTTCCTCTACTTGCTATTTTTTGTTCCACCCCTGAGGATTTTGAGCACGCCCAATTTACGTGGCCGAGGGTACTCGCCCCACAGTGTTTGCATGATCGTTCTCTCTAAATTCTGGTAGCACATGGAACGCCCACATCGGGTTTATGAAGGTAATAGTTTGGAGCCGCATCCACGCGAGAGCTTCTCTATTATTTCGGCCGACATCTGGCGGCGGAACCAGTCTACATCCCAATTTAAAATAGTCGAAGATTTCTCCGCTATTTTGCAGACGCTGGTCGTATGCCCAGTGTGTGGAGGCTCGACGGTTACCCGGAAGTAGAGTGCTCGGGCTAGCTCGTGAGCCGCTTCGTTACCAGTGACGGCAGCGTGCGAGTGTGCCCAAATTGTTAATTTTTCTATTCGGCGTTCTTGGGGTGACGATTTTGGCCGCTTCAGGCGATATCCTCCCCTTTACAAAAATTTGGATGGTGGTTTTGCTTTTGGTATTTATGAACTTGGCTTCCGTTCCTACGCAAGCGAGCGCTATCACAACTTCCTCCGCAGTCGCTATGTTGCGGCCTCGGGTGGCTGCCGTGGATACTGACGCTCCGCGGCATTCACTACCGAGGCTACCACTGCACCCCTTCTGCCACTCGCCGCGTCGACCTAGGCGACATCCTTCGATTCCATATTTGCTAACGTTCGCTCTAGAGCTTCGGCTCGCTTGGACCTTCTTTCTAAATTAAATTCAGGGGGAATGTTTCTAGGGAAGAGGGAGGGGGTCTGCCAAGGCGTTTCTGCTTTCCCTACTAATTTCGACTTTGGCTTGGATCCCTCTGTCCCGCTTTTGAAAGGGTCACTCTGCCCGTCTCGGTCGTAGTTAGTCTCTATAACTGGCAAACTGGCACTGCCTGTGCTAATTGTGCATACGTGTTGTCTACCCGAGTTCAAGCAGTCGCTTTGTCGAAGTGCCCACGGGCAGTCCTAGCGGCTTTTTAACACATATTAGGATTAGGGAGTCTACTTTGGCTTTCTCTCCGGCCTTGATGTCGAGGTAGGGCATTGCGTAACCGATTCTATTTATTACGTATGCATGGAAAAGTTTTAATAAGTTTCTCTCTTTGAGGCCTCTTCCTTTAGCCGCGATCCTCCTCAAGAGCCCGAGGGTTTGCATCGCGTAGGTTTCTAAGTTCTTCAGGAGTTCTCCGTTATGCCCGTGCGACTGGATGACCATCAGTAGGATCCTGATCTGTTCTCCATTTGGCACAGGCTCGCCTTCTACCTCATTATGAAAGCCCCGTTGTTTTTGTAGCGAAGTTATTTCGTGTTGTATATGAACAACTCCTATTTTTGCGGTGAGCACGAACCTACCCTTGCGGCCGCGTAGTCGACAATAGACAGTTTTAGCTAAGCGGTTTTACGATCCGCTCCGCTTACGCTAACCCGCTGAGCATAAGCGGAGCGGAGGTGCAATGACCATGTTTTAGCAAACCGTTGCGCTCGTACGGCTATGTTGAGTAGTTTGGACTTGTGGCTCCATTTAGCGGTGAAAATAGAACCACATTGACAAATCGAATCAAATTTGTCTTCCTCGTTAATGACTCTTTTTGTTGCTTTTCTCATACTTTGTTGATGTTAAGTGAACGTGCTCAGATTGAAGGACACCTGATCATGCAGCTGATTTAAGGAAAACGCGACTTGCATCGGCAGGTTGGTCCATCCCGAACAATGCCGAACTGTGTTGTTCGTGCATGTGGTCACTTTCAGAAGCTATTTCAGTGTTTTTTCCTTTTTCGTAAACACCGTACCAAAATTCAGACTACAGTAATGTACGTTGCCTTTGTCTCGACTAAACTGGAGGTAAATGGATGATCTCTTGTGTTGCAAACGTTTGCAATTTGGGTGAACCCCTTTGTATATAAGTGTACGAACATCTACTCGTTTGCAAAACAAATTGAGACAGGCTTGAAGGCAGCGACTTACTTTATGCATCTTACAAGAAGTACCGGTAAGTAGGTCTAAGCGGTTATCCACAGCACGCAACGTGAAATCGCGCTTGAGTGCGACAGGGGCTTTTTCTGGCACCCGCGCCCACATGTGCACAGACGCTCGAAAGGATTCACCGGAGCTACGACGCTCTGCAAACAGGGATTCTTGTCGATTTTGAACCGCTTTCGACGACGGTAGTTGCGGAAATGAGCTCTTGAGGGTCTTGAGAGCGAAACTTGGAAGAGCTCCCAAACTCGACCAACGATCCGGAGGTAGCCGTCTTGAACTCATCGGAAAACCCGAGGAATTTCCGGACGGCGCGACGCTACGCTAAGCCGGAGCGCCAACTTCTTCTACAGGTCTTCCCCCTGAATTCTTATTAGCCCTGTCCTGGGGCTGCTGCGATCTGCTTATTCCCCAAATTTTTTAATGCGATCAGCCCACCGAACTCTGAGCTCTACCGCCGCATGCTATCTTCCTTTGAAAACCACTGTTACCTGAACGAACATTTGGCCATGTAACTAAACCTGACATGCCTTGCTGATGTCAATTTGGTCTGCTGGATTTCAGCTAGGTTAGTAATATGCAGCATTAGGATACGCGGTAATAATATATACATTCATGATTGTTATTGTTGGTGACTTATCCAGCCATGCTCTCTTTTCTTTAATTATTCTTTTCATTTACTTTTCGATAGCTAGATGTATTAGCCGCGATTTAACTTCAGGCCTCTCTTGTAACCTAGAATTTTCCGCCGCACGCACGAATACTTGTAAGACACAAATATTACAATAGTTCCTAGTGGGTTCTAGTAAGCTGCTATTCATAAGTTGAGAATAGTTGCCAAATGAATTTCACCCCATTCTATTTATTCTAGATATTTAGCTCTCATAATTCGGATCTATTGTATCCTTAAGTGGTTGTCCAGATAACAAGAGAGGGCCTTACACGCTGGTGTCTTTTCTGTCACTGGCTAGAAAAGGAAGAACAGTTAGTGAAACGCAGTTGCATTTGAAAAAACGTCACATGCAACCAGGCTTGAGCAGGCATGCCACAACAGGAACAGCGGTCAGTATGTGCCTAGCTAGACGTAGTCACTTAGCGGTTCCAATACCTCGCGCACTGTTTACAGCTCTTTGTCTATCCAACATTAGTTTGTATCCGTTCAATTCTTAGCCTCACATTACTGTTTTCGCGCCTGGTCCTAACTGTATGCTAATAAGAGCGAAAGAGAGGTAATTTGGTTCGCAGTTTCTTTTCCTCGTGTTTAGTAGGACCAATCAGAGCGCATTTTTTAGGACCTCTGTCATTAACTTCATTTCCTCCTCTGGGTTACTTAGCAGAGCAACGCCATCAATAAATGTGAGGTTTCTGACGGGTTTTCTGGATCCAAACATCAAAGCCTGTAGATATACGTGATAATCATGCAGTGAACCACTGCGGAAAAATATTGGCTCCCTGGCTCACACCTTTCCTGACAGGAATCATATCCCTTTCGTAGATGACTGCGTTCACTGTGTACGCCATACACGTAATTTTTTGTGATATATGGATTATAAAAGTAGGGGTTCATTTTGTTATGTGAATTTTGCTACAAAGTGGTAGAGAATGAATGTATGTAGATGAAATCGTTCACAGCGTAGACTCTCCTATGTGAAGTGAAATAGGCATTGCAGCTTTGGCTGTAGCAGCATACACCACGGGACAGGCCTATGGTACCGCTCAATATCTATAGTCATGAGCTTTTATGGTGGCATTTGTGAAGATTTTATCTTCACAGCGATCCCTCTTTCACTGAACAGCCCAAGCTTGGGTATAAGGGGAAGCAAGAACTTTATTTCAACGCAGTATAAGGCGGGGGGACGTGTGTTCACGCAGGTAGCGAAAGCTAGCTGCATGCTGATTTAAATTTTTTTCTGACTCACCTGACGTCTTCAACCTTTACGGAGGCGCAGAGCAAAACGAGAAGGAAGCGATAATTCCAGGTAGGATTCAGGACAACGCAGTGAATTTAGTACTTGTCAAGGATGTGTCAGAACTAAGGCGAGGAAGAACCAGCTCCGACAGCGCAGAGGTTCGAACTGTTTTTCGCTGCTCGCGCTGCGTTGGTCTAGTCCAACTTCCTCTTTTCTGTCCGGCGCCGCGTGCCATGGCCTGCGAGCCGAGCGCGGCGCGAAGGGCGCTCCAGGGCACCCCCCCCGTAGAGCGAAGCCACAGGATTCGCCAAGCGTATGTGCATGGAGGAAGCTGCACACAATGGTGGCGTAGTCGAAGCGAGAGCGAGCGTAGGGCCGACGGGCAGAGGAGTGCCAATGTAGGCTGGTTTGAGGCGGTCAGCGGCCACGACGTCCTCACGGGCGTTGACGTCTAACGTGGTCTTCTGTGCACGATGGAGGACGCGGAACAGTCCATTGTAGGCCGGCGTGATTGCTGGACTGACGTGATCACGGCGGACGTGGGTGCAGGAGGTCAGGTTCTGGCTGACGAACACGGACTGAGGGTGACGTGCTGCAGGAGTGACAGAAGTAATGTGGCGAAATGTGTTGCGTAGGTCTCGGATGTAGGTGGAAGCGTCATGAATTAACGGATGGGAGGAAGGAGAGAATAATTCCCCAGGGAGACGCAGTGGAACGCCGAAGACTAGCTCAGCAGAAGAGCTGCCGAGGTCAGCCTTCAGTGGCGAGCGAATGCCCAAGAGGAGGAGTGGAAGGTGTTCGGACCAGCGTTTCCTTGGCTGATAAGCGGTAAGGGTAGCCTTCAGTTGTCGACGCAGACGTTCCAATATGCCATTGGCCGAAGGATGGTAGGCGGTCGTATGGATGTGGAGAACGCCCAGAATATTGGCAAGAGCAGTAAACAGGGCCGATTAAAACTGGCGGCCGCGGTCAGTGGCGAAGAGAGACGGGCAGCCGAAACGAGAGATCCAGCTGGCCATGAAGGCCGAAGCAACGGTCTCGGCTGTAGTGTCAGCAATGAGCAACGCCTCGGGTCAGGCGGTGAAACGGTCAACACAGGTGAGCAGATAAGAGGACCCACGTGATAACAGAAGTGGTCCAACAATGTCTATGTGAACGTGGAAAAACCACGCGCCAGGCGGCCGAAAAGGAAAGGCAGGCGTGATGATCTGCCGGTGAACTTGGACGCGCTGGCAGTGAACGCAGGTTCGTGCCCAGTGGCGGACGTCGGCATTGCTGCTTGGCCGAAGGAAACGAGATGTGGTCAGCTTCTGCGTAGCACGAATACCAGGGGGGCTCAGGCGGTGTAGTTTTTCAAAAATGGTGTGACAGAAAGCCAAAGGTTGGTAGGGGCGCGAGACGCCAGTGGATCTCTCGCATGTAATGAACTGGGAGGAAAACGGCAGCAGACAGTTGGCGAAGGGCAGGGGCGTGGATGAGGAGCGAAGACGTTGCAGCTCTGGATCATGGCGCTGTGCAGCCGCTAGCTCCTCCATGTCAGCTGGTGGGAAAGCGCATCAGCAGCAGCATTCTCCGGGCCATGGATGTGACGGAGATCCACTGTAAACTCACAGATAAAACATAGCTGGCGGACCTCGCGTGCAGCGTAGGTGCTGTGGTTCCTTTGAAAGGCAAACGTCAAGGGCTTGTGGGCAGCGATGACGCGAAAGTTCCGGCCATCAAGGAAGTGGCGAAAGTGATTGATAAATTCTGTACCGAAGGTGCTGTATTTAGTCTCAGGTGGCTTGCCTCGATCATTGCCGTCGGCAATGCTCGAGGCGTCGGTGACAAGGCGCAATGGTGAATCAGGAACTGGATTGATGAGCAAAGTGGCGTCTGCGAGCGCCTTCTTGGCAGCAGCAAATGCAGCGGCAGCGTGCTCAGGTAACTCAAGTGGCGCAGAAGAATCTTTTTCTTAGCCGAAAGATCAGTCCGAGACTTCAGGAGAGAAGCGCACTTCGGGAGAAAGCGGCGATGAAAGTTCAGGAGGCCCAAGAATTCTCTGAGCTTTTTGAGTGACTTGGGGCCGGGAAAATCTTGAATGGCTTCGACTTTTTTGCCGAGAGGCCGAATGCACTGTGGAGTGACAAGGTGACCGAGAAACTCTATTGTAGCTACGCGAAAGTGGAATTTGTCCGGGTTGATGAAGAGCTTATATTTATTCAGTAGGTGGAAGACGGCGCGCAGATGAGCTTCATGATCAGTATACCGGATGAACTTACTTCGAAGAGATCATCGATGTAAGCGAACACGAAGTCAAGGCCTCGCGTAACCTCGTTGATAGCTCGCTGAAAAGTCTGTGTGGCGCTGCGCAAGCCAAAAGGCATCCACACATACTCGAACAGGCCGAACGGTGTGTTAATGGTCGTCTTCGGAATATCAGCCGGCTCCACAGGAATTGGATGACAAGCCTTCAAAAAGTCAATTTTAGAGAAGATCGTGCACCAAGCCCTATGTGAGTTGAAGTCCTGTACGTGAGGAAGTGAATAGCGGTCTGGTAAAGTGTGAGCGTTGAGGGCGCGGCAACCTTCATATTGTCTCCAGTCGCTCGGATCTTTCTTTGGCACCATGTGTAGTGGCGATGCCTAGTTGCTGGAGGAAGCGCGTACTATGCCCATTTCCAGCATGTGTTCGAAATCACGGCAAGCGATAGCGAGGCGCTCTCCCGATCAACGGCGAGGGCGAGCAAACACCGGAGGTCCCGAAGTCGCAATGTGGAGAGTGATCGAGTACTTCATCGGTGACTCTCTGGTATGCGGCTTTGTGAGGTTGGAAAAATCAGCCAGAACTTTCGCATACGGCGCAACAAGGACGAGAGCGCGAAGCCTTGTCGCCGCACTGGTGGAGAGTACGCCGTTGACGAAAAGGTGCATGCTGAGATCTATGAGGCGATGAACTTGCATGTCGACGGCTGAAGACGGTTGAAGAAACTGAGGAAGCCCTTGCCGAGAACAGCTTGCGAAATGTCAGCGATAATGAAGATTCAGCGAAACGTGCGCCGCAATCCTTGGTTTTGCGTTAATAACAGTGGGCCGTACGTGCGATTGGGGGAGTTGTTGATCGCTTGGAGGGGGGAGGTCTGTACGTTGCGACGGCGATCTGCCAAAGACGCCGCTATGACGCTCACTTGTGCTAACATGTCGATCAGGAAACGAGTGCCAGTAATCATGTTAGAGATGTAAATGAGGCGACAAGTTCGTCCACCCGCACCACTTGCCGCCGTCAGTGGCTGGTCGCAGGGTTTCCCGACCAAGAGCACGGGTGTGTGCACTTGTGGGCAGAGCTGCCGAAAATAACGGTGGTATCAGCAGACAGCCGAGGGCGAGGTGGCTGGCTGCGCGTCGGATGGTTGGGATTCCAGGCAGCGGCGGCGTGTCCTAAACCCCGGTGGAGAACAGCGCGGCAAAGGAGCGAGGACATCGAGCCGCCTGAAAGAGCATCAAGTCGACATTCAATGCTGGCAAGCTGCGAGTCTGCGGCAGTAGTTGGAGGCGGACTGGCCACAGAGCTGACGTTGGGGAGCCGTGACTAGTCCGCAACACGGTGAGCGAGTTCAGCGAGCTTGTCTAATTGAACATCACAAGCAGCTGGGAGGATGGAGACAATGTGTTGGGGAAGACGCTGAAGGAACAACTCACGCAGAAGTGCGTGCTGAGTAGCGGAGTCTCCCAGAAGCTGGCGCATGCGACGGAAGGGCTGCGAAGGGCGGCTGTCACCAAGCTCTGTAGCGCTGAGGAACTGCTGGAGTCTGCTGCGCTCGGACACTGGCTTGCGGTCGATGATAGCCGCCTTCAACGTGTCGAAGAGTCTAGCCGAGACCGGCGACCTCATGACGTCCACTATGTCCTTAGCGACGTCAGGAGGTAAGGAGGACATGAGGTGAAGGAACTTGGCCTCCTGGCTGGTGATACGTCGCAGCTGGTAATGCACCTTAACCTGCAGGAGCCAGGCGCGGGGGCTATGGGGCCAATAAGGCGGCACGCTGACTGGCTGGACCGCGGCCAGCGATGTACCGAGAGGCTGAGCGTTCTGGGACGGGTCGCCGCCGGTAGGAAGGACGGAAGAGCCAAGGGAATCCAGGTTGGATGATGGAGTTGCGTGTTCAAAGCCGGGTCACCAAATATGTCGGAGCTAAGGCAAGGAAGAACCAGCTTCAAGAACGTTGAGGTGCGTTCTGTTTATTTGCGCTGCTCGGCCTGCGGCGGCCTAGCCCAACTTCCTCTTTCTTGTCCGGCGCCGCGTGCCATGGCCTTCGTGAGGGGCGTGAGGGGCGCTACAGATGCATAAACTGGGTGTGGTTCAATCATTTCTGTTGCAAACCGGGTAGGTGAATATAAAATTTCTCAACTCAGTAAAACCATAATAAGTTAAAAAATGAGAAATGTCACCGATATATAATATTATTGGATCCGTAGAAATGAAACAGGATAGGCAACTGAGTGACAGAGTTATTTATAAGCAATAGGGTGTTTATGCTTGTTTAAGCGCATTGGACGAATTTATTTCAATAAATGACACATAATATTCTTTTGAAGAGTGCTCGGTAGTGTTACCATGTGCATAAAAGTCAGTGCAAGAAAATAATGCTTGCGAGATGAATTCTTCACCGACTGTGGAGAGCAGGGTGCAATTTTTTTAAGCGTTCCTTTTTCTTGTGGCGTAAATGAAAAACGTGGCAGAAATCAAGGGCCGCCAATTATTGCAGTGGTCAAATGTAGCGGCTCGTTGCCGCGACGACACAGTGGCTATGGTTTTCTGTTACGACACCGAAGATGGCGGGTTGGCATTGTACGAACCGCAATGTAATATGCGACGTGGGCATACGCTAAAGAACCAAGGTGCGCAAAAATATGCAGTGGTCGCTCTTGAGTTTCAGGGTGATAACCCCCATTAACCGAATTCACGAAAAAACCGCTGTCATTAACGCTCATGGTAGTTTGAGTGATTTGATGCGACATGACACTAAAGTATAGCGAAACACGAGCGGTGAACATGACACAATAAAGAAATGAGCGCTAACGTCGATCAATTTAATGGAACCGGCTATGAACAATATGTAGGTGAGCCGTGATGATAGATCGCACGTGCATAGGAGGCCTATTCCAGAGCGTTCAAAGGAATTATTCAAGAAATGATCAACCTGTTAAACACTGTTGATCCGTTCGTTAAAGAGAACCGGGCGTGGATGGTTTCGGATTACTTCGAGTCCTCACCACATCAAAGCCTAGAAGCCACATTTGCAGACGTCAAGAGTATATTGCATTCGTGAACATAACCCAGGTCTCTTGCTTCTAATAAGGACTGCAATAACAGACTTCGAACTCTAGCTTTTCGGATTATTACAGGGGTCTGGAGCAGTCGCTTTATATAACTTCGATTTACATTTATTTTCTCTGGTCACATGAGCCAGCAGCCATATTGCAATTACAGGTTCTTGTGTTTCCCCAGGCCTAGCAATTTATATTTTGCTGAATCTGAGGGCGGTGCTACCTTCCTCTTCAGAAGATTGGCGGTAACCATGGTTTTTTGATACTTTTAAGGCTTTTTGACATTCATTGATGGCCACACGAATTTGTTTGAACAGGTTGACACTAACACACAAAGCTCTGTACACGCAATCTAATGACCTATCGAAATAACGCACGAGATGCTGTCGGATGAGCTGATTCTCTAACATTAGATTTATTTCGCAACTGTCAAATTTACTGAAAGCATGTATCATGCACCACCGCTTCCCGATAAATCAGCACGTCCAAAATTTTCAGGAGCCGAATGGTAAATTTATGACTCTCAAATTTCTTTGTGATGAGCGCCCATGACGCTTGGCTAGTTGTTGTAGGTATTCGGCGATGGCAGCCTCCGCTGAAAGCCTAAAACAAGCGGTTCACAAAAAAAGTTCAACCTCAACAAAATCATCGGTCAACAAAAGCATCTTCGCAGCACCAAGAGCGCCCAGTCTCCACAAGGACGCGAGAAAAATCTCCCTAATACCCCTGTCACACGGGCACTTTCGATCCTCATTGAGTCAATGCTCATCGAACTCAGTGCACATCGACGGTTGTCACACGGCCACTTTCAAGCGCGACCGAACTCGATCCTGCTTGACTCGATGCCGATTCCTCAAGAATGCTTGAGGTTCCAAGCACAATCGAAAGCACTCTCGCTCTCATGAAGCTATAAAAATAAACACAAGTTAACAAAACAAAACTACAATTGTTGTTGCTGTAATCAATTAAAATGTAAGACAGAACATTTTTCAGGTATTATGCCTGCTTATATACAAACATTTGAAAATAATCCCTACACCACGCTCCAAGCTTCGCCGTCAGTGTGAACAAAGATGGCGTCCTCCTGCTCGTCGACGCGGAAGATATAGAGCGAGCGCGAGACAGCCGCTCTCATCGACTGCTGTCAGGACCGCCTAAAAGATTTGCAGCGCCAGAAGAGAAACACCGCAGTCGATGCAGAAATCGCGGAGGCGTTGTGGACCCTCGGGTTCCATCGCACAGCAGCAGAGGTGCGCGCCACAAAATTAGAAACTTGACGCAGATACGCAGATGTACCAATTTGGCTACGAATTTGGCTGCCGCTGCCCCCGACTGCACAGTGTTGCCGGACATCACCATGTTATGGCTGTCGGAGGAACATTTGGCGCCACCTTACACACATGAGGGAAACTTCAATGAGTATTGAAAATGCCCGTGCAGCACCGGATGTTTCGAGCGTGCTCGAAAATCTCGATGCAGATCAAGTTCAATGAGAATCGAAAGTGCCCGTGTGACAGGGGTATAAGACTTTAGAAATCAGCAGGCAAGCATTTTGATAGGCCGCCCGATTAAGCTTTGCTGCGATGAATGGGCATGCGCTTTGAAGGAGGCTTGTCGAGGCCGATACGCGGCAGATTTCAGATCTCCAGAACCCTGTCCGGCGGCCGTGGATACCGCGTCAGTGCTTGGCCGACTCATTAGTTGCTTTAGCAGAGCGAAAGTGCATGGTGCGTGAGTCCACGCTTACCTAAGGTCAAGGAACGAGGTCGAATACGCTGACGATTGGTTGCCGAAGTTCACACGAAAGGCGTAAACACTGAGGATCATTGACGAGGTGCAGGTGCCAAGCGACAGAAGAGCACTGATGGTTAGCAAGGGCAACATGCACATGTGCTGTTTAGGTCTGTCCGGCACGAACGAACAGCGAGGAGGGAAAGGCAATCCAAGTGGCTGCTACTGACCAGGGACCTTGGTACGGAAACCCTGAAGTCAGCTTGAGGCGTGGCCAAATCCAGGGGTTGGACGAGGGTGAAGAGCGTGAAACAGTTTCATGATTATAGAGAGTAGTATTTAGCTGGTAGTTTTAAAGGTAAATATGCACTGAATCGCTTTATTCTGATTCTTAGTTAAAATTGCACGAAGAATGCAACTGGCAGGGGTCCTGCTGTAAAGCAAGAAAACAAAACAAAACACTGTTTAATCATTTATAAGCACTACACTTTTCATGTGTATGAAACTCTAATTCCAACAAATTTTTTTTTTCCAGGAGAGATGCATTTCTTAAACTGCATTCTCGTGACCGTCGTGTTACTTTCCTGTGCTTTTCATGGAGTAACTGGAGTGGATGCGGGCACCTCAGGTGAGCTTTTGAAGGACGAAACTATCTTTGGCACAGTTTTTCGGGTAAAGAACTCTGTGAGACGCATAAGTTTTGAGCCACCTATTGCATGTATGATGTTGGCAAGAAAAGATTTTTGATATTTCCAGTGCCTATTTTACTGAAAAAGGATGTGCTTAGAGACAGCCGTACAATTTTCAAACAAAAGAAGTACGCATTGAAGTAGAACTGCTAGGTCTCAAAAAATTTAGCTGTGACCATAAACTTTTTGCAACACTGGCTCAGTATTGCCTACTTTATTTATCCCCATGCCAAAAGAGTTCGCTTTACTGAACTTACGGTTTTGGTGACAGACAATGAAAGTTAAAGCGCATCTTTTAGACGAACACGAGAAGATCTGTAGCTGGCCCAGTAGGCAAACCATCAGCGAATAAACTCTAGGTGAGAAAAATGGCGGTATGCATTTTGATGCATTTTAACTTCTTTAAAATGCATTTTCGCGGAGCTATGCTCCGAGAAAAACGAAGGCGAAGAAGACGGAAGCCGACTATAGAGTACGAGTCGGCAGTACAATGGAATATGTCTTCTGTGATATGCGCACGTTGCTTCCAACTCAGCGGCTCCTTCGAGCAACTGAGCGTCCTCAGTGAAACAGCCTGTTCTAAGCGTGTGCTTGGTCTGCTCTCGTTGTTTAAGTCGTTCGTGAAGCTTTCCGCAAAGAAACAGAGCAGCAATGTTTATGAGAAGAAGTGGTCTATGGTCAGAGAGAAAGGCCGATGTCGGTTTATAATATTAAAAAATGATAATTTCTTTTGAATGGTTAATTCTGGTTTCTGTACACCTCTTACTTTTTGTGTTTTTGTCGTTTGTAGGATTCAAATGAAAAATTTTGCAGAATGTTCACGTGGCGGAGAACAGCAGGGATCGCGGGAACTTCAGCGCGCTCTCCAACCTGTCGCTGCAAGACTGTCAGCGGCAGCATGGCGCCAAAAGCCAATTTTTAGCTTAGGAATTACCATGACGGCTGCTTAGGTTTACTCGCTAAGCAGCTGTAGAGCGCAGGCCACACGTGGCGAGGCGAGATGCCACGATCTTTTGCGTCGCGTAAATACCAAGGTTGGCCATGGTGTGCACGGTGTCAAAGATCCGCTTGCGTTAAGCTACAGGGAGAAATGGACTGGGAAAACCAGTATACCAGTTGCATATGAGAATGGCGCCATGGAAGTACACTTCATCGAATTGCAGGGATGTGGTAGACGCTTGCGAACACGTCAACTTGGAATTAATAAGATGTGCGGCAGCAAGGTTTTGAAAGGTGATTGGGCGATGCATCGCGACGGCACCCGGCATGGCCAAGAGCGTCAAGAGGAGTGTTGGTGGTGCCACTGACGTGCTGATTGTCGACAGTATATGCCGACTCATGCGCAAGCTGACAAGCTTCTCGTGGGGTTTAAGGGCTGTGGGAGTGGTCAAGACCATGCAGCAGGGGCATGGAGTCGGTAAACTTTATGAAGGCACGGCCTTCAAGAAAGTGGTGGAAATGGCGAAAAGCAACGTGAATGGCAGGTAACGCCCGGCCAAGGACACTATAACGCGTCTGAGTCGGAGTCATACGCTTTGGGAAGAATTCGAAATGCTGCAATGAGCTATCATTGAGGTGTTGGAGGAGAGCGCCGACAGCAGTACCGAAAGCATTCGTAATGAGGGCAAGATGACTGTCTGGCTTATGGTGAGCGGGCAGGGCTGCGTTGGTCAGGGCTTGCGTGACGACGAGAAACGCTCTGTGGGCACCGGCGTCCCCACCTAGGGACTGGGCCAAAAGGGCACTGTTCGAAATAAAACGGCGGTAATAGTTCACCATGCTGAGTAATGGACGCTTCTTTAACACCGCTCATGTCACTTCGTCTTTCTCGAGCGCTCCCGTCGTCTAGAGATGGCACTGCTGCAAGACCACCTTATCCAGCGCTGCTGAAGTAGTCAGTGATAAGGCACACTTGATTGAATATTCCGTGTGGAAGTGTCACTCGTCTGCAGCATATCGCTAATCAGGCGCGGATAACAATAGTCGCGAAGAGTATTGGCACTAGATACAGATTTACTATTTCCTCTGTGCGACAGATTCAGGCACAAAACTCTGCCGCCAGACTAATGATTGCGGGCAGGAATAAAAAATAGCTAATGATGATAAGTAAACGGGCTAAGGTTTTTACCTGCGCGCAGACGATCACCCGCATGCAATAGAGATGAGAACGAATGAGCAGACCAACCAGGGATGGTATGCAAGTGCCTATTGCTTGTGCATAAAATCGCAATATTTCAGCTTGACGCTAATAAACGCGTCAGCATTCATGAACGTCTTCTGAAAGCCGGTATTTAGTTCGGAAAATGGCGGTTTTTATGCATGTCTTGCATAGCATTAGCCAGGGGGGGTCAAAACGTGGGTTACATTACTCGGCATAGGACGTATTATCCGTGTCGAGGCGTGCAGAATGTGGAAGAGGGGAAGGAAGAAAAACTTACAACCTTTTATTAGCAAAGTCTGCACTGATTGGCACGCCAACATTACGGTCGCAGAGCTCTTTCGTATCGAGACCGAGTACCAAAATAAAGTGTTTAATTGATGTTGAGCACCGTATTAGAAGCGTAGAATGTGTTTTGTGTGCTTTGTCTCAGCATCCATCTATTTTAAAAATAACAAAGTCGCATGGTATGAGCTGTTCTCCATGTCGTGGGAGAGGATTAGGCTGGGACGTGAAGCTCGATTTGATATTCGGTGCTCTGGAAGTGTAGGCGAATTAGGGAAATGTAGTACTTATCCAGAGAGCAGATCCAGGCTAGAATGCCATGACACAGGCGGCTGAAAGCCAGCACAGTCATCACAATCCTGCCACACTAGCTAACCCTGGCCGCCAATGCGAATCCTCCACAACGTGTACAAGTAATGCGAACTGGGCTGCATGCGAATTTTGTTGCAGATGAGTTTTTTTAACACATAAGGATGGTGGTGGCAATGCGGTGAGATGTGATGGGAGCACGGAGAAGAGTGTAGTCTTGTTGAAGTCACACTCAAGACATTATTTTCCGGTCGTTCTTCAGCGGCGCCACCCGACCTGGGCGCTTTTTCGGTAATCAAGCATTATAATGGGAAACGTGCACATTTCCGGATATTATGGTTTTCTTTTTTTATATATATACTCTACGAGCGTACCAGTCCAAAATCAAAATGCTACAACCGGGTCTTTTACACCATTCAGACAAAAATGAAGTATCAAACCAAGCCTTGATCCTTAAGAAGCAAGTGAGCCAGGATGGCATACAATAGGTGCAGGTGGATTGGTGGTCAAAGCACCCAGGTTCTGTGTGTTACGTAATAGGACTTGAGGAATTCTGCCAAAGCCAATTGACGGAGCTTTCGTGCACAAAAAAAGTTTGGTCCTCGTGCGAAAGCGCTCTCTTTATGTCGTGCGCAAGTTACAAACTTTTCTACGCACTGGCATTCTTATGTGTGCGAATTGTAACGTTGGTGAATAGATTTACTTACCTTGCCTCGATTCAGAAAGCGCTGCTTCAGATTGAAGAGGACTTTACACACTGAGTGAGCCTTCACACATTTATTGCAGGCTGTGTACAAAAGCGGGAATTAATTTTTTCTCGGACATAGCGCTTCAGAAGTTTTTCTTTGGGAATGCACGTCGCTAACTAAAGTTGGTTGCCAGCACTTAATGTAGTTTGTACATTCCATCAGGCGGGGAGCAAAATAACGTAAGTACACGGGTACTTGTAAAGTTAGGGCACCGCTGTGCCGACTACGGTAGGTATTACTACCTAAGTTGCATTAGCGTGGATGCAGCGCCACTCATGTGCTCGATTTTTGAAAGTCTGTACCAGTTGAGTCTGTCACAAGGAGAAACTTCCAATCAGACTAAAAAAGACCCAAATTCCACGCGTTGTAGAACTGGCCCCTTGTAGCATCCGCCAGTGGTTGCATAATGATCCCCCTACCCTCATAAAGTATTAAAAAAAAAGCAGAGAGAACGCAGATCTCAGGCAATGATTGTATAGAGAAAAGCAGAAGTCGTTTTGGTTGTAAGATGTGGTTTTGTGATTTAGCCGGTGCACAGTTATATGATGGAAAATATCAGCTCCAGCGATATATGATTCAATGTCAGAAACCGTAGTTCAGACAACTTAGTGCTGTTTCGGATACCTTCCTGACCTTGCATTATCGTAGCAATGGTGTTCGTTCGTTATATAACGAATGGAGAATTTCGCTTACTCGAACGAATAAGCGCGCATTGACGGTGCCGAGACTGGCGAGATAGGCAGCCGAACAAGGTGTTTCTGTCTGTTTTTGCGGGAAAGCGATGTCGGATTTATTGCCAAGTAAATCGATCTTGCTTTTTGAGAGTTTTTTTTTTGATTTATTGATCTTTGTTGCTTTACAATTGTACGCAAACACTGCTCGGACCCATAGCCAACGGCTAGTAACGGGTCCAATAGAGTTCTTTTCTTGCCATTTTGGAAGTGTGCTTCGCCGTGTTTTGTTGGTTGCCGCTATTAAGTAAGATAGGAGTGTCGCCTCTGGTGCGCCGCAAGGCCTTCGACAGGTGCGATTTTGCTGCACTAAAGTGCAGAATGTGCGAAGTGCTTTATTGCTCTGTACTCTCTCCCTCTGCTCTCTTTGGTCACCGAAGTTACTTTGTGCGCGCTTTCCTCCTGCCGGGATTGCCGTTTTCTTGTCTTTCGGATTCGTGTAACACGTGTAGCCCATGTAACACGTGTAGAATATACAGATTGGTCCACCAATTCACAGGACCAGACTCGTAGCTACTCGAAAAAGTTAGGGTCAAGCGTTGCGGGGACCTCAACCCAGCGGCCTACACTAGAAACTATCAAGGACCAGAAAACGCGGACCTGGATAGACCGATCACTCGAGAGGAAGTCTATGCAGCCATAAGAAACACGACCAGGAATGCGGCGGCAGGCGTGGACAAGATAAACAACGCGCTAATCCGCAACCTTAGCGACGACTTGAACGCGGAGCTAACCGAATTCCTGAACAAGCTTTGGGAAGATGAAACTGTCCAGGAAGATTGTAAGCACGCGGAGATAGTTATGATCCTGAAGTCGTGTAAAAAGCTGCTGGTAGAAAACCTCAGGCCGATATCACCTCTTGCTTAGGCAAAGTGTATGAGAGAGTGGTAATGAAACGGCTGCAAAATTACATGGAATAAGAAGAGCTGGACCCCAAAAGCATGTTCGGCTTCAGGAGCAAGCTGTCGACGCAAGGCGTGCTTCTGCAAATCAGGGACGAAGTACTCAGCAACATCCTACACAACGGGGAACACATCATCATGGCATTATATACCAAAGGGGCCTTTGATAACGTCAGCCAAGAAGCCATCCTCACAGGAATGGACAATCTGAACTGTGGAAGAAAGATTCAGAGCTACTTCAAGGCATTCCTCAAGAACCGAACAGCAACAATTGGTTTGGGAGAGATCTGATCCGAGAAGTTCCATACACCAAACAAAGGAACTCCGCAGGCCTCTGTGATCTCCCTCATCCTCTTCAATATCGCAATGATTGGGCTATCAAGATAACTAAAGAACATCTACGGCATACAACACGCCTTGTACGCCGACGACATCACTGTCTGTGTCAAGGTGGGCTCGCTCAGTGAGAAAGAAGAAAGACTGCAAGAAGAAGCCACCTGCGTGGAGAACTACGTCAGGGCTAGGGACCTCGCTTGCTCAACAGAAAAATCGACACTACTGAGGGTGTGCAGAGGGAAACAGAACCGTACGGTTCAAACCAGCGAAGACCTAAGGCTCAGCGTCTACGTCGAAGGCAACCCATCCCCGAAAAAACTCTCATTTGGATACTAGGAATGTGGATCCAGTCTAACCAGCGCTGCTCCCACACCCTAAAGCTATTAAAAACATCGGCAGCCCATGTAGCCCGCATGATAACCAGAGTCCCCGGCAAAATACAAGGCATGCGGGAGGGAGACACACTCAAGTTTGTCCGGAGCTTAGTGGTCAGCGGAGTGGTGTACAGTCTCCTATACTACAACTCCATCAAAAGCGAGCGGCAACAAGCTCACACATTATTAAGAAAAGCGTACAAGATAGCGCTCCATCTACCACAAACAGCTACGACGGAGGAGCTGCTCGCGTTCGGATTGCACAACACCTTTGAAGAGCTGAGCACAGCCCAACTCATTTCCCAGCTGCAAAGGTTAAAGGAGACTTCAACGGGCAGAGAGCTCCTTAAAAGATGCGGCTAAGAAGGCGCAACTGGAGAAGTACAAAGAAAAGGACAGATACCGGAAGAGTACTGTGGTACACTGAAGGTAGCACCCATTCCAAAGAACATGGACCCGAATCTGCACCAGGAACGCAGGGAAGCTAGGGCAAACTACATACAAGAAACATTGGCTAACAAGAAAGACACAGTATACACGTACGCAGCCATATACATCTGAACGCAATGTTAAAACATGCACAGGGTGACAGCAACGGTGATCAACCCGAAATACGAAGAGATCACCAACGCGTCATTGGAGGACTGCATGGTAGCTGAGGACGAAGAGGCAGCCGTAGCTCTAGCTGCAACAGAGGGCTACCGTACCAAGAGGTCCCTGACATTATCAACAGACTCGCACGCAGTGTGCCGTAAGTACACAAAGGGCAGGATAGGGTGCACGGCACTTCGCATTCTCTGCTCGAGCGACCCGAGACAGAAAAACAAACAGATACAGCATGTCATAATGTGCGTACCAGGACACACCGGAGTCCAAGGGAACCAAGATGCTGATTGAATAGCTCGAGAGCACACTAACCTAGTGTCCACCCCACTCTACGTCGAGGAACCCAGACTGGTCCCCCTTAGCTATTTCGAAATCTTAAATCATCATAGGGGGTGAGATTGAAGTACCCACCACCACGCAAAGAGCTAAACAGACAAGAAGCGGTAGGCTGGACACTACTGCAGACGGGGGCCTTCCCAAATTTAAAGACTCTTAGTAAAGCCTACTCCACACAATTTGGCGATATATGCCCATGGTGCGGGGAGAAGCCTGCTCTCTTCCACACAAGATGGGCCTGTGAGAAAAACGACAACGTACCATAGTAGAAAACCCGAGTGCGGAACAGTGGGAGGGGATTCCTTCCAGCGGGGACCTGGACATCCAACGTGGATTGGTCCGACGAGCCTACTGGATAGCTATCCTCAGCGGTGCCCTGGACTAGGGGGACCTACTCTGTGGAAAGAAGGCGGAAGACACCATCAGAGGATGTTAGACATCGCCTGAAGCCGCGAAAATCAGAACTCTTTTAGAGCACAATGAATTTCTTCCTCCTCCTGCCGGAATGCAGCATGCAGAGAAAAAAGCTGTCTCTTAAAAAAGCCACATTGGTCCGCCATCAATCTAAACTGCCACAAAACGAAATGCTGTGGAAAAGAAGACGGAATGCCGCATTTTGCATCGTATTCTAGCCGGCGAACGCACAAGTGGATTCATGGTTACCAATCAGCCCTTAAGAGAACGCTTTTGCTTAGAAGCGCGCATATCGCAGCCAGCATGACGCGACAGGTGAGTCGCGCGAAGCAGACGACAAACGCAATTCCCAGCAGCGATGCAGGCGACGCGTCAAAGCAGCTCCACGAAACGCTCAACCGCGACGCATCTTACGGCGAATGAGCGCGCTTTTGATTTCCGCCACTCGCTCCCAGAGTGGATAAATTTCAGAAAACGAGCCTCTCTATTCCAGTTTCGAGATATCACGCAGTTGTACAGTATTAGCAGTCGGGAATATCCAGAAGCACACACGACGGCCAGCAAGAAGGAAGAAGCAGCATGGTGGCATTTGAAGGTGGACATGTGGCATTAAGCTTTAAAACATCATCATCATCATCACCTTCCCGAACCCAGCCACACTGAGTAGGCCCCTGCTGGATTTAAACGACGGCAAATGTAGGGCTGGCGGAGAAGTCATGGGAGGCTTTGATACTCAGTTAAGATCTGGAAGAGCAGAAGACCATCAACAAACAAGCCTTCGAAGCCGCCAGGTCTCAAGGGATCTCGGCCAACTGACAACGACAGGAGCGCAAGTCTGCCCACCTGACACTTAATCTTAACTGAATAAAGTTTTTCTATGCTATGTTATGCCTGCAGAATAAAGGGAAGAAACGGTCCGGCACTACGACGGATGTACAGTCGAGCTCATTTGTTACGCACCTGATTGTGGCTCGGATTTAGCTTGTTCTATCCGAAGATGTTAACAGACCACCAAGAGTATTTGAAAAATACGAAATGAGGTTTGTTTTTTAAAACATCAGCTGTGAATGTTTAAAGTGGGCCCTGTCAGGGTGCTTTCTCAGCTCCACAGCGCGGTCTTTCACTGCACTTGGAAACGCTTGGTCTCGTCATGTTGCTTATCACGATGGTGATTAATCGCGGAAATCAGCGGTTCATCGGACTCGTTATTTTTGTTTATCACGATGGTGATTAATCGCGGAAATCAGCGGTTGATCGGACTCGTTATTTTTAACCTCGCCAAAGTTGTAAGGATGCAGTGACAAAGCTAACAGAGCGCATCTGCGCACAGGACGTAATGTATGGCGCTGTCTATACGCCACGGCTGCGCAGAGGATGCAATGTAGATTGTGGAATTTGCAAACGCCACGTGGAGGGCTGGCACCGCAAGGCATACGAAGTGACTGGTACTTGCGCTTCTCGAATCGATGCACTGCCCGGCTCGAGTTGTAAAAGGCTAGCGTCTACTCCACACTGGCCGTGATCAGTGCCAGTTGGTTGATCACTTACTTTTTGCGGCAGTTTCACTTCCAGCGCTTTCGTTATGTGCGGGGACGTCTTTGATTGTGCTTTCGTTTCAGTCTTTGCTTATCCGGCAAGCCCGAAAGTACTGATTGGCCTTTTTGGAGAAAAAGCGGAGCTACGCTATATTTTGCTCAAGACTTCAACTGCCGCCGCATGGCCATCAACAGTAGGAGCGCCGGAAGTGTGGCCGGACTTTATACCACGTGACGCGCCGCAGCTGTAGCCACTGCTCTGCTGCCGTTGCTGCGCGGTGCGCTCAATCCCGCATCGCCAGCTGTGGTCACATGACTAACCGCGTGACTCGCCGTCCGCCTAATAAGGAGACAAAGGAGCTGCTCACCTACAGTTTCGCCGCGGAGGAGAGCCTGCCGGGCAGTGCGGTCGTAATGCCTGCGAGAACCGTGTGCTATAGACAGCAGGATGAGTCGGAGCACCTGGCAGGTGTGGTTCGACAGGTTGCGGTGTTGCAGAGAAAGCGAGAGGCTAGTCGGGCCACGGAAGCAGTCGAAAGAGAAGAAAAACGCGAGCAACGACTCGCTAGGCTCGCAAGCCAGGAAAAGGTAACAGAGAAAGGAATTGGCAGAAGTTGCAAACTGCAAATGCTTTCGCTCTAAATATGGTTACAAGAAACATCCATAGCCATTTTGCCAGTCAGATCACTTGGCCAATGATTAACAGGTTTAATTTTCACCGTGCCGTTGCTTTTGGGGGGTGACAGCGCTATTTCTGCGTGGAGGCGCGGATACGTTCACAGAAGCTCGGAGTCGCTCTTTGGTCTCCTCTTTAGGGGGAAACGCCACATGGGAGAGGTCTTTTCCCGGCAGTGGGTGTAGTAATGCTGATGATGATGATGATGCCAGTTCGTCTGCTGCGGCGGGAAGTTTGCGGCGTCTTCTCGTTTGCTTTAACCGGTGGTGCAGCAGCCACAATTATTCGTTGCATCCGTGACGCAGTGTCATTGCCCTAATGCATATTTTGATGTAGCACCACCTTCGTAAAGGGCGAGCGTTCGGTATAACTGCGGCCGTTAAGTGAGCTCGACCGTATTGCACTACTACAAGGAAAACTGGAATATGGCCGAGCCAGCGCTCCGACACATTACTTTGGTATGCCGAGGGTGTTGTACCAGTGCCAAAATCAAATCTGAGCGCTAACTAATAAATACCCCACAAAGTTTTATCTGATGTGGCAAAACTGATCTGGTTATATTAGCGGGCTCCTCCGTGGTAGCCACGGTAGTACGATGAGCGTGCAACTGATGGGAGTGTTTTTTACGTCTCTCGATTATTGTTCCTCTGTGATATTTCAGCATGATACAATGGATGCATTCGGCTTGACGTGGACTATGACATAAAAATTCGAACGTTATAAGCACTAAGCCGACGCAGTGAGAAAATTAGCATTCCTTTATTATTCTTACTTTTTGCGTTGCCGGAGCCTCGAGAACGACTCGTGGACGTTTTCACAGTGTCTTTTCACATGAGGTTCATATGAAAGTGAAGGCTAGTCTTCAACGTGCATCAGCGAGCGAATATTTCATGGGACCCATTCGTTGGCTGTATCTTTTTCATTTCATTCGTTGTTCCCTCTATTATTGCCCTCGTTGCTTCCTTATCATTTTTTTCACTCCCATTCCTCTCCTGTATTTGTTCGGTTTTCTTGCAATTGCTAAAAAATTGAGAGCAGACTGAAGCCTTGTAGAAGCAGCCTTCAGAAGTCTATTGTCCAGCCGTAATATCGTGTTTTAATAAATGGTTTTGATAGAATACACGTAAATTGTTTTGCATATCTTACCAGCAGCCAAGCACGCTTATCTATGTGACATACTGTAATTGGAAGTATGTACGCTAACTAAGACATTTTTAAGTTGTTATGTACGATACTGTTCGCTCAAACGAAAGCTGAGAATTAGCGCAGTGCATTGCAAGGACTTTCTAATATAAGTGCGCATTTTCTTCTGTTTCGACAATGGTATTTTGCTCACTAACGACTATGCTTGAATTGCGATGTCACTTTGGTATCCTGTGCCATGGAACTAGCGGCACCTGTTTTGTCAGGCATTTAAAGTGTCTGTTTTTCTTGAGTCAGTGCCAAGATGCTCAAATTTATAGGAAGCTCTTTGCAGAAAATTTCACAATTTTTTTGCGAATCTGATAGGCTCCGCAAACTTCGACCATTTTTGAGACATCTGCTTTATTGGTAATGCATAACAATCCTCTCACCTGCGAAGGCATTCCGAATGTTAGGCATGACGCTGAACTTCCATTTGATGGAAAGTAATTTAATATCAATGTAATTTTATTTCACTTTTAGCAGCTGGGTTTCTGTAGCGTCCGCTTATATCCCTGTTCTTGAAGTAACAACTGTAGCTCACGATTTCGGTTATGATCTGCTTCGTCTAATTTCTTTGAGATCAGTGTGAACGTGTTTTGTTTCGTGCTTGAAAGGAAACCATAAATGGTCGAATATATTGAAGGCATAAATAATTCAGGTAATGCAAATAATATATATACTGTTTCGCTCAGCATCTGTTGACTACAACGACGGCTTCTCGTACACCTTGCGCCATAGCTGTCTGCAGCAATCTTAACGCGAAGCAATTTTGGGAAACCGCAAATCATTTCTGGGAAGTATTTGGACGAATACTTTATCCCAACCAATCACAATTAGTCAAAGAATTCCGCAAGGATCTGTTTTAGGCCCCCTTCTGTTCTTAATTTACATTAATGATGTGCAAAAATGCCCCAATAGCACAGACTGCATTCTGTATGCAGATGACTACCATATTTTCTTCTAGCGATGACTTAAGCGACCTAACATAAAAAATTAATGCCGACCTTATAAATGTAATGGACTGGTGCCACAGCAATCTTTTACAAATAAACCCGATTAAAACAAAGCTAATGATATTTCACTCAGAACACAAACGACTTGTCAGCGTTCCAGATGTATACCTAAATAATCACATTATTCTCCCATTAATTTCTGTAAAATTTCTTGGTGTGACGCTTGATTCACATTTAAAATTTAACTTTCACACTAAATCTATTAGCAAAAAAGTTAAACTTGGTATATGTATACTAATTAGAACGTGTTATTATTTCCAACAGCATATTTTTCGCTCACTCTATTGTGCATTCATTCATAGCCACCTCAATTACTGTTTATCATTGTGGGGTAACACGTATTATACCCATCTTTCTTCTTTGTGCCATCTTCAAAACAAATCTGTTAGAATAATGACATTCAGCTCATACACCGCATCCAGTGCTCCCCTTTACCGCCGGCTCAATATCTTGCCGCTCCTTTGTTCACTCCAGCCGAAACCAGGTTTATTAATTTATCGCGCCCGTCACAATAGCACTACTCTCCCTATATTTACAGCTTACTTTTTGTGTAACGTTAATTATACTAGATTCGCTGAACAACATAATCTTTTGCTTCCGAAAGTCAAAATTAATTACGGCAAACAGTCCCTTGATTTTCAGCAATCACTGTCTGGAACTCACTAACCGAAATCATCAAATCATTCCGAACCGAACCACAATTCCATAAAAACTTGAAAAACTATGTACTGCATAATTGCCTTCAATTGCCACGCCAATGAAACCTGTTAGTATTGTGTACTTCTATTGCCTGAGTGCTTGTTCTATGTTCTCTTTTTGTGTTTGCAAAATGTGTTTTTAAACTTTAGCATGCCTAAACTTTTAGTTCAGACCTTAGTATGTTCTCTTTTTGTGTTTGCAAAATGTGTTTTTAAACTTTAGCATGCCTAAACTTTTAGTTCAGACCTTAGTTTCCATTGCACCTATTTTCAGCTATGTAATTGCTATCTGCCATATGTTTGTCCTACTTCAAATATGAAATTACAGGAGGTCCCACTGACAGTTTCCACTTTGGTACCTCCTGTAATATTCAATTTATGTACATCTTACCTATGCATCTTTTTCAATAAAACCGTTTGAATCGTTTTATTCGAGTCTTCCGCAGAAACTGCATTAAATTTACCTATTCCCTATTCGAATAAAAACCAATAATTCAGCATCCCCCCTTAGCTGCTACAGCTCAAAAGGTTTCTAGTTTGCGCTTAACGAACAGATATAATTTGGTCACAGACAGCCAATAGAACATATATACGGAGCAAGCATGAGGGAAGTTGGATTCGTGTTCAAATGCTTCATATAATCTTCAAATGATGATATGAAGCATGCCTAATACATGCTTTCGACAGAAGAAAAAGAATATGTCGCCTGATTCCTACGGTCAGCAAAACCAAGCATACTAGATTCGTTAGCTGCTTGTCTTTATTAAAAGCGAAAATGCTTAATTTAAGTGGCAGCGGCTTTCGTATGCATATTAGCTCAGTGTAGAATGTGCAGATTTGAAATATTCCCCAATGAGAACCGCATCGCTACCGTACACATTTCGCTGCAGAGTGACGTTGGGTTCGGGCCGCCGGTGGTTTTGTTCAGGCCCGCCAAAATCGAATTATAAGCTGTTGGCTAAGGGCCTCGCAATGGATGCGTAATAAATTTCCTAATTATGCGAGAAATTCGGGTTGTTTCTGTCTGAGTGTGCGTTGGACGGCTAGTTGGTTTGATATTGTCACAAATGGGTTGCAGAATCAAAAGGCAGGCCACAGGCCGTAAGGAATCAAGCAGTGTCCCAGCTGCCTAGAGCACACGCGTCTCACTTCTTAGTCCGGTGGGCGCCGCCCGGGGACACCTTGCGGCATTATTCCTCCTACCCATCAAAAAAGGAAGCAAAAACGTGGGCGCGCTTGGAGCGAACGAGGTGCCCGTTACTGCGTAAAGTACGCAGTGCGTGCACGCAGTGCGTGCACGCACTGGGGTCGTGGGGTCGCACTGGGGTCGACGGCGCGAACTGGGCAGAGTGCCATCGGGGAGGACTTCATACGTCACATCCGTGATGCGGTGCAGCACAGTTTAGGGTACAAAGTAGCGGCACATGAGCTTCTCCGATAGGCCGGGGCGACGTACCGGGGTCCATACCCGCACTTTGTCGTCGGGGTGGTACTCGACGTGGCGATGTCGTTGGTTGTAGCGTTCTGCATCCGTTGCCTGCTGCCGGCGGATGTGCATACGGGCCAGTTGGCGGGCTTCCTCTGCGTGCCGGGTAAATTCCTCGGCGTCTGGCGTGCGCGCCTGGTCGTCAGGGTGGTACGGAAAAATGGCGTGAGCATCGTCCGGACATCACGCCCGTAGACGAGGCGAAACAGCGTAAATCGGGTCGTTTTCTGAATCGCCGTGTTGTAGGCAAACGCCACATATGAGAGGATCTCTTTCCAAGTCTTGTGCTGCACGTCGACGTACATTGCGAGCATGTCCGCTAAGGTTTTGTTGAGGCTTTTCGTGAGCCCGTTTGACTGCGGGTGGTATGCAGTAGTTTTGCGGTGGTTTGTGTGACTTATCAGCAACACCTCGTGCATGAGCTGCGCTGTATACACGGTGCCCCTATCGGTGATGATGGAGGATGGGGCGCCATGTCGTGAAACAATGTGGTGTATGAAGAAGCGCGCGATTTCAGAGGATGTACTGCGCGGCACCGCCTGGGTTTCCGCATAGCGCGTCAAATAATCAGTGGGAACTATAATCCACTTATTGCAAGAAGGCGACTAAGGGAATGGGCCCAGAAGATCAATGCCGACTTGGTCAAAAGGTGTGCGAGGTGGCGCAATTGGCTGAGCAAACCTGCGGGCTTGAGTGGTGGTGAGCTACGATGCTGGCACTCACGGCAACCTCTAATGTAGCGGTGGATGGTCTTTGCAAGTTTCTGCTAATAATTGGTCCGACGCACTCGAGCGAGCGTGTCTGCACATCCCAAGTGTCCAGAGGTGGGCTCATCATGTCACGCCGAAAGAATGTAGTAGCGAAAGTCTGATGGCACGACTAGGAGGTAGGGCCGGTCACTGTTGCTGGAATTTTTCTTGAACTGTACGCCATTGCGAATGCAAAAACAGGACAAGTGGCTTGAAAAAGGTTGAGGTACGTTGGAAGCATGGCCCTCCTGGTGATCCATGACACACCGCAGGTCAGCGTCAGCACGCTGCTTTGCCACTAAGTACGAACTGCTGATCACACCTAGGAAACGAGTGTCATCCTCTGCGCTGTCATCAGCTTGCTCGACGGGTGCGCGTGAAAGCGTGTCGGTGTCTTCGTGTTTACGTCCGGACTTATAGGCAATTGTGTAATCAAATTCTGGAAGGCGAAGGCTCCAGCGTGCTAGGCGGCCTGATGGGTCCCGGAGAGTGGTAAGCCAGCACAAATAATGGTGGTCTGTGAACACTTTAAAATGAGGACCATAACATATAAGGTCGAAATTTCATCGTGGCACAAACGACAGCGAGGCACTAATTTTCCGAGGTGTAGTTGATTACGGTGCGGAAGAGTGTGCGACTTGCATAAGCGACCACACGTTCCATGCTTTATGTGGAACGAGGACGGCACCTAGCACGATGTTGCTAGCGTCGTTGTGTATCTCGGTAGCAGCCTCCTCGTCGAAGTGAGCCAGCACAGGGGTAGTGTGCAGCCGTTGGCGCAGCTCAGTGAAAGCAGCCTGTCGCTCGGCAGACCAGACGAACGGTGTCTCGTCACGTGTTAAACGGGTGAGGGGTTCAACTATTTTTGAGAAGTCGGTGATAAAACGACGGTAGTAGGTGCACAAACCCAAGAAGCGCTTGAGTGTTTTCTTTCTAGTAGGACGGGGAAACTTGGCTACGGCGGCAGTTTTCTCGGGATCGGGTCGTATGCCATCGGCGCTCACAACATAGCCGAGATACAAGAGCTCTTGGTAGCCAAAGTGGCATTTCTCAGGTTTAAGTGCCAAGTCGGCCAACCGCAGGGCATCCAACACGGTTCGCAGGCGTTCAAGCTGTTGGTTGAAGGTTTCTGAGAACAGCGCCACGTCATCTAGGTAAACTAAACAGGCTTGTCATTTGAGGCCAGCGAGGACCATATCCATCATGCGCTGAAACGTCGCTGGCGCCGAGCAAAGGCCGAAGGGCAACACCTTAAATCCATATAGGCCGTCGGGTGTGATGAAGGCCGTTTTTTCGCGGTCACGGTCATCAACGTCAATCTGCCAATATCTGGTCTTTAGGTCGATCGACGAAAAATACTTGGTGGGGCGAAGTCTGTCGAGTGAGTCGTCAATGAGGCAGCGGGTAGACGTCCGTTTTCGTTATGGCGTTCAGCTTACGGTAGCCCACGCAAAAGCGCAGTGTTCCATCTTTCTTGTTAACAAGCACGACGGTCGACGACCACGGGCTCTTAGAGGGCTGAATAATATCGCCTGTAAGCATATACTTCACCTGCGTTTGGGTGGCGTCGCGTTCCTTCAGAGAAATGCGGTACGGCTGCTGTCGTATGGGGCGAGAGTCATCGGAAGTGATATTACAATGCTTTGTGATCGTCGTTTGCCGCACTTTCGAGGAGGATGCAAAGCAGGTTTTGTACTGGAGCAGTAGGGCGCGGAGGTCGCGCTGTTGAGTCGCTGAGAGCCCGGAGCTAATATCCATGCCATCCAGGGACGTGTCCGGACAGTCCATGGACTCCGACACAAAGCACTCAGTAACACCGGCCAATTGGTCGGCCCACGCGACGGCAGTAGCTCGGAAAAGGTGCCGAGGTTCGCTCGTAGAATTAGTAATCAGGAGTTCCGACAAACCGCTACGGAGGTAGACAACACTTCGGACCGCGCAAATGTCATGTGTCAGCAGTAAGGAAAGGTTGTCCTCGGCGACTGCAGGTCCATAACGTAGCCCATCATCGCAATCGACGCTTGGAAAAACATGGGAGCGCGGCGGGATCAAGACACTTTCAGTGGAAATAAAAAGGGCGGAGCTCCGATGCCGAACTTCGGAGGTGTCGGCTTTCGCTGTCGAAAACGTAACGGTTCTGTGCCGCAGGTCAATAACAGCACCATTCACGGAGAAAATCTACGCCCAAAATCAGGTCTCGAGAACAGTCGAGGAGCACCAAGCAGCTAACTATGAACGTCGAGTCGCTGATCCGGACCCTCGCCGTGCACTGTCCAAGCGGAGTAATGATATGGCCCCCCGCTGTCCGGATCTGCACGCCAGAGCAAGGAGGTGTAACGTTATTTAAAAGCGCTGCCAACTTGCCAATAATAATTGATAACTCCGCTCCTGTGTCCACCAACGCGCTATAGCTGCGACCATCGAGAAGCACGGGTATGTCGAGGGAGAAGCGGTCCTTAAGTTCAGCTGCTGTCGTCGACGTTGTCAAAGCTCTATCATCGGATGTCTGCGTCGTCTGCATCGTCAAGGGGTCTTTACAGCGTCGATACCCAGCGACCATGCCCCCGGAGGTCGCTGTCCTCAGTTTTCCCGGCAAGGGCTGGGCGAGCGGTCCGCCGTCGCTCGCGACGAGTTCTGCGCATTCGGTGAATACCATGGACGACGAGGTGTAGGTGATCGGGACTGACGGCGCGCCATGGACCACTGAGGTTGCTGGGTCAGGTAGTCTTCAATCTCACAGGGCCATTGGCCAAACCGAGCCCTTGGCGCATCGGAGGAAAAACCCTGCAGGCCAAGCTCTCGATATGGGCACCGGCGGAACAGGTGACCGGGCTCCCCACAGTGGAAGCACAAACGCTAGTGGTCAGAGCCACGCCCGACGTCCGCTCTGCGCAGAGATTCTCGATCACTCAGGATGCTGTGCTGCCCTGGCTGCACGGAGGGTAGCAGGATGTCGTGATGGTTGGGAAAAAAATGCCCCTGGACTTGGGGCAGGGCATCGCAGCGCGTCAGCGTAGGTCGGGCGGCAGCAGACTGGTTGGGTGGTGGAAATGCCGGTGGATTTGGGGCAGGGCGTCGCAGAGAGAGAGAGAGAGAGAGAGAGGGTTTATTGATAGGAAAGGCAGAGAGGTTGGCGGCAGTAGTCTGTCTGGGTTGGCTGTGGTTCGACGTGTAGTAACGGAGGCCTGATAGCTTGCTGCACCTCTTCGCGGATAACGCTCATAGGACAGCTGGCTGCTGGCTGCGACGTACCATAAATCTTCTCTATCTCCTCACGGAAAACAGCGCGTATCATGTCGCGGAGGAACTCGGTATTGCTGTTGAAAAAGGGGGGACTCCGTAACAGAAGCAGCAAGGACTGGCCGGTCGTACGCGGTGGAGCGCAGCCGGAGGACCTGCCCCATCGTAACTGCCTCCGCTAGAAACTAGGCAACAGTGCTGGGGGGGCTGCGCGCGAGGCCGGCGAAAAGCTTTTCTTTAACACCGCGCATTAGGTGGCGCAGCTATTTGGCTTCCGACATGGCTGGGTCTGCCCGTCGGAAGAGCCGCATCATGTCTTCGACATACATGGTAACAGTTTCTTTAGGCATTTGCATACGGGACTGCAAGGCTCGTTCAGCTCGCTCCCGACGATCAGCGCTGACATACGCGGCGGGCAGTTGACGTCGGAACTCAGGTCATGATGAAAGGGTCCTTATAGTTTTCGTACTACGTACGAGCACCATTCTTCAAGCTGAAGAAAGTGTTCCTCAGCTTGGCGGCGTCATCCCATTGGTTAAATGCGTCGACATGTTAAAACTGGTGGAGCCAATCTTCCACGTCCTCCAGTTGAGTCCCATGAAAGGACTTTGGTAGCCGTGGGTTCTGAAAGGTGTAGTACGCGGCGCCTTGCATGACCGGTTGAGGGGTAGGCGCCGAGAGAGAGTCGAATGGCCTGCGCACAGGAGGCAGTCGGCCAGGCGGCAAGGTTGTCTCCAATAGCACATGCTCAGGGGGCAGTCCAAGATGTCTCCCCTCGTGTCCGTGTTCGTCTTGCGCTGTGAATGTTAGCATTACCAAGATTTCAGCTGCTGACCTGGTGCACTGACGTGTCGACAGGAAGATGACTGGGGTCCTCGGTGTTCGGAGGGGTGTGCGACATAATGCAGAGCGATTTACCCAGCACACTTCACCACAAAATGTCACAAATGGGTTGCAGAATCAAAAGTCTAGGCACAGGCCGCAAGGAATTAAGCAGTGTTGTTGTTGTTAGCCTATCAAAAGATGGCAGTCACAGTTGCCTAGAGCACGCGCGTCTCACTTCTTCGTCCTCAAGGCGCCGCCCGGGGTCACCTGGCGGCAATATGTATAATGAAACATGCACTGCCAAAGCATTGCCCATCTTGCAACAAAAATTGCAAGCACCTTTTCAAGAAAACTGAGTTAAGACAAATTTCCGAAGCTTTACGGACACACAGATATGGCCCGGATATTAATGCAATTATGTTTGCGAGCCTTTCGTTCACTTGTAGAAAAAGAAACTGTGGTGTCTGGTTCAGACCAGACGCATGACACTGAACCACGCAAGCGCAGTATGCAAAAACCCTCCTTTATTCGTCACAGTAAAGCCACTTATATAGGAAATCATATTGAATAACGATGACGATATGTACACTGAAAGAAACGAAACTGAAACAAGAAAGAAGGATACAACACCGCCTCCCGATTGAAAATACAACATAGTAATTTGCAACAACCAAAATAACACGAACTAAACACTTATTGTTCAGGTAAAGAAAACCCAAATCTTTCGACAGGTCGGTGTACCCTAGTGCTGCGACGCAAAGGTTGCTGCACCGAATCCTCTAAAGGAGCAACCACTTCTTCAAAAACTTCAGCCCTTGTTTCCGGCGATCGCAACAGTTCACCTTGTTAAGCGTCTGCGTGGCTTTCAGGCCCAGCGGTACCCGAGTAGTCATGAGGCAATTCCCATGCCCATTGTTCTATTGTCTGCGATTGATTGCAGGGAACCCGAACTAGTTTACACGCGTTCCAGCAACGAGCGTCGCTCATCAAAAAGCTATTTTTGCCTTTTCTGCCGACAATCTTGAAAGGTCCCATGTAGTTTGCCGACGCTTTCCCACCGCCTGCTGGCTTGCGTACACGAACGAAGTCTCCTACACTAAAGGCTGGTCTTTTCGCACCTCCCCTCCTGTCCGTATACTGTTTTGCATACGTCTGCTTCGCCTTAACCCTAGCAGGAACATTTTTATTTGAACCGATCCGTTAGGTGGCGCCGCCCTGTTTAGCTGGCTGCCTATCGAACTCCGCCTTCACCTGCCCCTGGCCTAATCCAGGGCTTCGCCCGCCCCGGATTTCTTCTCCAACGTTTCCGGAAGGCTTCCGAAGCACGCGGATACCATCGGCATCACGGCCCGCTGCCGGGCTGGCCCTTCAAGCGCCTCCAAAAGTCTGAAGCGGCGCGGCACCTCGCTAACCATAACGCGCCGCGCCTGCACCTCTGCAATGCAGCGTCTGACGAAGCCCCTGCAGCCCAGACCCACTGATGCCGCCACCGCGGGGCCTACTCCAACCGCCCACGCCACCGCGCAAAATCCTGTCGCAACCAACACTGTGAGCGACGCTGGGAGCTCCGGATCGACGGCCGCGGCTCAGCCGGCAGCGTTCGTCGTCGCCGCAGCGTCCACTGCTCGCCAACTCCACGCTCTAAGGGACGCCAACACCTTTGGGCCCATAGACGCGTCGCAGCCGCCAGCGTTCGTCGACGCCGCCGGTGCCGCAGCGCCTACACCAGCCACATTACCCGCTGACACCAAGACCTGCAGCCCGGCACCAGCGTCGCAGATTGCGCCTCAGGCTGACGATTCGTCGGCAGACATGGACTTCATGGCGTCCCCGGTAGACGACACTCCAGTATGTACTATGTACTGTACACTCCATCCCCGGAAATCGGCTGGAGCACCATCGGTGCCAGCCGTAAGCCTGCTTCCGCCACCCGACCCCGCTCCGAGCTCATCACTGTTGGCATACAGCTCCCTCCTGGTACCCTCAATCCCAAGCTGCTTCTCTACGACGTGCTCGCCGCAGTCACCTCCGCTGCACAACTTTCCTCCAAGACCAGTGCAGACATCACCCTTCAGGCCAAGCCAGCCCAAAGCCTTGTGTTTTTAAAAACTCATTCTCCTCTCACCGCCCACCTCCTACTTTCTATCACGCACCTTCACCTTCACGGTAAGCCTGTCAGCATTAAAACTTATTCCCCCCATCCTCCCATCTCATGCCTCGGCGTCATCCATAACGCCGGTGGCCACTTCACTCCTGATGAGCTCATGCATGATCTAGAATCTTTCAAAACAGATATTCTCGCTGCTCGCATGATGGGATCCACTCAATCAGTGCTCATAACGTTCGCTGGTACCGTCATCCCCCACTTTGTATATTTCAAACGCATTGCCTTCCGGTGCCGTCCTCATAAAGCTGCAATCCAAAATTTCAGTAGAGGGAGGATAAACCCCCTCAGCACCAAAGTTTTAACACAAGGAGTGATTGATAGGACGATCAACATCATCTGGACCCCGGCGCACGAATCTGTCAGCGGTAACGAGGCGGCCCACAGTGCAGCTCGAGATCTCCACCTTCGTGCTGTACAGGATGGGTCGGCTCAGGCCGAACATGATAGAGAAGGGCGATTAATCTGGTATCAAGAGATTACAGAACACTACAAGCAATGCCGGAGGTGTTTTCCCCCACCAAATACGGCGCTAAATAGGAGTCAGGCGACGGCGTGGAGACGCCTGCAGACTGGAGTATACCCAAACCCAGTACTAAACAAACATGTCCGATAGGACTGCGAGGACGATAAATGTAGAAAGTGTGGGGCGAGAGGAACCCTAGACCATATAATTTGGGAGTGCGCTTACTCCCCAGGAAGGGCGCAAAACATTAGCAGTAGGGAAGCCTGGAAAACCTTGTTGCGGAGCTCGGACCCTTAGCTCCAAATCACCGCCGTCCAACTGGCAGAAGAGGCCGCCGGCGAAACCAAACCGGCCAGCATCGAATGCGACCATCCCGTGCGGCTGGGCCGCTCCTAAGTCCTCTCCCCTGTAAAGGGGGTGAGACAGAGCGGCCCAGGCGGTGGGGTCTTTCTTTGTTGGACAATAAAAGTTTTCAACAACAACAACAACATAAACCTAAGCCTCCCACCTGCACCCGTTGTCTCACTCTAGGCCACCGCGCCCACCAATGCCCCCAGCACAGCGTTCCGGCAAAGTGCCGTCGCTGTGCTGCTCCTCTACCCGCTGACCCTTCCGCTCCGCTCATGTGTGTGCGCAGCGCTGGTGCGTTCATTGCCAGGTGAACACCCACCTCTCCCTCGACCCCACTTGCCCCTTCATCCTTGCTAATCAACGCGAGTGTGCTAAAGCTGCATACCTCCGATGCCTAGCTTTGCGCCGGCCCACTCAACCCACCACCCCCTCCGCCTCCTCCTCCTCTAATCATGAATATCCATCAGCTCCGATCACATCACCGCCAGGCACCTTCGCCGCCATAGTTAAAGGAACCTCGGTGCCAGCGTCCCTCTCATCCACTACACTACCCTCTCCATCCTTGGCTGACGCGAGCCGCTCCTACGACCTCCGGCTCGCAATGCTGGAACGCCAGCAGCGAGAGCAGCAGCGCATTTCCCCCGACCTACAATAGTAGATACATGCCTTGACTCAAACCCTCCAGACAACCACCTCCTCTCTTACCTCCCAGCTTAGCAAGCTAAATGAGCACCTTGCCACGTTCCCCACTCCCTCCTCCAGCGCCCAGGTCGCTCCTTTAGCTGACCTTGTCGAAACCACCACACAGGCACATCACACTCGTTTGGTTCAGCTGGAAACTTCGGTTCTCCAGATTCTTACCACCTTCCAAGCACAATCAAAGCAATTGGAATCTTTCACATCTATGCTCCAATCCGTCCATGAGTCACTGCCCCCGGCAAAAAAGAAGGAACGCGTACCATCGCGTTCCTCTCCACTCTCATAATGGCGTTTGGCGAGGACCTCGAAATTGTGCAGTGGAACTGCCGAAATCTTTGCCACAATAAGACCCCCCTCCACCAGTATCTACTCACCCGCCCCTCTCTGCCTCATTTTCTCCTTCTCCAGGAGACCCGGACGGCCCGCAATGTCCCAGGCTACCGCGCCTACCATGCCACTACGGCCACACCACTTGCGTCTATTTATGTACGCAGTGACGTGCTCGTAGAGCAAATTGACATCCCCTCCACCCTCCTTAAATATTTAGTTTGTGTGCTTTATTACCACCCTTCTTCCCGCATCTCACTCGTCCTTTTGTCTTTTTACAACCCCCCTGTAACTTCCTCCTTATTCTCTGCTCTGGGGAAATTCCTTCACTCTCTTCCTTCTACCTCCCATCTCCTCTTTGGTGGTGACTTTAATGCCCCTCACACACTCTGGGGCTACCCACAAACCCTCAAACCCGGCCGCCTCCTGCATTGTCTGGCCCAGGAACGCCACCTCACCCTTCTTAATACTCCTGGCTCTCCTACTCGAGCGGGCATTGCCTCACAACGCCCCATGACACCCGACCTCACTTTCTTTCGGGGTTCACTTTCCTTTCACTGGCAGGTGACAGCCGAAACTCTTCTAAGTGACCACTTTCTCATCCATATCACCACCTCTCTTTCCCACATCCCTCGCTGTCATCCGGTTATTCACACTGACTGGCATGCTTTTCGCACTTATCTCGCCTCCGACTCCTTTCAATCCTACGACGACTGGACGTCGCGCATCTCTGCAGCGCTCACGTCCAGTAGCCGTCGCGTTCGCTCTCGTTACCCAATCCAAGACCCAGATCCTCACCTTATCCGTTTATGGCGTCGCCATAAGCGACTTCAACGCTCCTTTCGCTCCCAACCACACAATGCTCAACTCTCCTCCCGGATCACTGCTCTGCGGGCTGAGATCGTCGCCCACTGCGCCTCCCTCGAGCACTCTCGTTGGAGTGCTCTTTGTGATGGCCTTGATTCTGCATTGCACTCGCGATCCGCATGGTCTCTCTTTAAATCCCTCCTTGGCACTAAGCCTGCCCTTGCTCCCACTCTTAACTAAAGCCCTCACTCAGGGGACTCCCTCCGATGTTTTTGATCAGCTCGCCTCTCGATATCTCCTGCCCCTTGTGTCATCTTCCTACCCGGCTTACTCGGGCGGACCGAACCCCGATCTGGACCACCCGTTCACTCTCCGGGAGCTGGAAGCGGCTCTGGCTGCTATTGCTGCCTGATCGGCTCCCGGTTAAGGCGCCATTACACACACAACACTTGGTAACCTTCCTGTCCGCGCCGAAGAAGTGCTCCTTCGGACGTTCAATGAGGCCTGGGCCTCTTCCCTCATTTCTATGCTTCACAAGCCGGGCAAACCTCCGCAAAATCTCCCGGACGTCGTGCGCTGGTAAGAACCTTGAGTGAATGGTCTTGACTCGGATCTATAATTTTCTCGAGGTTCTTCCCCCATTCTTTTGTCTGCCTCCGACGCCCCGTCAATGCACTGCACATGTTTCTGATCCTCCAGCACTCCTTTCTCTCACCTACCCGCACCCAAATTCGCGCACTTAATTGTAACCGTCGATGCCCGCAAGCCCTTCGACGGTGTGTGCCACGACCACATCCTCTCTCAACTCGCCTCCCTGGCCTGTGGCTTCTGCGTGTACTCTTATATCCGCCCATTCCTTTCCAACCGAGTGGCTCGCTTTCGAGTAGACACCCATCTCCGCGACCCCCCACCACCTCACTCGTGACTCTCCTCAAGGTGCTGTTCTCTCTCCTACCCTTTTCAGTCTCGCTATGACCCCTCTCACCTCGCAGCTACACGAAAATTCCCAACCTGCACCACATCTTTTACGCCAACGACATGACTCCCTGGTGTTTGTCTGGCTCTCCCGGTCACATAGAGGACACCCTGCAATGTGACCTCGATCTCATCGACTCCTTTTTCACTACTGCTGGCCTCTCTCTTGCTCTGGAGAAATCCAAGCTGCCCCTTCTCAACCACTCCTCATACCACCGCTCGCACAACCACTTTGTCTCTCTCCATCTTTCTGGCTCTCCCCTTCCTGTCGTCACCCAGTGCAAAAGTTCGTGGGTTCTGTTTGCGTGCGGCCAAGAATATGCACATCCTTCACCTCGTTGCCACCACCTGCCACTCGATAACTCACCTCCTGCGGCACGCGGTCACTCGGCGCTTAGGTCCGCACGAGGGTCATGCGTGCCGAAGTTGCCTATGTGCTCGCCCTCAACAAGGTCTTGCACTTTGTACGCTACGTTTCGTTCACTCAGACTCAACACTCTTGAGACTGCCCTTTTGGGCCTCTGCAAGGCAGCTTTCGACCTCCTTATCACTACCTCCACTGCTAAGCTCTTTGCCGCGGGCCTCTTCCACCCTCTACATTCTGTTCTCACTGTACGCCGTGACTCGAAGCTTGCCCAGGCTTTCCCTTACCCGTCGGTGGTTATTGGCTCAGGCGGGTGGCTCTCTCATTCCCATTTCCACCTCTGCAACCTTTGCCACTCTTATCTCCAGCCCGGCTCCCAATCTTCTTATTCTTCCCCTCACGACCAACATGTTCCCCGTCCTGCACGCCCGCCGTCGTCACGCAGCCGCGCAGCACCATTCCCTTGTCTTTGATACCCAGTGGTGTGGCCTACAGGGATGCCTCCTTCCTGGCTCCTCGCAGGTTCCTGCGGCTGCGCCCTGTACCATCCACACCTCCCTGCTCCTGAAACCCACACCAGCGGGCCGTATCTACACCCTCCAGACGCATTGTCCCTCGAGGTCCTATCCATTGCGCATGCCCTCCAGTCATTTGCCCTCCTTCCCTCTCTCCAAGAGTACACAGTCTATTCAGACTCACAAGCCGCTATACACCACATACAGAAACGCACCCTGACCCCTTCTCTCTAACAGGAGGTCGAACGAGCGGTCTACGCACTGCAGCCTTCCATCATTTTCTTCCGCTGGGTCCCTGGGCATTCAGGGATTGACGGCAATGAGCTGGCCCATCAGCTCGCCCGCGACACACTTTTCCGGGCACCGTTGATCCCCTGGGCCAAGCCCTCGGAGGACGGTGGGAGACTCACCCTTCGCCGCACCATAAAAGAGGTCTACCTTGAGCACCGCCTCGACAAACGCCTTTACCCTTCCCCTCATCCATCACTCACGGTGCCGGAGTCTCGCCTTCTTCGGCACATTCAGATGAATGCAGTTATCACCCCGTCCCGCCTCTTCCTCTATCGCTATCGATCGGACCCTTCCTGTCCCAACTGCCCCTGTATCTATGCGGACCTGGCCCATTGCCTCTTCTATTGCCCGGCTGCTCAGCAGTCGGGTTCCTTCCCCCCACCCTTTCTATCCATCACCACCTGGCTCGACTGGCTTGGCGCTGAAGGGGAAGAAGAACAGCGGCTTCTGGTCGCCCAGGCGGTCGACATGCTCGGCCTATAAATTATGGTCGAATAAAAGTCTTTACTACTACTACTACTACTACTACTATTTGAACCGGCATGGACACCCTCTCTTGTCGGCAAGCCCACTGTATTGAGTCTTGTCCTTGGCTGGCGCCCGTGGAGCAACTTAGCTGGCGACTCGTTGTCGCATGCGGCGTCGACCTATATATGCCGAGATAGTCAACCACAGCAGCCTGGAGGGGCCGTTGTTCCAATCGGGCAACCTGCATGAAATCTTTCAGCACGCGATTAAAGCGTTCAATCGCGCCGTTTCCCTGTGGATAGTACAGAGAAGAACAATGATGCGCAATACCCCTCTCTCTCAAGAATGCTTCAAACATTTGCGATCTAAACTGAGGCCCATTATCTGGGACAATTTCTTCCGGATAGCCTTCTCGGCTGAACACAGTCTGCAAAAAATCGACCACACCCTGTGACGTCACTGCAGATGAAAAGGCAACCTCAGACCACTTGGAATGATAATCGATCATCGATATCATGCACCTACAGTTTGAAGGGGCCCAGCCAATCGGTCCTACTATATCCATTGCTAACTTCTGCCATGGTAGCGCTGTAAACGTCACCGGCTGCAGCGGTGCAAACGACGGTTTAGCGGACTTGTACGCGGCCTGACAGATATGACAAAAATGGATTGCTTCTTCTACCTGTTTATTCAAACGCGGCCACCAGTAAAGATCACGTAGTCTCTGCTTCGTCCTCACAATTCTTGGGTGACCTTCGTGCGCAAAACCAACAAGGAGCGAGGTTAATTCACTCGGAATAACTACCTGCTCGCCGCGCATCAAAAGGCCATCAACGAAAGAAAGCTCTTCCCACACGTTAAAGTACGGCATTACTTCTGCTGGCAAAGATTTTCTAAGCGCCCAACCATGTACCACAAGCACAACAACCTGTTGCAGTGTGCTGTCTGCAGCAGTGGCCACCTGCAGCCGTTCCTTTGTTAGGCACTCTGATACAACGGACACAATTTCTTCCTGCATCGTCTGCTGCGAATCAGTCAAGAGGTAGGCGTGAAAGCGCATCGGCCACGACATTTTGCGATCTCTTTTGGTACTCTATGTCGAAGTTATAATACAAAAGTCGAGCTGACCACCTGGATATACGCAAAGGTCGGCGTCCTGTACCGGCAGCTGAAAGTAACGTCACCAGTGCCTGGTGGTCCGTACGTAACAAAAATTTTCTACCCCACAAGTAGACGTGCCAGCGCTCGCACGCGAAGAGACAAACAAGGGCCTCACGTTCCACAGCGGAGTACTTCCGCTCAGCAGGAGTCAGGGCACGCGATGCGAAGGCCACCGTGCGTACGCTGTCACCATCGCGTTGCTGAAGAACGGCTCCGAGTCCCTTATCAGAAGCATCTGTAGTAACAATTACATCAAGGTCTCCGTTAAACATTTGTATGACTGGGCTTGAAGACAAAGCTGTCTTAAGAAGCTGGAAGCTTCGCTCAGCCTCATCATCCCACGTGAACTGTTGACCAGACCGCAGAAGCCTTCTAAGCGGCTCGACGAGATCAGCAAATCGCGGCACAAACCGAGCACAGTAACCAGCGAGACCCAAAAATGAGCTCAAAGTGGCAACATCGTGAGGAGCAGGCACTTTGACAATAGCGTCAATCTTAGACTGCAATGGTGTGAGCCCTTTTGAGCTCACCGTATGCCCTAAAAAGGATAATTCTGAAGCAGCAAATGTGCATTTCTGGTTGAGCTTCAAACCTGAATCACCAATGCGTTTTAGCACCTGGTGTAGATTCTTGTGGTGCTCCTCACGTTTCTTGCCCCACACAACCACATCATCAATGTAACAAAGTACGCCTTTACAATCTTTATAAATATGCTGCATCATTCTCTGAAAGGCTGAAGGGCCAGGTACAAGGCCAAAACACATTCTCTTAAGACGAAACAATCTTTCGTGTGTGATAAAGGTGGTCAGTCCCCGACTTTCCGGAGTCAGTTCTAGCAGCTGGTATGCCGACGCTAAGTCGAGCTTTGAGAAGCACGTTCCTCCAGCTAGTTCATGAAGTAGTTCCTCTGTATGCGGAAGAGGAACAGCATCGGCAATTACTGCCTTGTTCACTTCACGTAGGTCCATACACAACCTAATTGAACCGTCCTTCTTCCTCACGACGACGATCGGTGAAATCCACTCCGATGTGTCGACAGGTTCAATTATATCTTCGGCCAGCAGACGTATCTCTACCGATACCTGTTGCCGTAGCGTGAGCGGCAGGCGTAGGAGTTTCACAACGACTGGTTTCACAGATGAACGGCATTTAACATGGTGAACAAAGCCTTTCACATGCCCTAACTGTTCCGTGAACAAGTGCGCAAACTGGTGCGTGAATTCTGAAGGCAGTGAATCAGGGCATGTCACCTGGCAGGAATTCAAGGTTGAGCCGTTGATAGTGATTTCCAGGCTCCGAACAGCATCAAGCCCCAGCAGCGAAGTGCCCTTGGTTGTGACATGAAAAAGCACACTGGCTCTGTTTCCCTTGTAAGATACGTCAGCAAGAAAGCAACCGCTTAACTTGATTTGTTCTCCGGAATAGTTACACAAATTGGCAGTCTGCGGTCGCAATGAGTACGTGTTGGCTAGATATCTGTGGTAGTGCTCTTCGCTGAGCAAACAAACCGTAGTGCCTGTATTGACAATCAACGACAATCTTATCTTCCCGATAGAAATGTTGGCTCGAATATCTTTCGCCGACGCATTACGGTCACCGATTTGAAGTACCGTGACGGCGTTGGCCTTCTCGGGATTTCGAACGGCATATTTCTTTTTCTTCGATTTGCACATGCTTGAAAAGTGACCAATTTTTCCACAAGAGTGGCAACGCTTGTTCCTCGCCGGACATGCAGTCGAGTTAGCCATATGCGATGACGAGCCGCACCTGTAGCAACTTCCTTGCTTAGAGTCAGACATTTTTCGCACATCTTGAATCTTGTTCACAGTGCTATGCGCGAGTTCCCCGAGCTCTTGTTGTGTTTGCTCAATTTTCTTCCCGATGTCAACAGCACGCAGCAGTGTAAGCGAAGACCCTTCATAAAGCATGCGTTCACGGGTTGTTCGTGACGAAGTGCCTTCCAGTAATTGGTCTGGAGTCATGCTATCGGTAGCACTGCCAAAATTGCAAGTAGACGCAAGGTCCCGAAGACTGTATGTAAATGCTTGAAATGTCTCACCAGGCAGTTGTCTTTGGCGAAACCGGCGCCGCTCCACCAAATCATTCGTAGTGCTCGCGAAATGCGTATCCATTGCAGCAAGCGCGTCCTTGAACTGCTCCACCTTGTCCTCGGCCTTGGCGTCCGCGGCCACGTCTGCTCCTTGTGCAAGGATGCTGTAGAATATTCGCTGGCCTACAACCCCGAGCGAGTTTAGCAGAATTGCCTTGCAACGCTTCGGCTTCAGTTCATCGCCGCCAATGGCCTCCAGGAAATTCAGGAATACGTGTTTCCACTGCTGCCAAGGCACAGCCGGGTCACCGGGTGCAGGCAAGAAAGGGGGCGGTGCTGGGAAACACCCGAGCGGCATGGCTCCGATACTGACCCTCGTTGCCAATATGTGGTGTCTGGTTCAGACCAGACGCATGACACTGGACCACGCAAGCGGAGTATGCAAAAACCCTCCTTTATTCGTCACAGTAAAGCCACTTATATAGGAAATCATATTGAATGACGATGACGATATGTACACTGAAAGAAACGAAACTGAAACAAGAAAGAAGGATACAACACCCATGCTCAGGGGGCAGTCCAAGATTTCAGCTGCTGACCTGGTGCACTGACGTGTCGACAGGGAGATGTCTGGGGTCCTCGGTGTTCGGAGGGGTGTGCGACATATTGCAGAGCGATTTACCCAGCGCACTTCACCACAAAATGTCACAAATGGGTTGCAGAATCAAAAGTCTAGGCACAGGCCGCAAGGAATTAAGCAGTGTCACAGCTGCCTAGAGCGCGCGCGTCTCACTTCTTTGTCCTTAAGGCGCCGCCCGGGGACACCTGGCGGCAATATGTATAATGAAACATGCACTGCCAAAGCACTGCCCATCTTGCAACAAAAATTGCACGTACCATTTCAAGAAAACTGAGTTAAGACAAATTTCCGAAGCTTTACGGACACACAGATATGGCCCGGATATTAATGCAATTATATTTGCGAGCCTTTCCTTCACTTGTAGAAAAAGAAACTTAGCTTCCTTATATTGATAAGGTGATTTTGTTTCGAGGGCACGGTTGAGTGCTTGGCGCGGAAGGGTATTGTTGTTGAGGAAAGTTTGAGGCATTGCTGCAAAAAAAGCTCAGAGTCTGCGCCAGTCCTATGTACGTCTCTCTTATTTCCTATCTTTTGCGCAATTTTATGTTTCATTATGTTTCTGAGCTTCGGTGACAAAAAGGAAGCGCGAGAGGAATACAGCGTAAAAGGACAGTTATTATGTTGGTCTGTGGTTATTTTGTAAGCGTTTTCTTCCTAACCCTCATTTTTTAAATGTATATCAGTGCCAGATTATTAACCAAAGTCTGTTTTATTGTTCACCCAGGTGGAGAGCAAGCAGCTCATGATAGCACAACAAGAGCTTGCGATAATTTTTACAAATATGTATGCAATGGTCCTGGAAAGACCTTTCCTGGAACTACACCAAGAGCTCTGAAAACGCAGCTGTATAAGAAAGTTAAAGGTAAGTGCAACGATAAGAGTGTGAGCTATTATTATCTGTGGAAACACAGTAATTGGGATCCTGTAGCATTTTCTTTACACTTTGCTTTGAAGTCTGGAATAATGATTTACGCCTTATGTGGCAGTTGCATAAGTGTTAGGCTTCAAGTACACGGACAAGTGGAGCGCTTGCCCAGGCTGTTTGCAGTGACCGCGTGATTCTATGGACGCTGCGTGGATATCCTATATTTCGAAATAAATTATTAGGCGGATGCTATTAGTCTTTCTTTTATAACAGGGTGCTGGCGGGAGCCGCCCGGCTGAATATTGTTTTAAGATTATTTTTCATTTATTCCCACCTCAAAAATTATATCTAGAAATTTGCTATTAGTGTTTATTGTAAATCTGGGTACTGGCAGGAGCTGCCCGACTGAATGTTGTTTTATGTTTATTTTTCATTTATTACCTCCTCAAAAAGCACTATCTAAAAATTTACGTTTTTAACTACCCAATAAAATGAGTTTTGAGATTTTGCGGCTTTAAATGGTAAACTTCGGCAGCTGCGCGCCGCGCCGTGCTACGAATCACGTTCCGCTGATACCAAGACGCTCAAGCGCACGCTACACCGGTTCTAGGAATCAGTGCTTCAAAGCAAAGAACGTTTGTAGCGGTTGTACAAAGGTGCCTTAGTGCCACCGCTGCTGCCTATAGTCTTTATAACGTGTAACCATGGCTGGCATGTTTTGCAGTTAGCGAAATGCCTACAGAATTGCGTCCCTGCTTCATGCTTCAATGAGCGCGTGTTCCCTTTCGCCGTTATATTAACCTCCCGTCTGGCCTCTGTAGGATTTCCAGCACGCCACTGAAATTTCATAAATTACCGCGGTGCAGCAATCCACTTTCTTTTGCCCGTCGTTGCTTACATCGCCCATCATGCGCGAGAAACGTTTGGCCGGCTTTTGAGGAGCTGAAAACACGACATTTATACGCCATGTCTGTTCGCCACTTTCTTTACATTATGGGCGTACTCCAGTACATGCGGCAGCACTTCCGTTCAACCGTAACGTTTTCGTGCTGGCATTACTTCCCGAAAATGCCTCGTTTGGTTTCTTGAATCACCTAGTTTTACTTTCTCATATGGTGAAGTTAAAGCGCTTGGATACGTGGATGATCTGAAGTTTCTCCGCATTGATAAACCCACTGTTTAGAATGCTATAGCCCCGATAGAACAGTTTGGAATCAGCTCTGGCGCTCAGATGAATTCCTCTAAGATACCTGGGGCCGAGTCCACGCGATGGTTCGCTTCACCGCCGTACACCGCGCGCGGCCACGTGCGAATACCCGCTTGTCGTTACCGCCGACGTGACGACATCTCGTGGAGATGGGGCCGCGGATT
This sequence comes from Amblyomma americanum, assembly GCA_030143305.2. Lineage (NCBI taxonomy): Eukaryota > Metazoa > Arthropoda > Arachnida > Ixodida > Ixodidae > Amblyomma > Amblyomma americanum. The sequence continues at coordinate 174,561 of JARKHS020002311.1, forward strand.
TTGTACACATCACACGAGGTGTCAGTCAAGTGAAAGTGAAATAGTGAGCCGGCAGTCTGTGGAACCCAGGCGCTGGCATTCGCTTCAGCATAAACATTGTGGCCCCTCCGTTTGTCTTCTTGATGTGCGCGCTGTTGATTGATCGTGATCGGTGACCGAACGTATGCAAGGATCCTTTTGACATGCCTGCGGACGCTTCTATGAGGTATTTCATGCTTTGAAAGGATCAGTACTCCGCCGGTCTGCCGAACGACAGGGTCAATTCGGGCTGCGATGACGAGAGAGAAATGTCATCTGCGCGGTTCGGTTTTTTGCGGCACTAGGCTTCCGAGTGGACGTTAGCACGATTGCATTTGGCACTGTTCACCGTGACCATGCTGACGGCACGCTTATACCTGTGATACGTTCAAAAATGGAAAAGGTGCTGTCTAGAATGTTCCTGTGCCCCTCCGTGTGCCGCCCCGCGTGCTCGCTGAGTGAAGAACGGATGACAAAGCGCTGTCATTTATCTCTGCCTCATCACAATTGCTTCGCCGTGGCGCTAGTTATAGGTTTTCTTCTTCAAAAACTTTGGCTCTTTCACTATAGTGATTGCAGAAGAGTCTTCTACAGCGCTCCGCTTATCGGTGGCCTCTTGCAAGAGCTTTGCCTCCTTGATCAGCTAGTAGAGTCCATATGAAGGCTTTACCATGTAACGCCACTGCTTTTTTCTGAGCAATACTCCCTATCTTTGCCAAGGTAGCCGTGAGGAATTTTAGGTGCCCTAGTTTTGTGTCGTTGTAAAAGAGCTCCCGATATCCTGCTGAAAATTTTACCCGGATCGATTTATGGGGTTCAGCGTCCCAAAGTGACTCAGACTATGAGTGACGACGATGTCAAGGGTTTGGAAAATTTCGATAATTTGGGGTTCTTTAACGTGCACTGACCTGAATAAGTTGTATTAACATTCGTCTCAGAAGTGCGTAAAAACGGGATGTAGCACGCCTCTAGCTAAAACTAGATTTCTACATTAATATAAGGATAAGATTTGATTGTGACTTGATATAGGCATATATAATCAGAAAAGGTAACGCGAATGTGTGACTTGTCTTAAGAAGTTTAACGTCCTAAAGCTATCACGGACATCGTAGTGCTGGCTGCGGATAATTTTTACTACCTGAGGTGCTTTAACGTGCACTGAGATCGCAAAGTGTACGGGCCTCTATTATTTAGCCTCCATCTTTGAAATGCGTCAGCCGCTGTCAGCAAAGAACTCACGTCTTTGGGATTAGCAGCGGAGCATCATAACCACTGTGCCATCGCGGAAGCTTAGTAGCGAATGTGGCAGCCAGCCATCCGTAGTGCCCAACGTGGTGAGATTCGTCGATGCTGAGTGAACTGCAATGTCACGTTACTTTGAGCGCTGTCTCCAGCTCGTCTGTTTTCTTTTTCTTTATGTGCAGTTTAAATATCCTGCGGTATTCATTTTGTGATGCCCATGAAGAGGCGATGCCTAGTCTATTTTGTTGACACCGCTAACTACGCAGAAGATGAGGAGAACGAGGGAGATCGGTCTCGTGCTCGGCAAACATACCCAGCTAGTTTTCTGCCGCCCGTCGTTGTCTGAATGAGCCCCTGGTCGTAACAGCACTAATCTTTAGTCCACGCGCGGCTTCGCACCGCTTCTGTTTACGAACACCGTTTTTTTTTTCTGCATTGCATAGGTGGAGCGAAGTTTTCGAACGCCAAGATCAAGGGGTCGCGCGGCACAATAGGTATTTGGAAATCCAGCTTCTGGAATCTCATCCGGTGAACGCGATATTAGGCGCTGAGCTGACGGTGCAAAAAGATCCATCGGGGCTATAGAGATGAGAGGCTACAATGACGCATGTAGAACGTACTCACAGCAGCGAGTGTTTTCCTGCTGCTTCGTCTTTGCCATTCATCAAATAATCTGCCGGTACGCCAGCGAAAAGCCGTGCGTGCAAATGGGACTGATGTGCTTGAGTTGCGAGAGTACTGAGGTGCCCTGCGAATAAATTACGCTCTGTCCAGCAGCCGCTAAACGGTGGGCATGGCCTTTTACGCGAAAAAGAAGACGTGGAAAAGTGAATTTTTGAGGAGATGGTCAGTGTATCACAACTTCCGAGCACCTCCACATCCGCCACAATGCCAGGGCCAGCGCAGAATATGAAGTCAATTTCATTTTCAGTCTCCTCATTGTGGCTCTTCCTCAGCCACTTCCTATTCTCATGTTTGCAGCAGACGACATTCATGGCCCGTAAACAGGTTTGCTTTGGAAACTATACTAACATTTCCCCCTCCATGTTATTCTTAAAATTTTTGCTATAGACACCAAAAGCCAGGTTAGGGGCCTGCTTCTTGCCTTCCTTGGCACTCAAGTCGTCCATGAGTAGAGTGCACTGTCTTTTTACTTTATTTACCAGAGATTCTAAACCGTCATAATGATTTCGCCTATCTCGTCATCAAGGCTGGATGCAGGCACGTATGCTCGTACCACCTTCAATTGGTACCTCTTATCAGGCTTAAAGAGCCACAGAAAGCGGTGTTTGAGCTTGGCTTTAAAATCCTTGCACTATGTAGAGTACAGGCCACCGAGCTTCCATGCCACGTACGAGACCTCAAAAAGCGAGCGGGAAATTTACAATGCATTTTTAAAAATACCCGTTTACTCAACTCGCGGTGACACGCGGTGCCTGGCTTTCGCACGAAAACCTGGCAGACGACGTCACGTCTTGCTAATGACGTCAGCAGCCAGCCGTAATCATTGGTTCACAGCACCAAATCCTTGCAGACGTCACGTGCTTTCGCTGCCGAAGCCACTCCGCGCGCGCCGGATCCGTTGGAGGTAGGGGAGGGGCCGAGTGAGTGGGGCTTAGGCTGCCTCAATGCCAGCGTCGGGGTGGAGACAACTTCAGTGGCGCCATCATATTGAATCGCACGGGATCAGCAGCGCTAGCGTTTGTAACGGCGCCGTTCATGCTCTCGGCGCGCTTCAAAGTGTTTTAACTTGAACGGCATTCTGCAGCGAGAGCTACACTGGGCTACCAGTCGAGCATTTCGCGGTACATGGGAAAGGCCAGTTGTCATTCAATATGGCGGCGTCGCTTAAGTTCTCTCCACCCGGGAGCGGCGGCGCTGGCATTGAGGCCCCCTAGTGGGGCCGGAGGAGGAGCACCGCCGTTTTGGTGTGCGGGAAGAGAGGGAAATGCGCGAAGACGCGCAAGTTCAAATTTTGTCTGCATATAACTCAGCTTCCACAAAACGCATTGAAATATTTATTGCTGGGGATAATTATGAGCCGTCGTCTTTTAACATCACAGACATATCGCACCTTTATTGAGACCCCCTTTCTGGGTCCCTTTAATACGATAGCTGCCACTGTCTCGTTAGTGCTATTAAATTCGTCTATGTTCCCAGGTATAGTACCATGATTGATCAGGAATCACGAACTATAATTCTCGTCGGTGCGCCAAACACTCATAACATACTGCGATCCCGCTCATTAGAGCTATATATGCTTCGTCTGTCCTCCTAACCTCACTAATAAGCCCCTTGAGATCTCTAATGCCCCCACTTCCTTAAACAGCCCAGATACTCTATATTCACAGATTCAGTGGATAAAGTTTTAGCGTTAAACGTTGCTAGGTTCAGCATTTAATGGCGGCATATCCAGAGCCAAAGATTAGTAGACCGTCCGTTGCGGTATGGGTCTGACTGCCGCCATGATGATTTGCTCCGCAGCTCCTGCAGACTAATGGCCGGGGTTTAATTTGTGTGTTCATATAGTGTTGGCCAAGTACTGCATGAGGATGTCCAAAATCTTGTTCTTTTGAAGGAGATTGATGATTGATGGAGTTGATTTATAGATCTGATTGATATGCTAGATTTAAGATTTGGTTGATTGAGATTGATAGACGAGAATGATAGATTTAACGTTAACAGGTAGGAAGACAGCAGAATTTCTCTGGCAACAAACACAAGCTAATGATATCCTATTCGAACTCAAGGAGAATAAATGGGCATGGGCAAAGCATGTGTTGCAAAGGGCCCTAAGCGAAAAAAGGCTTCGCTGAAAGTGTATTTCGAACACATGTACTCGGCGGCGGCGGAGAAGGTCGGCGATCAGGGTCTGTAGCAGTGTAGGTCTGACGGTACGGAAACTGATCATACGTGGCCTCCCGTCGAATGTCACGGTAGTGATGTCACTCGTCCCACATGCGCCGACGACAGACTCGACCGACGTGGCCGCGAATGCCGCAGTAGAAGCAGACCGGCCTGGGTGAACGGGAACGCTAAGGAGTAAAAAGAGGCGGGCCGGAGACAGGAGCGGGTGGGTAATGCAATACGGCGGCCATGTTAGGCTGCGGAGGACTGGAGCTGGGAGGTTGCATAGGAGGAGGGGGAGTCGCAGCAACCTCAGCATACGTAGGCATGGAACGGCTGCGTGGCTGCTCTTGGCTGGAAGGACACGCGACACAAGCGAGTTCCTCCTTGACCATGGCACGCAAGTTAGAATAACTGGCAGGGTGGGAATCAGAGGGAACAGTTCCTGGATAAGAGCCCTGCAGTTCTTCGCGGTTTATTGATCTAATCAGTACGCGGAGATCGGCGTCTGTGGGAAAACGGTGGTCCCAGGTGTCCGGGAGGCGGCGTGACTGGAGGTCATCTAAGCGGTGACAGGTGGTACGAATGTCCGCAACAGATGAGGGGTGTTTAGCGGCGAGAGTGCTATAGGCGAAAGCGCCTATTCTTTTGAGAACCTGGTGGACCCTGTCGGTTTCAAGCATGACAGTGTTGACACGGCGGCAAAAGGCAAGGACGTCCTCAATGTACGACGTGTATCTCTCCCCGGGAAGCTGCACACAGGTGTCTAATTTCTTTTGATAAGCAGCGGGTCCGGTGGACACCGTTCCAACGATCTAACGAAGCTGAGTGGTAAACTGAGGCCAGTCAGGAATGGCGGCCCGATGGTTGACGAACCAGGTCTTGGCTACATGGCTCAAGAAGAATCCCACGTTTAAAAGTTTGGTCAAAGTATCCCAACGGTTGTAGGCGATAACATCTTTATATTGCTCCAGCTAATTCTGAATGTCGTTGCCGGGTAGGCAAGGAAAAGCTAGAGGATCGTGCTGCCGGGTGATAATAATCCAGGTAGGCTGACCTGACGGCGTACCATTGGACGCGTGTGGGGGGGGGGCAGTGCTGGTAGAAGCCTTGGGTCCGAGAGGAAGCGCACCACTTGAAGACGAAGCAGGCACGGTAGCCGCAACTGGGGGATGTTGATCAATATGTTCCATCGTGGCTGATGGGCCGACCAGGATGCGACCAGAGCGTAGCTGCAGGGTATCGATTGAGCCGGGCAGGGATCAACAGCACCTCCACCACTTGTAAGTTGGACGTCCGAGCTTTTACTGGCACGGCGAACAATGGCATCAAAGAACGAACCAACGAACGAACGTTGATGGTGATGATTGAAGTTCACGTGAAGCGAAGGGTGATGATGGGTAATCACAGATATGGATTAAGTTCAGAAAAAGTGCTCACACTTTCATATAAAGTGCTCATTTTTGTCCTTATCCCAAAATTGCAATACAAATGCTTTCAAATTATGCTATAAATATTAGTTTGAACATTCTTATAATTGCTTCAAAATTCACATTTTTTGTCCACTTAGTATAATTATTATACAATAAAAATATTGTAAAAATATACTAAAATGTACAATTATTACATTAAAAAAATACAAAAATATACAATAAATACAATGTAGATATGATAAAATATACAATAATACATTACTTTACATTGAAAATGGACTAAAAATACATAAATAGCACATTAGAGGTATTTGATCTTCGGCTCGGCTTTAGTAAAGTGCACTAGTCGGATTCACTGAATAATACTAATGAATGTCGCAAGCATCAGATGTATTTGTTTAACTGGCTATAAGCATTAGGAGACCATCCCAGAGAAAACGCGTTGCCATCAAGAATCTATGACAATGGAAGGTCATGTGACGGGGCCTGAACGGAAATGATGTCGCCACACAAGCAAATGCGGACGGGAAATGACGTTAGCAAACAGGACCTGCTCCGACGAACCTAATACTTGGCTAGGCTTATGCAGGTTGTCCCGCATAACTTGAGCCCAGGTTTTAAAAAATAAAACATTTGGACGCGAATTGAACTTAATGCAGAATTTTGGCACCAGCTTAGAGTTACTCAGGCTTTTTTTAATTTTCCCCTAACCGATTAGGTATGGTGAATTCATAAATTTTTAAACATTGGGTTCAAACCCTGTGTGACTGGCAAAGTTGCAGACCACCTTCAGAAACCCCTGAAAAAATTGTTTCCTCCCCGATATTTCTCACGCGGTCCTTTTTTCTGCGTTCCAACGAAAGCCCGCGAAGTATGAAAAATACTGCGTGACGGCGCGCTTGCGCTAATATATTCTGCTGCTCTCAAGCGTGCGATGGATGAACAAGGTCGTCTGTAGCGAGACTCGGACCCGCAACAGGGCGTTAAGCGTCGTGCAGGTATCTGGGCAGGCGGCTCTTATCGCATGACGCCGCGAATGCACCCTGCTGGCCGAGCGTTGCCAAAGCGATAAAGCATCAAAGGCTGCGAAAGAGAGAAAAAAACATAGCTCTGTTTTTTAGGAGCTTGAAATGAACAGCTGGGAGCCTGCGGACGGAGTGTAATGGGATTTGGGGGAGGGGGCGGCGATAGGGCTGCAATGATGTTTCAGCGACCATCAAACCAAAATGCGCCCCTTCATTGTAATGTGTGTTCGGTCAGGTCACCGTTTGCTGCAATGCAGATTTGGCATTTCGTAGGCACAGTTCCCTGCGATATTGATCACGGTGTCAGAGGTGGAGTTGCAGACCTATTTTTTTTTCTCGGGCTCTTTTCTGTTGTGCTTGGTGTCCGACATACTTGATCGTTGACGTAGACTGCTAGGAAGAGATCGAGCGGAGTTAAATCTGCCAACCGTGCCGGCCAAGCAGTGGACCTATGCCGTCCAATCCACTGCGGCGGGAAGACTTCATCCAGCCATTTGCAAGCTTTGCTGTTGTCGTGCGCACGAGCACCATCATGCTGATAACAGATATCCTTGATCCTAGCCAATGGAACTTCGCAAAGAAAATCCTCAACTGTCCCATAAAGGATATCGTTTACGTGTCTTACGCCTGTCAGCCTGTTGTCAAAAAAACAGGAGGTCAATTAGAGTACCACTGCGAATTCCACACCACACATTGACCGACCACTGATATAAGTGATGCGTCCTCAAAACCCAGTGAGGGTTTTCGACACTCCAATAAAGAGCGCTGTGGATGGTCACATGCGCATCACGTGAGACAGCAGCTTCATCGGTCCGCTGTATCTTGTTGACAATGCATCTTGATTACAATCCAGTTTGCAAATTCCTTTCGATTTTCGAAATCTAAGGGATCCAACATCTGGTGCAATTGCACGTGATAAGGATGAAGTTTTCTCTTTTTCAGTATCCTCCACATTGAAGACCTTCACACTCCAAGGTGAACACCCACACTACCATCCCTTGCATTTAGGTCTGATGAAAAATTTTCACGGAATAAGTCTCCACTTCCTAGTCCAGGATTCAAGGTTTATGTCGTTCCCTCGTAAAAGATCCGGTCTCTCATTACTCAGATTTGTCCTCGCGTGATTTATCCGCTGTTATTCGAGCTATATTTTAAAGTTGCAGTATAATCGTTCAGTTCATAAACAACTCCGAGGTAATTTCAAAAGGCAAAATAGTACCAGCCGTCATCGCCTTCTATGGTTTTAACGCGTTTTCTTCCTTTTTTTGTATTCTTGGGCGCTTGGTCGCTTCAGGAACGCTAGAGGAGCAGCATGCATTCGCGGCGTCATGCGATAAGAGCCGCATGCCCAAATACCTACATTCGCATAGTGCCCTGTCGCGGGCCACAGTCTGGCTGTAGCCGGTCGTGTTCATGCATGGCAGGCTTGATAGCAGCACAATAACTGAGCGCAAGCGCTCTGCCTCGTGGTATTTTTTTTATTTCGCGGGGTTCTTTTTGGAGCTCGGAAAAAAGGACCACGTGAGACATATCATGTAGGAAACAATTTTTGAGGGATTTTTGAAGGTGCTGTACAACCTTTCCAATCACACTTGGGGTCTGCGTCTAATAATTCAAAAGTTGATGAATTAAACATAACTAATATCTTAATTGAGGGGAAAATAAAAATATCTTCAGTAACTCTATTCTAGTGCCAACATTATGGATTCGGCGGAATTTGCGTCCGAAGTTCCTTTCATTTTTAAAACCATGCCTAAAGATATGTGGGACAACCTTTATATACCCCCCGAGAGAAGTCACATTATCTCGCCCGCTCAGACGCTTTTTGCGCAAAGACTGTGTGCCCCCAAAATTGTCGCACAAGCTTCGGTGCGGTCGCGTTTGAATCTGCGTTATATCTAGAACCGAGTTGCTAGTCGTAACTTGCGTCAGGCATCGGTCAGGAGTCGAAATGTCCAGAAACAAATATATGGGCGTCAATGGCAGCCGGTCTGCCCTGCCAGTCGGGGCCCTACTGCTGGCATGTTCGGGCCATGAGGTGCACATGGCGCCCTTGGCGGTATAATGATATCACGTGGTCCGCAATTAATTTAAATAAGTGGGGATTGCCTTCCAGCTAGAAGTTACTATAAACGAATGGACGACAGAAAATGGAGGGTTTTCATTATTTCCGGAAACGTGATTTCGAGCTTTAGATTGTTCCACGGCAGTTTGAAGTATGCTGCAAATATTCTGACGTGGATTACCCAATTGTCAGAACAGAAGCATACCTTGGACGAATTAATTTTGTATTTGCTAAAGCACACTTTAAATGCATTTACAACATGCAAATGCGATTTCTCGAAGCGCGAATTCCAGCACCAGGTTGTTCAACGGCAGATTGCAGTGTTATAATAATAATCGGGTTTTGTGGAAAGCAAATGGCGCAGTATCTGTCTCATATATCGGCGGACACCTGAATCGTGGCATAAGGGAAGGGATAAAAGAGGGAGTGAAAGAAGAAAGGAAGAAAGAGGTGCCGTAGTGGAGGGCTCCGGAATAATTTCGACCACATGGGGATCTTTAACGTACACTGACATCGCTGAGCACACGGGCGCCTTAGCGTTTTGCCTCCATAAAATCGCAGCCGTGCTGCAAATAAGTTTACGGGGACAGCTGATATATACTGGTATACCTTGGACGAATTAATGGCGGATTTGCGAAATCCCGTTTTGAATACATTGCCAACATGCAAAAGCCATTTTCCGAAACGTGATTTTGAGCACTAGATGGTTCTACGGCAGCGAGGATTGTGCTTCAAATGTTTAAAAGTACTGGCCGTTGGTTAAAATTGGGATGTACTTCAGACGAATTAATTTCACATTTACGAAAGTACTTTTTTGATATACTGACAAGATGCTAAAACCACATACATATATTTTCACGTGTTTTAAACGTGCTCGATACCTGCTTTAAATCACGTATACCTGAAACGAATTAATTCAATATTTACGAATGTACTCTTTTAATGCATTGACAAGATGATAAAACCACTTACGTATTTTTTAAGTATTTGAAACCTGCTCAAAGCAGGCTTTAAGTGCGTATATTTGGCAAAATTTAAGAATGTGTTTTGAATACCAAGCATAAATTTTCAGGAACATATTTCCACCATATTTTAAATGCAGTCATGTGTACAAAATATGTTTAAAATACATTTTAAATATCCTGCCGTATAGTCCAAACGTATTTGTGTTTACTAAGGGGGAAGATAACCGATGGTCGTTAAAGGTGACGGACTGAATACCAAGGAGGCAAGTGCAGCAGGTGACGACAAAAAGTTAGATAGGCAGATGAAATAAGGAAGTTTGCTTAGATAAGCTTTCCTCAGCCGTCACAAGGCCGGGTTAATTGGAGGTCGAAGAAATACAGCACAGGCCTTTGTCATGCTGTGGGCGCCGCAGGGTGATGATGAAGGTTCTTCTGACTGCGGAGAAACGGTTATTGGCAAGCAACTTGGACATCCTTCCGAGGCGATGCTTCAATTTGGTATTTCACATCCTCTTTCTGTTCACACTACCCCCATTAGCCGTCAAGGGGATCTTAGCAAAGCCTCGTCAAATTGCGCTGCGTTTAATGCGAGCTCGAGATACTCTGGGTATCTTCTGTGCTGTGGGTAGCTCTTAACTACTCTTTTAGACGAACTTGACAGGAGTGGTTTGATTCAGACAAAGAGGTGTGGGAAATCACCCAACTCGGCGACTGCGCGTTTATATGGTCATTGTGAGCGAGTGCCGGCGAGTGCACATCAGGCGGCATCCAAAGCAAAGCAAGACAGGCCAAGAATTCAAGGCGTGATGGGACCAGCGTTTCTTATTTATCTTCTTCCATCTGGCTAGCCTCACTCCGCGGCTGGAAACCGTTTGCATGTGAATGCGAAAGCATCACTAGACGCATACAATGCTGTTTATGACTGTACTGTTTTTAGTGTTCTGGATGATCACATATCAATGAATGAATTGAAGTTAATTCAGACAACGTACAAAGAAGGCCTGTCTAACAGGCTGACAAAAAAGTACGGATGCCTAACAAGTGTGATTCCCCATTACCAAAACAAACACCCAAGTTTGCGGGAATAGAAACATATATGGATTAACATATACTGAAACAGAGGGTTAAAAACAATGTATAGCATAGAGGCACTGAAACCGAGACGCGATAACGAACTAATATTTTCCAAAGTGACAACAAACGAACGTTCCCTATTATTTTTGGAGATTACGATGGAAGATAAATCGCATGCGATATAGAGATGATATTACGATGGTAACTTGAAAATTCTGCTGCATTAAATTATTGCTTTTACACATATCCGCCTAAACATTGCACAGATTACGGGAAAAGTTCAGTACTGAAAGAAAGTTAATGCATTGAACAATATCCGCAAGGGAACGTTATTGTGTTATCTGGTTTGGTGAGAAGGGGCACCTGTGTGATGTTGTTTTCCAAAGAGAACACAGCCGTGCTGCTGCTGTTTCGGTTCGATTTGACTGTGTGGCGCTGGATCATGCTAGAAATTGCAAAGTGAGCGTTGCATCGCACGGTACGGCTTTCGCTGACGCAACTTAGCACGTCCTCGGAAATATGATAGGTAATGCCACTCACTCCCTTGTCAACTTTCCGACTAAGGTGCAGTAAAACAGGCCTTTGCTAACACCATTATTGTTCCGTTATCGTCTTGGTGATGGCAAGGACAGGATCAGAAAACTCTGCACGCCAGCGGCATTGTGCAAAGGCGGGCGGGAGCGACAGTACCATTCACAAGCGTCGGAGTAACGGAGCAGTCTAATTCACTTGTGCCGGTGAGCGCGATCAACATGAGAAGATTGCAGTTGCGGCGCAAGACTTTCGAGTGTCACTGACAGCTATGCCACTATAGCAGTGACTTTTCCAATTTGCAATGTTCAGCACACTAACGACTCTAAACTGATTAATTCTCACGAATTGCTTGGTAACTTTCTACCATTTAAAATTTTTATTTGCAGAAATTCTAGAGGAGGAGGACTTAAGAGTCGAGGAATCAAAACATCCGGAAAACGATCAAGTGGTCTCGCAAGCCAGCATTGGAAGAATGGCTCGGAAGCTGTACAATGCATGCGTGAAAGGTATGAAGTGATTCATTCTCTGGCAGAATGCTCTCAAGTGCTTTAGTCGAAAAATAATTGACAAAGATTTCTGCGAGAAAAGAGCTGCTATGCTATTATTACCTCTTCTCTAACATTATTAACTGTGTACATTTTGCAGCTATGAGAACATAAGGGAACAGCACGAGACTCAAAGTAGAACCATTCTTACTTGCTGCACAATATGTGTCACATGTGGGTCGCATACAACGTACTGCACAGGCCTGGAAATAAATGGTGATTGCAAGTAGGAGCAAGCATATAGTATACTTTTATGTTTAAATATGACGTTGCGAATCAAGTTGGTTACTGTGACGTGGTTTCTTCTAGTGCACATCCACTGTCATCACTTGAAAAACATAGAAACCGCATATCAAAGGGTGCTTCTATTGATTACATATTGTCTGCAGAAGCTAAGAAAAATTTCTACTAGTACAGAGAAAGGCGCGTCCTAAATAAAACTTACAAAATGGGTCACAGACATTGATTTCGGTAGTAGTGTTGCGAATATTATAGCGATAGGGACACATCATAAACCCAAACGGCTGTGGATGACCCTATGAATGAAGCATATTCTCACTAGAAACCGTCCACTTCATTCTGGGCTCTTGTAAAGTTGGGATCGCCAAGGCGATGAGCGAATTGGTTGCTCGTCATGGATGTGTTAGGGCCTTCTGTGCTGCTAATATAATAGAAAAAAGAGCGTTTGATAACGCCTAAAAATGAAAACGGTTGCGAACAGCTTGATTTTTTAGTTTCGCCCCATTGGGAAATGTCAGCTAAGCACACAGTGCATACTTATAAGAAAATGGCTGTAGGAAGAAAAGTATTAGTAACTCACGGGCAGTGCGTATCTCTAAGGAAGGAAAAGGCCTGGAAACAGTTAAGTCTGACAACGGTGCTTTCTACCTTCGTAACTGAGTCGCACGCCAGTTTTTACGATAAATAAGTCCACAGCATCTCTTTACAGACGGCTGACGCCTCGTGTGGCGGCCGACATATTTGACATCGCTGAAGGCATCAGCACACAAACAGCAGAGAATTTTTTTTCGGCCAATTAGTCAAAATACCTACAGTTTCTGAGTAGGCGAAGAAATTTCGCTGCACATCAACACCCTTGTTCGTTGCTGCAGTAGAGCCGACCCTCATCAAAACATGGAAGGAACGGCAGCTCCAACACTGCCCTGAAACATATTTTAAAACTGTCCCATTTACCTGAACTCTTTAAGAATCAAGAGAACATCGCTAGTAAAAATACAGAAAATGTACCGCCATTTTGAACGAAATGCCAAGGTCAACTTCAACTACCATAGGCCCGAATTCAAACTTCATGCATAAGAGGGCGCTATACTGAGAAGCTTATAGCACAAGTCCTTTTCATTTCCCGCTGCACGTTACACTGACGTATCACCACCCGACTCATAAACGATGTGGGTGGGCTCCTACTCGGAAGCTCCTAAGCCTTCGTCATGCCTTATGGGAAGCCGCCTGGAATCCAGGCCAATTCTTAAATTCGCGTTTAATAACCTTGGACCCAGATGTGAAGCTCCTGCTTCCATCCCGCCTACCACGATGTAAAGCAACTTTGCTGTCTCGCCTGTGGATTGGTGTAGTTTTCACGAAGCATTAATCTTTCTTAATTGGTATAGCTGATAGCCCTGCATGTGCCATCTACGGGTGTGATGAGAATATAGCGCACATTCTGTGTGAATTCCCTGCCTATAACGCCGAAAGGCAGTCTCTCTCCGTCCACTGTAGCGTCTAGATCGACGGCCACTGACGGAAATGAAGATTCTCGGCCACTGGCTACAGCAATCGTCGGCGTCGAAGGCTTCCAAGACACTGCTCTGGTTCTTGAGGACTTATGGCCGGCAGGATAGGTTTTGACTTTACCGAACACTCTGGCTTTGCATAGTGACTTCAATGTCCGGCTACTCTCTTTTCTCCTTCATCTTTTTTATCCTCTCACTCCTTTCTCCCTGTGCAGGGTAGCAAACCGGTTATTCTTCCGGTTAACCTCCGTGCGTTTCGTCGTCCTCCTCCTCCTTTTGGGAGCCTTGTTGGTTCTTGAAAACTACTAGCGTCCTGCACTCCTGATACAGCTTATTTCATGACGAGCTGGGATAGTAGCGTCAAGATTGCAAGTGGTGCAGTTTTTAACGTCCCGAAGCGACTCAGCGTATGAGGGAGGCCTTATGCGCAGGGCTGCGGATTAGATTAGAACTGGTGGGGTTCTTTAGCGTCCTCTTGCCTCGCACAGCACGCGTCTGTTGTATTCCGCCCTCATCAAAAAATGTCTGCTGCAGCCGGTATCGAATCCATGTCATTGGGATCAGCAGCGGAACTCCAATGCCGCTGAGTAAGAGCGGCGGGTTGGACAGGGGTGCTTTACAACAAACAATACTGTATGATATGTTATCCGGGGTTCAACGTCCTGAATTGGCTCATTGACTCTGGGGACGGCATAGTGGAGGGCTTCGAATTAGTTTGGACCACTCACTGGCATTCTTTAACGGGCGGTAATGTCACGGAACACAATGGCGTCTTTTGGATTTCGCTTCCACCGAAATGGGTACAAAACTTGGGATGTCGTCGAGCACTTGAGCGGAGGCTGTTACAAGTGAAATGTCGACGCTTGGTGAATCATGCTCCTTCAGTTAGTTTGTATTTATTTACCGCTATGAGTTGTCCACCAATGGTGCGATAATTTTTTTTGTTGGCTATTGCGTGACGCCAATTTGAAGGCATTCATAAGCACAAGATAGAAGAGCAGCCAGTGGCGGCCTCGAAATTACCCAGGTTTCATAAGCATTGATTTGTGCCACCGGAAAAGTGTCTTGTGTGGCATTTTGCGTTTATAGCAAAACCGCAGCTCCAAACTGGGCTCTCTTCACAGATCAATAATATCACCTGTGTGAATTTTACTCGTTTTCTGTTCTAGCTAGCTATAGTCAAGGTACACGAACATGCGTTCGTAAATTGCCACAAAATGTTTTGCAACGTTTGGTTTTTAAAGATAAGGTCGGCGAGTGGTTTAACCAGTTTTTGTACATTGCACGGAAGCTGCAATGGGTTTCTGCCCGTTGGTGGAATTGGCGTGCACACTGGGCGTCACCCTCCACACCTACCAGCGATTTCCTACCCGCGCAGGCAACTCGGTGACTCAAGCGACATGCCCTGACCTCACCTTCGCTTGCAGCATAAGGGACGCAGACTGGGTCAACAGCGAGTAGACCCTCGGCAGTGATCACTGCATCCTCAACACCACCACCCACTAAAGCGCCCCCGAACACAAGCATGCATTCCCACTTGAACCTCCTTTCGGCAAAATTTCCCATCCGACATCAACGCGAACATCAGAAAGCAGGACTGCAGGTACTGGTCCCGGTCAGTCAAATCGCACCTTCGCTCCCACCAGATACAGATACAGCTCACCGATGTGATCACGAACATAGACAACCACCTCCTCCACCTCTGCGAAGCGCACCACGGCCTCATGCACCACTGGAAGAAGCACAAGAAGCTCAAAGCGCGCATTGCGGACCTCACCGGGCAGGCAGCAAAGTATGCGGCCCAACTCGCTGACTCCAGCAGGGTGGACCGCTACAGCACGGTGGCAAGGCAAATGTTGAGCCGCAACAAGTGGCGCCTCTTCCGAGCCCTCCTCAACACAACCCAGGCGCTCCGGCAGCGCTACCTGTGCACAACTCAGGACCCCCGCGTATCGGTCTACTCCTACACAGGCAGAGAAAAGTCAGCGTTGGACAAGTCTTTCTAGCTGTACAATGTGCAGGCCAGTCTGGCCGAAATGAAGAGGGGCACCGTGCCGGGCCAGGAGAAGGTCACCGCGAAACATTTGGCGAACCTCCCAGATTCGGCGCATTGGTGCCTTCTAGAATTCCCCAGTGTGATCTGGAGGGAGGAAACCCCCATCTCCATTGACTGGAAGACGGCCCTTTTCACCGTCATCCCGATGGCCGGGCAAACCATGGACACCGACAACCTCCGCCCCATCTCTCTTACCTCGTGTGTGGGTAAATTTATGGAGACGATGGTGCGGGATCTGCTGTTCGAATACCTAGGACAACAACACCTTCGTGGGCAACAGGTTGGGATTTCACTGAAACAAAGCCACACAGGATGCCCTGCTCCAACTCAACTTCGAAATGTTGAACCCCATCGCACACACCCGAAACGACAAAATTGTCCTCGTGCTCGACTTGAAAGGAGCGTTCGACAACATAACCTGCGAGGACATACTCACACAATTGAGCCAAACCCACTGCGGCACAAAAACCTTCAATTCCGTTAAACATTTTTCACACACAGACTGTCATATCAGCATACACGACCTATATCATGGATCTTTCCTGCTGGGCATGAGGGGCACTCCATAAGGCGTGGTGCTGTACACTCTGGTATGTAACATTGCATTGATGCGCCTCTCTGCCCTGCTGGGTGCGGTAAATTATGTGCAGCAGCTGTACACCGAAAACATCACCCTGGCGGCCTCACAGGGGCGCCTGGGGGACATAGAGACCAGCCTGCATGCTGGACGGCTATACTCGCAGCTGTGTTTTGGAATGCTCCGTGCAGACATTAGAATTTGTGCACTTGCACCCCTAGCGCACATGTTTGACCCAAACAAATATCTCCTTGCAGAGCGGTTTCGTTCACAAATTTAGGGAAATGAGTCCTCGGACTTTCCACACACAACCAACGGCGCTGCGGCACAATGCTCGCCAAGCTCCGGCACGGGGGGAAGCCGGCGAACCGGAAGATCCGCCGGGTTCCAACAAGCGCTGCGGGTTACGATGTAAGGACGCCTTGCGGCTGGCGAAGGCATTCGTGATCAGTCGATTCTTGTTTTCCACTCTCTACCTCCACCTGCGGAAAGAGGAGGAGGATGCTATCGAGGACATCCTACGCAAAATCATGAAAGAAGCGCTGCACCTCTACCAGCCACTTAAAGGCGCTGGGGGTGGTTAACACTTCCAGGGAGCCTCGGGAGGCACACACCAACAATCAATATACTCGTCTCACAAATACGTGGTTGAGTCGCCACTTTCATGCCCGACTTCACATCGAACACATCCTACTCACATAGGAGAGATACCGCATTCCCGCATATTGGAGAAGCGACCTTCACGCGCGGCCTCTCCTCGCCAGCATGATAAAAGAGGAACATAATTGTAGGAGCCTGGCGTGGATAGAAGTCTTGTGTCACAAATTGGTAACGAGCCCCAACTGCCGCAGGGGAACGCTATCGCGTGCAGTTTTGAACAAGACAACAAACGGATCAAACCATACAACCCGAAGCCGTGTTTATAATGTAAAGAAAAGGAGCTAGTAAGAAACACAAACACCAAGAAAAACGCAAACGCAACACGCGTACCGCACTACAAATTAAAGGAATGAGTTCACCAGATATTGAGTATCCTAGATGAAGCGGGGATGAATTAACAGAGGACAGACGAGGATTGATGAACTGCGACGCTTCGCTAGCGTTGCGTCGAAGGAAGCGGCAAGAGAGATCCAGTTGGTAGTAGGAGCGGAGAGGACCACACGAAGATGCCGGTGGACTGCCGTCGGCCACCTCAAGAACTTGGCAGCAGCAGGAGAAGCGTAGCTGGGACCTGTCTATGGCGTCCCGAAACGCCGTGAGCTCAATACAGGCTATCCAAAAGAGCCTACGGCAGCACGGGTCCTCATTGCAACGGCTGCTGCCTCCACACTTGCAAAGAACGCAGGAGGCTTGCATCGGTGATCCAAGGGAGGTGCCCGGCTGCACGGACCCAACGTCCGAGAGCTGCGACCTCCACGCTTGAATGACACGGCCTCCCCTGCGCTGTCTCTTTTCAAACCTTGGTTTTCTGACACAACAGCTCTCCTCTCCTCGTGCTCGCCACGCTCTTGTCGTCGCCTCACAAACACGATTCGCACGTGCACACGCGCAACACTGGACTGGCACGTGCAGCGCTCCGCTCTAGACTCACCACTCTCGACGCACATCTCAAAAAACCCCAGACGATTTGGTATGGCCCATGACACTTTGGGAAAAGTTTTTTCACGTAAAAGAAACTGCTGTCGGTGCAAAAAACACTTATTTTCGTGTGATAAAAAGGCAAATCAGATGTCTTTGAAGTGACCGAAGGCACTTTACACTGCTACACATGGAGGCACGTACAGAATCACACAAAGGGATCATGGGGCTCAAAGTTACACATCTGACACAAAGGGATATAGAAAACTTACAATTCATTCGACACACGCTTCGCATACGTCTGTACCATAAATGTCAAAATTTGCACAATGAGCAACACATAATCGGAAAACGAAGACAATTAAAAACAACTCGCAAACACTCCTAGACTACATTTGCACAGGTAACGCTTGCAAACGCACCTGATAATAGCACAGTACATTTGGAGTCACCCTCCGGCGATTTAAAAACGACTCATAAAATCGGCGCCTACGTTTTTCGAGCCTTTGATGTATTCTACACGTGCGGTATATTCTTGTAACGTTAAGCTCCAGGGCAGTACCCTGCTGTTCAAAGGGTATGCATTTGTTAGATATCGCAAGGATTGGTGGTAAGCCTGAATGATGAAGAGCGTCCCTTACAAGAATATGTGGAATTTCCCAACAGCCCTGACTATCGCCACACTCGAATTCAATCGCTGAGTAGCGAGATACGTGAGGTAACAACTGTCGGCTCACATATGATACCGGGTGGACAACTACAGCATGCTTCTTGCAGGAGAACGGCGCCTATGTTGACCTCGGAAGCATGAAGCACGAACTGCTTACTGACAGTTGGAGCTCCTAATACAAGCCTGGAAGTTAATGCGTTCTTGAGCTCGCCAAAAGGAGCTTACCGCTTTGGTGTCCAAGAGCGGACACCAAAGCGGTAAGCTCCTTGTCATCTCTACGAGCGGTTGCACTTTGTCGGCATAGCCAGGGTTGAAATCGCTGTAGTATCCTGCAAGCCCTAAGAAGGAACGTAATTGCTTCTTCGTATTTGGAAGCGGTACGTTGGCAAGCTTTTCCGCCACCACTTGCAACGGTCAGATTTTCCCTTCTCTAAGCTGGTGTCCAAGAAAAGTGATCTCAGTGGCTCCGATTTCGCTTTTCTGCGATTTGATCCAGCGGCGGGCCTAGCGTGCCCTGCTGCATAGCCCTGCTAAGATAGCCGATGCTGTCTTAATGCCGAAGGGCATGTAGAAGAACTCATACTGACCGGATTGGGTAGAGAGCACTGTTTTTGATCGCAAAGCTTCCTCCAAGGGTACATGCCAATAGCCTTTAGCAAGGACAGATAATGAAAAGTGCAACTTGGTTCAAACCTCGATAAATATTACGTCTCTGGGCTCTGCATCAGACACAAGAACATCATTGATGCAACGAAAGTCGATACAGGTCTCATAGGTGTTGCATTTCTGTTTAATCAGAGCGAGGGAGGAGTTGTATGGAGATTTTGAACGTTCAGTGACCCCTAAATAAATCGTCTTGTTTATCTCGTTTTTGACCACGTTCTTCTTGGAAAAAGGCAATGGGTACTGGGGGCTGTTCATGACTTCAGAAGTCGAGAGCCTGAGTTGACGCGGCACTAGTTTAGTCTTCTTAAGAATCTGAGAAAAGTTGTCTGCATACGTGTGATGTAATCTCCGAATCCCCTGCTTTCTGTCGTAATCGAGCTTGGTGGAGATCTACTTGGCTTCAATCCCTTTACCGTGGTCCGTGCTAAGGGTAGGCAGTTGTTCTTCTCAGGCACATTCTTCAATTACAACGAAAGATGAAGCCTGCATGGTCTCTTGGGACGCACGGTCTTGGTATCGTTTGAACATATTGATGGGGAAGAGCTTCTCAGAGTGGCCCAAGTCTATCGAATAATGCACGTCCTTCTTTGGTCCAGAAACCACAAAGCGACCTTTCTACTGCATCAGGAGTATAGTGTGGCTACTCAGCAGCAGAAGGAGCACTCGATCTCGAACCATTAAATGGCATTTCTTGCTCTTCCTCTCATATGATCTCTTCTGAGACTTTTCGACATGTTATAAATTTTGATATGCCGCTCTCGCAGTTTGCTCGAGACGTTCCTTTAGATTGAGAACATAACCATCTGTCTTCTTGTCTTCTCCGAAGTCTTCACTCGTCCAGAGCTTCCTGAGGACTGCGAGCTGTGGTTCTAAATGTCGGATAAATATCAATTCAAACGGAGAAAACCCTAGAGTCGCCTGCGACACCTCTCTGCACGCGAAGAGAAGCGAAGCGCTATAATTATCACATGCTTTGGGCTGCTCCTGACTGAGCTTCCGCACGATCTGCTTGAGTGTGGCGTTAAATTTCTCCACCAATTCGTTTTAGATGGCAATGGGTCGTGCTGAGATGTTTCACCGCCAAGAGATCATTGAGCTCTGTCATCATTTCTGAAGTGAATCAGGAGTCCTGGACGCAAAGTTTCTCTCAGCAAACCTATTTGTGAAAACATCTCCACCAAGCCTTGTGCCACGGTTGCTGAATCTATCTTTGGTATAGGCACGGCGTCTGAATACTGGATTGCGAAATCGACGAGACAGGATAAATCCATTCCTTTTCAGCGATGAGCGCTACAGCGGGCCGACAATATCGACAGCGACCCGATCAAATGGATTGTCGTGAAGAGGCATGCGTCCTAACAGAGCTTTCCCTACTTTGCCTTTCGGGCACGTTCTATGCCGCACGACCTGGCATACCTCTTATTGTTCTTCTGCACTCCTAGCCAGTAGAATTCTTCCAGAACTCGATCTATAGTCTTCTTAATGCCCTGATGCTCCACCAACGGGCTATCGTGGGCAAGGCTTAAAATCTGCGATCTGCACGACTTTGGAGGTTCTACCTGTTGATCTTCTCTGCCAGAGGCGAGAAGATAGAGACGATACAGCAAACGCTTTTCGTTAGAATACGAGTGTGAAGTGCCGTGCTTGCCATGGAACACTTTCCCTACTTTCACCCAACACGCCTTCATTGACTGATTGTCTCTTTGCTCTCCTTCTAACATGTCTTTGGTAAACGTCATGGGACCAAGGCTTAAAGCAGTACTTCCCTCCTTCGCCCGGAAACTTCTTTTCCAGCCAACACCGCTTTTGGGCCCTCGCCCTCATCATTTTCCCTGGAAACCTCGTCATTGTCTATGCCAGGACATAATTTATCAGCGCCTTCCGATTTCTTCCAAATAATATCTGGATTTGACGGCTCACGTGTATCCGGTATATTTCCAGTTATGCAAAAGGGAGGATTGTTGGGCCAGTTGGTTCATGATTGAAGACTGAAAACAGCGGGAAAAACAGGACAAGATAGAGAGAAGCAACACACACAGCACTGAACTTACTACTTAGTGTATTTCATGCGAGAGCGCAATAAATACAGGAAGTACACATAAAAAACTAAAAGAACACCATAATGTAAGATTGATCCTAATGCAGGTCAATATCTAAAAAGGCTATCTCTTTTGTCAATAAGCGAAGAGACGGCACGCTCAAGCACTTGTCACCTCTCGTGTGGCTGACAAAAGCTTCATATAGTTCTCGTTTTTGTTTGCTTGCATACGTGCGGAACACTTTGCTTTTGTTGAACTGGGGAGTGCATTTGCAAGTTGTCACATGCTTGGCGAGTGTGATCCCTCTGCTTACCCTGAAATCATTAGCGTGCTCTCTTAATCTGCCATTTAAACAGCGGCCAGTGTGGCCAACATAAGTGGCACCGCATAACAGACGGATTTCACAGATCACCTTGCTTTGGCAGTCAAAATATTGCGTCACGTGATTAGTGCTGCAGGATCTCCGCTTTTTCTATGCCGCGTTTACTTTCCTGCACAACATGCGCAACTTGTTGGGTGCCGAAAACACTACATGCACACCGCCTCGTCCCGCAATCTTTTTCAGCCGATGGCTGACGCCATGGACATAAGGGATGGCAGCTTTCGTGATCAAACTTCGCTCAGGCTGCTTGGAGTCGGCAGGTCTACGCAGTTCATTCAAAAGATAGTGGGCAGTGCTGTTGATGATTGCCTTCAGATAACCAGCAGCACTCAGTCTTTGAGCTTGCGCCTCTGCACTTTCGAAAATGCGGTGGTGACAGGACCTGTTGAGGGCATTCCTTAGAGCACTCACAGCTATTCCACGCTTCACCACTTTTGAGTGCGCCGAAGAATGTGGTAGAAAGCCCTTCTGCGAACGTGCGTACTTCCAACAGAGGTGCCTCTCTTCCAAAATGAGCCTTGTATCAAGGAACTGCAGCTGGTTCTCCTCAGGCACTTCTTTCGTGAGTTCAAAGTCAGCCAAGATGCCTGTAAATAGGGTATGAAGGTCCCAAACTTCCCTTGAGAAGCCGCCACTTGAATGCTGGAAGGATATCAAGTAGTCGTCAACGAACCGAAAAACCCCGCTCATCATTTCTGTCATGAAGGGCCTCGTTCTATCTTCTATCAGCTCGTGCAAGCAAAAGGTCTATTTGCAAGGGTGCAATACAGGACCCTATGCAGACCCCTTTTTGCTGGATGTACAGCTGTCCCTCAAACTCAACGAAGGTAGACCGTAGGTAGAAGGACAGCAGCTCGAGAAAGGTTACGGTGCTGACGCCGCAGTAATTTTGAAGCCGAATGGCTTCTTCCTCTTCAATGCATTCTCTCACAACATCACACGGCATCGTGTGGCAGTGAGTAATACATATCCTTCAGGTCTACCGAAAAGCACCTACTCCCTTCAGAGATTTGCTTCTGGTCCTCATGACAGAAATGTCCAGCGGGTTTTTCGATTCGTAATGACTAGTTGATAATCTTCAGGCATTCAAGTGGCGGCTTCTCGAGGGAAGTTGAGGACGTTCATACCCTGTTTAGAAGCATCTTGGGTGACTTTGAACTCAACAAAGACGTGCCTGAGGAGAACCAGCTGCGGTTCCTTGATGCAAGGCTCATTTTGGAAGACAGGTACCTCTGTTGGAAGTACGCTCCACATTCGCAGAACGGCTTTCTACTCTATTCTTCGGCACACTACAAAGGGGTGATTCGTAGAATAGCTGTCAGTGCTCTAAGGAATGCCCTCAACAGGTCCTGTCACCACCGCATTTTCGAAAGTGTAGAGGCGCAAGCTCAAAGATTGAGTGCTGCTGGTTATCCGAAGGCCATCATCAACAGCATTTCCCATCATCTTTTGAATGAACTGCGTAGACCTGCCGACTCCAAGCGCCTGAGCGAAGTTTGATCAAGACAGCGGCCATCCCTTATGTCCTTGGCGTCAGCGATCGGCTGAAAAAGATTGCGGGACGAGACGGTGTGCGTGTAGTGTTTTCGGCACCCAACAAGTTGCGCCGCTCGTGCAGAAAAGTAAACGGGGCAGAAAAAAGGCGGGGATCCTTCAGCACTAAGCACGTGCCGCAATATGTTGACTGCCAAAGCAAGGTGATCTATGAAATCCCTCTGTCATGCGGTGCCACTTATGTTGTCCAGACTGGCCGCTGCTTAAATGACAGATTAAGAGAGCACGCTAATGATGTCAGTGTAGGCAGAGGGATCGCACTCGTCAAGCATGTGACAACTTGCAAATGCACTCCCCAGTTAAACAAAAGCAAATTGTTGCGCACTTACGCAAACAAACAAAAACGAGAACTATACGAAGCTTTCGTCATCCACACCAGAGTTGACAAGTGCTTGAGCGTGCCGTCTCCTCGCTTATCGAGAAAAGAGATAACCTTTTTAGGTATTGATCTGCGATAGTATCAATCTTATAATATGGTGTTCCTTTAGTTTTTTATGTGTGCTTCCTGTATTTATTGCGCTCTCGCATGAAATACAGTCAGTTGTAAGTTCGGTGCTGTGTGTGTTGCTCCGCTCTATCTTGTCCCGTTTTTCGCGCCGTTTTCAGTCTTGATTCCAGTTATGACATCTTACAATGATGTCTCCATGCATTTCACCAGGGCCGTGCGGGTAACCTAAGGAAGAGCTATATAGATTTCTGCCTCTCAAACTTCCAGATAATGCCATCAACAAGGAACACAGTAGATCTCGAGCCACTGAGAGCTGTGTCATGAATTAGGGCCCTCAGCACGACCACCGTATTGCTCCCCGTGTCCCGGAAAACATGAACGGGCAGGCCTCGGAGCTCTCCCTCCAGGACAGCCTTGCACTGCGCGTCTGCAGGCTTTTTCTGGACAAGTGCGACCACATATCTTCTGCTAGTTCAAGCCTATCTGCTGTTGTAGACAACATCTCAGCACTCTCTGGCTGAAGAAAGCGGACTATTGCTTCTGTTTTTTGTGCTTCCTTGAGCAGGAACTTAAATCACGCCCTGTTTCTCGACAGACTGTCGGCAGCCTTGTGTCCTATTCGGTTACAAATAAGGCACCTTCTTGACTATCTATTTGATGGAATATCCTTCTCTCGGGATGCCAACCTCACCTCGAGCGATTCTTTGGACGAAGATTTCTTTGCCGCTGGGTCTCTAGAAACTTGTGTGCTCGCTCAGCCGTTTAGTCCACCCTTTTGCACTCTCTTTCTCGAAGAAAAATCGCCAGACGACTATGAAAGTTCCTTAAGAACTGTTCGGCAACTAGTTCAGTAGAGGTTCGCGAGCTCAGAAATTATAGACCAATTTCTATTCTCAGCTACGTTTGTCGAGGTCACCCAGGAAGGCCACCGCGGCCACATTTTTTGAGGGCTGCCGGAGAATATTGTGTGGAGCGGCGGCGGTAGCGTCCGGTCCCGGCCGAGGTCGTTGTTGTTGCTGTTGCCTTCGTGACATGGCACATACCCATGACGGGGGATTGGCCAGGGTTCATTGGGGAGACCCCATAGAATAGGGTAAACTGGACCTTGGACTGGACCAAGGTCCCGAGCGTTTTCTCCAGCGCGTGCTTGAGGAACTTTGGCCTTTTCGGCATTGCGCTAGTGCCTGCCGCGTGGGTCTCGACAGGCTAATACTCTGTTTGAAAAACTACTAGCCCGTCGTGTAAAGCCGCCCTTAGAGAAGAATAACCTTCTTTACCGTAACCAGCATGGTTTTCGAGGTAACAGGTCAACGATGACTGCTATATTATATTTGTGTGAAAGAATTAATGAAGCTCTTGATAACAACAACCTTGTAATCGGATTATAATTAGCTATTAAAATACTTGACAGTGTAGAGCAAAATATTTTGTTGTCTTCAATTCGAAAGATATGGATTTGGGGGTATAGCTGTCGATTTCTTTAAAAGCTATACATGTGATCGTAAGCAGTGAGCAATTATTGGCAGAGAAGGTTCTATCCTTCTGTGGATTCGTAGAGGGTGCCACACGGCTAAGTTATGGGACCTTTGCTTATTGCTATTTATATAAAAGACTTGCCGAATTGTTTATCTAGCGCTCTCGTATTAATGTAGGCGATTATACAGCTATTTTAGTATCCTCCAAAGGTGAAACTCAAGTGGAACTAATTATAAACAGAACTTCAGTATGTAAATTAGTGGTTTTTGTATATTATTACTCTGAATGCTTCTAAAATATTATACATTATCATTAAAACAGCTTATAAACCCAGTAATATGCTGCCTTGTCATATACAGCTAGGCAGCAACGAACTGCAAGAACCCTTAACCTTTCCTTACCTAGGCATTACAGTGGACTGTGCATAAACTGGAAAAAGAATTTAGACAACCTCCATAAAAAGCTGTCATATTCGTGCTTCGTCCTGTGAAAACACGCATTTTGATATTGCAATATTAAGGAATTTTTTTTGTATCTTTAAGTCGCAAATCACATACTGCATTGAGGATTGGGGAGTTACATATCGCACTTATCTTGAACCTTGCATAATATTGCAGAAGAGATCTTCACGATTTGTTAAACAGGAAGCACCTCGCACCCCGTTGGGACCGCTGTTTATGGACTACAAAACAAAGCCCTTACTTTAACCGCCTGATTACCGCACCACTTTACTAGTATACAGGATAATACACAACCATACTACTCTTTCTGTCAACTTTATTTTCTTCGCCTCAGACATACACGCGCTGCGCCCGAAGGCAGTTTTAATTCCTCCTTGTCATAACATCTATGGCCACCGGCGGCTGAAGTACACAGGTGGGAAAGCTTGGAATGATCTTCCCCTAGGCATTCTTCCTGCTTTCTATAGTTCTAACACAGCAACACTTAAAAACGTTTTTTTTTTTGGCGCAGGATATTTAAGATGCTGTTGTTTGCAAACAATATGTAAAGGACATTTATTCATAGGTAAAGTGTTTAAACTCTAATGAATAGCATGTGTTTAATGTGGAATATGCAGTGTATTTTGCAGGTGGTGTGTGAAGTGCATATTTATTTACCTTATAATTATGTATCTGTTTGCCTGCATAACAGTGTTAATTATGCAATGTTGCTGTGAACAAGTGGTTGCTTTAATTTTATGATAATAATGAATTTATTTACTTATTTATTAAGAATACTTCAGTCGTATGACTCCAAGCAGGAGTGAGCACAAGAAATACGTACAATAAAAGTTACACATCACACCACACCACACAATAAGCACACCACACCACACAATAAGCATTAACTTCAGCACATCAGGACATGAACTTAAACAAATGAAATCGGATGGATGAGACGGATGAGTTGGATGAGACGTGAAATCATTTCTTTTTCATTTTTAGTGCGTGGTCCTGTGTTAGTGCGAGCACTCTTCCCTCTCTATTTCCATATTCATGTGGATGGGTCCGTTACTACGCTTTGACTATCGATCCACTCAGCTTTGTGTATTGTAGATGTACCTGGAATCGAAATAAAAAGTAATAATAATTCTTGTAAATCATTTTACAATGTTGCTGTTCCCAAAATCTCGACCCATCGATTAAAAAGACTGAGAAAGACTGCTGCGTGACCTGTTTCATTATCAAGCGGCTTACTTTCACGAAACTTTTCGTGATAACCCTCTACTGTGAACTGAAAATGTTGGAGCAGGGCTAGTTTTGCCTTATTGTAGTCAATTGAATCTGTGGGAGACAACCGACCGAACACACGCAGAGCCTCCCCAGCCAAATACATACTGAGTGTTGTAGCCCATTTTTTCTTGGACCAGCTGTGAACTTCTGCGATATGCACAAAACGTTTGAGGCATGCATCCTTGTCATCCCTGCGAACGTCGAAAGGCGGGATCAACTAGTGTCGGCTAACCGCTGCTGAGGGTCCAGGTTCGGGCTCTCGATTACAGCCCCCAGCTTCTGCGAGCCATAATTGGAGCTGCAATCTACGCACTGCAGCCTCTACAAGCGACTTTGCATGCTCTCGTTTGGCTTCTGCTTTACGCTCCTCAGCCTCTGCTTGCACCTTGGCATGCTCGAGTTCTGCTTCTTCTAGGGCTTTGGCGTGCTCGCGTTGTACTTCTGCTAGGGTCTTCGCGTGCTCGCGTTCGCCTGCACATGCAGCGCGGTGCTTCTCGTGCTCTGAGACAACCCACGAACTCAGCTCGGAATCTCTGGACCCCAATCGTTCACACAGCTCAATAAAATCTTTTAGTGTTGCCAATGTTTCCTTTCACAAACCCACGAAAGGAAAAAAATACCACGGCTTCTTCCGGTCGCGGACGCCAATTTCCGCGAATCAGTAACGCGTCACCGACTGCCGCAGGGGACCGCTATCGTGTGCAGGCTCGAACAAGGGAGCAAACAGATCAAACAAAACAAAGCGAAGCCGTGTTTACAATTCAAAGATAAAAGAGCTAATAATATATGAAAACACCAAGGAAAAAGCACACGCAAAACACGTACAACACCACAGATTAAGAGAGAGAGTTCACCAGATATTGAGCATCTCAAGTGAAGCGAGGATGCCTTGCAGACTGGACTGACGCGGGTTAATGAAGTGCGACGCGTCGCTGGCGTTGCGTCGAAAGAAGCAGCGGAAGAGAGCCAGTTGTTGGAGCCAGGACCACGCCGGTGGACTGCCGACCGCCACCCCAAAACTTGGCAGCAGCAGGAGAAGCGTAGCTAGGACCCGTCGACAGCGTCTGGAGCCGCCGTAAGCTTAATCACAGGCTATCCAAGAGAGCCTCTCGGCAGCACGGACCCTCAGTTCATCGGCTGCCGCACGAAAACTTGAAAGGGATGGAGGAGGCTTGTGTCGTTGATCCAAGGAAGGTCCACGGCAGCAGGGACCCAGCGTCCGACGGCTGCCGCCTCCACGCTTGAATGACACCACCTCCGCTGCGCTGTCTTCCATTACGCCTAGGTTTTCTGACACGTCAGCTTTCCACTGCTCGTGCTCACCACGCTCTTCGTCGTCGTCACCTCTCAAACACATTTCGCAGGTACACACGCTCAACGCTGCGCTGTCGGCGCACCACTGTCGACGCACCGCAAAATTCCGCGACGATTTGATGTGTGCCTCTTACGTTGGACCCCATTTTGAAGCAAACCAGGAGTGTTCTACGTGACCGCCTTCGGACCGGACCCTAAGGGGTGCTACATTGCCGTGGTGGTCCACTAGGGCAGAACAGCAGATGGCCTTAATTTGAAGGCACAGTAAGAAAGTCACACTGAAGACGTTGCCATCGCCCTGCCAGTCTCCGACTTCTCCAAATACTTAATCTCCCAGCAGCGAGGGGCTTGTCAAAATGTCGAGCAAGAGCGGAATGCTACCCTAGCTTATCGTATCTACCAAAACTGTAGCCGAAACTCGGATTCCGCGAGCCGATTTCTCTTTTAGGCTTCAGGTCACCAAGGCCTCTTCAAAGATGAGACAGCTGATTCCACCTCCCGCACGGTCTCTTTCTGTGCATTTGCCACGATACCAGCCGCGGAGCAGGAGCCCGATTTCAACCCTCTTTACACTTTTAAGGAAGTATGGGAGTATAACAAATCCACGCACCAAACTGTCTCCACCTCCTTCAAAAGGCTGGAGAAGACCAACAAGCGGGAACTCCTGCGCCTGCTCACTTATACAATGTTTTGACAGCAACCCTAAAACATTTCGATCCCAATTTCGACTGGCGGCGCTCGCACTGCAGGGAGATGTCTTTACCTATCACATGATGTGGGCTGATCAACAGAAACCATTCCTACGATCTATTTCAAACCCCTCCCGACAGGACTGGAAAGGCGCCTTGTGCGGCTGCTGCATCCACGAGACCCAAAGGGCCTTAATGCGGTGAGTCCGTGCTGCGCTAACCCTCAATGGGGTGCCTGACTAGACATTTCACGTAGTGTTTCTAAGAGCAGGACCCTTGAGGTCACGTCCCTCATCACCTCTCCGAATATATAATTACAAATTAAATGTTTTCATCACCACCACCACAATTACGCGCTAGGAGTTGTCTTCAGTTTGCTGTCTGGACGCGGAAAAATTGTTGGTAAAAATCCACGATCAGGGACAGCCGATTTTAAGATTCCTGAGACTTTCCATGATGATTCAAGCGCGTTATCAAATGCGGTCCAAAAGAACTTTGTTTCGACCGTGGTTGAAGACCACGCCTATTCTAATTTTGAAGACTTCCATGCGCACCTGTCGCTATCGGCGCTGACGACTTGTTTTCGCTTAAGAACACAATTCTCGCAAACAAACAGGACGTGTTGGAAGTGTTACTGTACAACGTAAACTTCAGTCTGTGATCTCTTTTGCCTCCGAGCCTAGCAGGGACTAAACAAATTCTTTTAAGGAACCTTACCTTATATTATGCACTGAGGCGCGATATTGCCACTTAAAACACTCTGCTTATATCTCACTTAGCAGTGTACAAAGCAAAATGTCGCTCTTTAATATTTCTTGCAGGTGGACATAGCAGTTCAAAAGAAGACGTCCGTAATGCCGTGAAAAAAGTGCTTGATTCCGTTGGAATTAAAAATTGGCCACTGCATATGACGTCGGAACCTCCCAGTGAAACATACGTAAAGATTGTGGAGACAACAGGCCTTAGGCCCTTTGCTACAATAGTACCTGTACCAGACAGAGAAAAACCTATATACATAGTATCAGTAAGTAAATACACTTTTCATCAAAAGCAATGAACGAGACATGAAAATAATTGAACTTTGAAATAATCTTTTGCGAAATTTATCAGAAGTTCTCAAAGCAGACGCTTGTTTTCTTAGTGAAGAAATGTAGGCAGTGTGCGGCCCACGAAGATGCTGTAAGTATTGAGCGAAACTTACTCCGCAATCGCTCACTATCTTTTGGTTTGTTAATTGCACTTTTTCGGAAGAAACAAGGCAAAATTAGAAAAAAATAAATAAGCCATGTTGAAAGAAACTAGAGCCAAATCTCTGTAATCTCAACATAAAGCACACTCATTGAATAAGTGTAGTTTAGAATAAAAAAGGCTAATCGTCAACAAAGACAACGTCTTTCGCGTAACAGTGTCCGCAACCCGTGATCATGCCCAGCGAATGGCACAGAATGGTATTAAAATACCGGTTTATTTCGGAACGATGAAAACTCTCAAAGGGCACTGAAAAAGTCAGCAGCGATGCCGAGTCTTAACTTAATTAATTTTTTTGGAAATAAAAGGATTAATTTTTTGTTGCATTGTGAACTGGAGGTTTTAACGTCCTGGAACGACTCAGGCTATGAGGGACGCCGTAGAGGAAGGCTCCAGAATAATTGAGACAACCTGGGCTTTTGAGAAAACTATAGGATCCAAAGGTAATGCTCAAGCATGCCGATTAGGGAGTGGATCATGCCTTGTCACTACAAAATATGACCTAAAATGCTTCTTGAGCTCAATCGAACGATATCCGACGGCCTTAGAAAATCAGTGGAATGTTACAAACAATAAAAATCTCCAAAGCGATTTGAGTGTTCAGCGCCACGCGTCAAATGGCTCCAGCATAAACTAGAAGCATTTGCCAAGGTTTCATGGGCTTGGTCCTTGAATCAGGATGGCTATGCGGGGCCACCGAAGACCACGATACTCCAGAAGGCTTATGGAAGGCCTGCTAGAGGATTCACACCAGCGGCCACACTATCGTCCGGCCTCTTTTGCACCTATAATATGCATTAAGCAATGAGACATCCACAAACCGAGTCAAGGTATTCTCGACAGCGCCAATTACGACAAGATAGACGACTAAATACTCGGAGCTTTTTGAATAGAATCAAAAGAATAAATTCGCCAAGACGCACTGCTGCGTAGCTAGGCAGCCTGTCGCTTACTCGAACCGTTCCCGCCGTCGCATCCTTAGCTGCGTATTCCTGCCACTCACATCGCTGAGTGTGGTGAGGGCGCTTCTAAGATTATGGTGCCTCCAGTTTGTAGCGCTAAGCAAAATCCTGACTCCAAGGTCCTCTGGGGGCCGCATGCGATGGCTCGCCGCAGCTTGTCTTGAAAAGCAAGATCATTGGCGAATGGAAAAGAATGGGGGTGTATCTGAAACACCGCAATCCAGCTCCAAGGCGTCCACGTGGTCACCGCCCTTGACAAAATGCTTGCAGGTGGAAGGTGCACAAGGACAACACAGTAGCCAAGAAAGAAACCGCTCTGAGGACGAGAGCAACCGCCTCGGGCTGTCAACGCCCAAGTAGTAACTGAAAAAAGAGTCGGGCCGATTGCTTCCACAACTTGATGCTCTACAGGTATGAATCATTCGGCTCCAGCGTGATTCTGACACAACAGAAAAAGAGCCCGGACGAACGATTTGACAACGCAGCATTCACAAGCAGCCCTCACTTCTACATGGCGAGTTTCGTGTCGAACTGCCCTCTGTACGTCTTCATCACGGAAAAATGCCTACCGCAAGTTTACCTGCATTTATAGCAAGAACATGAATCCAGAAGGCGCAGTCTTTTAGCCTGAAGAGCTGGATATATTTTTTAAGCAATGAGACTGCACTAAGGCTGTGCAGAAGCATGTTCAGTGATTTCTGACTACTCTCTCAGAAGTGACGTCGAGAGCCGCCAGCGATGACCCAAAAGTTTCTTTTAAGAGCGTTAGCTCCTACTCATCACGTTTCGAGTTTTAGTGGGGTCTGCTACACCAGTCTTGATCACAGCGCCATCTGTGGCAGCAACAACTCATCACGTTTCGAGATTTCGTGAGGTCTCCTACTACCCTGAGAGCGCCATCTTTGGCTGCAATTAGAAAACAGCGTATCTCGCATTGAGACTTGTAGCGCGATCTACAATAGCATTGTAGAAACAACCACCTGCCGCGTGCCAATGATGACGTCATGGTTCAATATGGTGGATAGAGGCAGAATTATGTTAGTATGACCTCAGGGCACGAAATGTCGGAATAGTTTCGGTTTCTCGTCCCTCGAACCAAAACGGCGGCCATTAAAATTGGTTCTGCCCTCTAATCTCTTTCCCCTCCCCTCCCTCACCAAAATATATTCTAAAACGGGTAGGAAAACTGTCCCGTTACAGTTCTGCTGTATGTGAACACATTCGTTCCGCTATATATACTCTGACAACCACGGGCACCCATCCGGGGACAGTTGTATACCGAATTTGGTAGGCAAAAAAACCTTACGGGTTGTGGTATAGAAATAAAACCACAGTTAAATAATAGCTAAGCATTGTATACATGCAATAACTAATTGAAGGGTTACCATATCTCCCCGCAAGCTGAATTCTAGGCCTACCTTGACCCCCCAAACGAAGCAAATTTTGTTTTGGGACGTATCTTGAAGGGTGCAACTCGAAAGTGGGTAGACGTGCATCGCAAGTTCTCTGATAGAAGCGCTACGCGGCAATCGTTTCGCTGCGGCGCGCGCGCACGTGCAGCTGAGCATGGTGGAATGTACCCCGTTTCAAAGGGTATCACATTCGGCTTCTTGATACCAGCGCCGCCTTCTTCGCTTTCTTCAACTAGTGAACCAAACCGCTAACGCTCGTCACTTCAACGTCTTGCAGACGGTGGCAGCCTTTTTCAACAGAATTCTGTTCAATGGCAAATATTATTGAGCGCTTTTCTGATATTTCGGTACCTTATTCGCTCGTGACCTGGAAGTACCAAATAACGTGTGGCTCGGCAACGCTAGAGTTCCTAACAATTTGACTTAGAGTTTAGCTGCGCATAGTCTGATAAAATCTGAAAAACGGGCGTGCGAGACGCCTTACCGAGTAGTCGTCTGCACGGTGGTAGCCTGTAAAGCACTCACATGAGCCTGTCAGACGCCTAATTACTGAGGCCCCTCTGATATGCTAAAATAGGCCTGCGAGCGGCCCAAACAGGCCTCTGAGAAGGCACTGCCCATCAGACCGGCGTTGTGCTCTGCACAACAGCAGAAGGGCGGTTTTACCCTCTCGTTAGTCAGAAGAACGCGAAAAGGTACTCAAGTCTAGTACGCAACTCGTGCTGGAATATTAACCGAATTTGTTAAGAAAGGCGGAAAAACAAGGTCTGCTAAGATAACTACACATTTAGGCGGTCTTTTATGCGCTTTTTTATGAGTCAGCAAGGTCAACACAAAACCACCGAGAGCGCACCCCGGCCACTAGCGCTGGCTCTCAAGCATTAACCCGTTATACTGAAGGAAACGCTCGAAGGACAACAAAAAATAAAAACCTGAGTCTGGAAAGAATTACTACATCATAATGTTTTTGTTACGGTCGGCCAAACCCCTGTAGCCAAGTGCTATCGACCCCTCAGTTCCAGCGTTGAGTTTCGCTAAACGTAAGTGAAGCACTTTTCGCCATAAAAGCGCAACAGCGTAAAGATGCCTCATGTCGTACTAGAATGGCGAGCTTCCCAGACCAAGTTCCTGAAAATATTTGCCAACCAAACTCTTGAAAGCCTAAAAAGGCACGGCGTGTCTTCCAAGAGTCTACCAGGACCACCTGTACACCACTCTTCGACGTCTGGAGACATAGAATGCTCAAGATGGTGCTAGGAGCCACTTGTGTACGGCGGGCGGACACTTATCTTGCCAGTCGTGAACGAGATTTCATAGGATAAGACGGGGGCAGCGAACCCGTTGACAAAGAATAGTGACGGTCGAATAGGCCTCCCAGTACCACGTAGTGTTCAGGTGACAGATCGCTGGTCGCTTGACACCGCTGCGCCGTCCCTAGTGCCTCTTCCGACCCATACACAGCGAGAGTTTCACACATCTACGGCCCAAAAAATGCTACAAACCGGAAGCGCCGATAATTCAAAGCCGTGAATTGCTGTAGACATTGAAACACCTAAGCCGAATGACCCGATTTCTATGTCGGCCGCAGAGGCCGCGTTTCGACGGAGGAGAAACACAAAAGATGGCCGTGTGCTGTGCGACATCAGTTTACGGTAAATATCCCCAGGTAATCGAAAATGATCCCTAGGCCTCCACTACGGTTCTTGTTTCTCAATTTCTTCTTTTAATCACACTTTCCTCCCTTCCCTTCCTCCCACCGAGAGGTGAGACAGTCACTGCGCCATATCTTTTACTCGGGAATAAATTTCATTTTATCAAGAAAGAGGGAAATTGGGATAACGTATTTATGCCATCCAACAGTGCACCCAGTTTACTGAGCAATCTAAGAAATTATGAGGTTTTGCAATGCATCCTGTAACGCGCGTGAAAACACTATCTCTAGGCGGTTCGCAAGCGGCGGTCAGTAGCGGTCACAAGCTTTGAGAAAAAAAATGTTCCGCAGCCTATATCACAGTAGTTTATTATAGCCCTACTGACCTCATTACTCTTGCACTAATGACAAAATATTTGCCTCAGAGATCTCGATGTCCTAAAGACGCTTCGCTTCAATTCCTAGAATCTAACTCAGGATCCTCTCAGACAACGTCCTACCAACGTCAGTTTAGGTAGTGAACTGAAGATCAAGCATTTCCGCAAAATGCGTTCCGAAAAAGATGCTAAGACAATGTTGTTGTTTGTTTACATGGTTCTATGGTTTGTCATCGGCCGCGAACACCCTTATGTTTTCCTTTCTCAGAGAGATGAGGCCGAAATCGCCCTTGAACGCTCAAGAATACTAGCAGTAGTTTCTATGGTGTTTAGGATTGTCCGTGTTTAAGGCGCTTTTGTAGAAGCTTCCTAATGATCTTTAAAGTGAGCGTGATTAATAGAGATGTTCATCCTGACCTCCTCGATTGCCAAGCGCACAGATCACAGTACTCGCCACCGACCTTTTGTAGGGGAACCGGTTCGCCTATACAATAAGTATGGTCTTCAGTGCATCAGCATATGCTCTTGCGCGTCTGGCGTCAACACTGCGTGTGAGCTTTGGAATACTAATAAAACAGTGTTAAGCTGTTTGTCTTAAGTTTTATGCTGATATATTAAAGGAAATAAGACAGACAAAAGAAAATTTTATTCACCGAAAATACAATCTTCTTCTTTATTATAACGAACTCAAACCCAGGGTTGCCATTCTCAGCAATTTCTGTAAAAATATTGATCGATCAATTATATGACGCTGACGGACTGAAAACAACGTGCGACTAATTGCATGCAGCAGATAAAATAATTCTATCAGTTCCAAACTCCTGAATAGAATGTCTTGCTGAATATAGGTGTGAGACACCTCTCTTCCTTTATAGGTAAACGGCCCGTTCACTCGTTTCGGAGCTTATCCGGAGGCTATGAAGGAAATTAAAAGCCACCATAAAAGATATAATGCATACAAACGTCTTATACACTCTGTGCTCAGCTTGTTCTTTGAGCTAGAAAATGATCTAGCCCCGCGAGGAGATAACTCTGACGAAGAAAGCACATATTATGCAAGGAGTGAAGAACAATACGAAGGGGCAAGCCAAGAGTACGCCAGCAAACAAGAGGAAGACAATGATCCCACTGGAATAATGTCTGATATTCTGGAAGTTGAGATCGAACTTGCTCGTGTAAGTACAAGATATATGTGCTCTATTGCCGCGAATAGTTGTATATTTTTCATTCTCCAAAGCTGGCGTCACGCCGCTTTAATGCTTTCTTGTTGAGGAATATTGTAGTAACTTTGCACGCTGTATCTTAACAGTTCGCTATCAGCTTTAAATTTAACCCTGCCGAAAGCGGCGGACATTGTTTGACGACCGCCGAGCACGCTTATGGCTATGCCGCCGCCGTGTGTTCCAGTCCATTGTAGCTGCAAGTCAGCCCAAATAAAGAGCTTTGTTTAGACCCCATTTGCGCTGTCTTTCTGCTCTCCGGATTGAAGTCACCTCAACTCGACACCTGGTGGAGATACTGTGTCCGGTACATGACCGGACCCCTTCGTTTAATGCCGCCACCGGAGGCTGGTACCTCGTCCTACGCTTCGCACCTGAGGACGAAATACCAGTTTACAAGGCCAGACGACGTCTCCAGGGAGAGCAGCCTGTGTTCGGGACCCTGCCGGACCACACCAGACAGCGAAAAGACGCTGCTACCAGCACCACCGCCTCGCCAAAGTTGTCGACCCCGATTGTACTGCAGCAGCCGCGGGTGGCGTCAACGTTCAATGGATCCCTAGGCGAAGACCCTGAAGAATGATTGGACCAAGTTGAGCGCGTGGCATCATTCAACAAATGGGATGGAAGTGAGAAAATTGGACACGTATTTTTCTCATTGGAGGGCTCCGCACGCACGTGGTACGAAAACTACGTATTAATCCTATCTACATAGGGGCTATTCAAGAACAAACTTTTGAAAATATTCACCAGTGTCATGCAGAAAGAAAGACCTAAACGCCTCCTCAAGTCCAGGATCCAGCTTCCAAACGTTCCCGTCCGCGGTTACAACGAAGAGATGAAGCGCCTCTTTCGCTGCGCCGATCGCGAGATGACCTAGAAAAACAAAGTACAGTTTTAATGCGTGGACCAAAAGAACACGTCTCTGCAAGCCTCGTCTGTCAGCCGCCAAAAATAGTCGAGGAATCTGTGCAAGAAGCGTGCCCAATCGAGAACATCCTCGACATCAGGGCTCGGTAGTACAACCGCCTTGATTATGTCTCTGCAATTCGTCCGAGCACGACGATCACCACCAGCGACGACTTGCGGGAAATTATCCGCAAAATCGTCCATGAAGTGCTACGACGACAGATGCCAACTTCCCTATAGCCTCAAACAGCGACCCTCATCGATGTTGTGCGAGAAGGAACAGGTACGTGGCGCCGCGACGTCGAGGGCTGCACAACTCTTGGCCATGACTTACGCTGTCGCGGTTCGCAGCCAAAGGCGCCCTCCCACTCAGTGCTAGGAGCCTTATAGACCGCCCCAAAGATCCTATCGCGTGCCCGCCTAAGTCTGTTGCAAGGTCACCCAAGAGAAGCCAACCTCTGGTGGACCACAGACCAGCGCCGCCCGCTCTGCTTCGATTGCGGGGAACCCGGCCACATTCTTCGGCTCTGTACCATCAAAAATATGGGCTCGCCTGGCTTCTTAGTTGATACCCATGGCCCTTTCCCACCAAAATACCACGGGATATTGACGAGTACCTGCGTCAAGAGGAGTAAACATCATCTAGTTGTCCGTCCCGCTCACCATTACCGTCCACGTCACGTTTTGCGTCGCCGTGCCGCAGCTACGCAGCGGTTATTCGGTGAAGGTCAGCCAGCCCCGGCAGGGGAAACTAAAGAAAGCAACCGTTGGAGGCCAGGTTGCACACCAGCGAAACGTCAAAAATCCTACACTGACCACACCATATGAAGACGCCCCAAGCAGCACAAGTAATTGGCCCAGCATTGGAACTGTATTGGCAAAGCTGGCCCTACAAAGGACCAGGATGGGATCATCCTGTTGCAATATTGGGCCGATGACCTGTGCTGCTAGCGGCTGCACCCCCTTTGCCGCATGAAGACTCTGCATCCGCTACACCAGCGCCGCACACAATGAGAACCACGACGCGAACCACCCTCGAAACGACTGCACCACCCAGAAAAGCTTCGAAGACACGCCCTATCTACGATTCACATACGCCACGCCGCCGTTAGCCGACGATGAGGAAGACGTACAACGCAAGTGCAGATTATCCCAATTTGAGGTGACTATCGACGGCTTGAAACTTACCTCTCTAGTCGACACAGGGGTCGATTATTCGGTGATGAATGGAATATTCGCCGCGCAACTGAGGAAAGTCGTGACCGCCTGGAACGTCCCACTAATCCGCACCACCGAAGGCCCCCTCATTACACCATCGGGGCGATGCGCAGCGCGAGTGACCTTCATGGAGCATACCTATCCTGCAACCTTCGCCGTTCTGCAGCAATGTTCCTGCGACGTGATACTCGCCATCCATTTCCTTAATGAGCTTCAGGCGATCATCGACCTGCGTTGGAAACTCATCACCCTGTCCACTGACGAAGCCATCGCTTCAATGACGACCACGGAGCAGCATGTTGCCCTGATTGTCTTGAATGAACAATTGAACTTACCACCCTGATCAAGCGTTATGGTCACGGTGCATCGCTTGTCACCGTGCCAGGGGATGTCAAGAACATGGAAGCTCTCATCGAGGGGAACATGGCGTTGCTTCTAGAGCAAGAAATTGGCGTTGCAAAAGGCATTGCACATTTCTGCAATGGACAAGCTGAAGTGCTGCTGACGAACTTCCACGAAGACTAGAACAAAGGAAGCACGATTGCTTTCCTGGACGAACTACCCGACGTTCGCGATGCCTTCGATCTCTGGTGGAGCCCCAGGAGATTCACCTAAGAGAGATCGCAAGCACGATCTCGGCATAAATTCAGCCCTGCCCCACAACAAAGAAGATCAGATCCGCAATCTGCCTCCAGACTACAGTGAGTGCTTCTCGTAGTCGCCGAAGGTCTCAGAAACTTTGATTGCCAAGCATCGCATTATAACTGACCAACGCCCTACCTCTCCGCCAAAGTGCCTACCGTGTGTCGCCGTGAGAAAGACAAGCCACCCGGGACCATAAACAAGAAATGCTTCGCGAAGATGTCATTAAGCCATCGAAGAGTCCATGGATGGCATCGGTTGTTCTGGTGAAGGAGAAAGAAGGTGCGTTTCGATTCTGCGTCTCGTCGATTACCGCTGCTTAAACAGCATAACAAAGAAGGACGTCTACCCCCTCCCCCGCATCGAGGACACACTGGACCGGCTCTGTAACGTCTCGTATTTCCCATCCATGGACCTTAAAAGCGGCTACTGGCAAAGTGAGGTCGATGAATAGGATCGAAGAAAAAAAAACATTCTTCGTCCGGGCCTCTTCTCTGTCAAGGTGATGCCATTTGGTCACTGTTTCCTACCGCCGATGTTTCAGCGAGTATTGGATCTGGTTCTGACAGAGTTCAAGTGGCGTATTGTTGTAGTATATTTAGATGACGTCGTTGGCTTCACCTGGAACTTTGAAGACCATCTAAAAGGGCCTAAATAAATACTAGAGGCAGTTAAGTCATCAGGCCAAAACTTGAAAACAAAGTGAGAAGTGCTACTTTGCCTATGAATAACTGCTGTTTCTAGGCCACGTCCTTAGCAAAGAGGAAGTATGCCATGCCCCGCAAAAAGTAACTCATATTGAACGGTTTCAACGCCGGCCGAAAAGAAAGTTGTGAGCAAATTTCTAGGACTGTCCGCCCATTACCGATGATTTTTCAAGAACTTTTCGGGCATAAACGAGCCTCTCACCCAATTCACAAAAACAGACGTGCCATTTAAATAGGAAGCGCCACAAGCAGGAGTCTTCAAAGAACATCAGCGCCGTTTACAGTCCTCACCGATCCTCGCGCATTTTGATGAAAACGCCGAGACTGAAGGCGAGCCCCGCCTCGAGGCGAAGCTGTGGCTGCAGGGTGCATCGCGGGAAAGCTAAACAAAAGCGGACGGTGGGCAGTCCCCACACCGCCACAAACGAAAGCTTATCTATAGCTTGAGCCCTGAAGATAACCAATTTATCCGCTACGTGGAAAAATTTTGAGCTAACAGTGAGGTATCCTTTGTGCAGCGTGGCTTCACCTATGTGGAAGGTTACATAGAAAATGTCCTTAAGCAAGCGATACTTGAGCGTGCGGGAGATTATAGAGAGAGGAAAAAAGAGCGCCACAAGCGGTGTTTTAATGTTGTAAGCCTTTGCGTTCAGAAGAGTTTACCTACTTTGCTGCCGTTTCGGTCCGAAACTGCTTGGATAGTTTTGGGTGCGATATTTTGGGAGTGTTGGGTTTAAGAGAGCGTTTAATGCGTAGTGAAGAAAACGTGTGTAACTAAACAACAAAAAAGCTTTTCAGGCGGTGCCCGACGGCACACCGGAACGGCCGTGTTATGTTGTCGGGAGGAACCCTACTAGGGACAGCAAACGGTTAAGGGAGAAGTGCTTTTACCCTTCCTCTTAGCAGATTGAGGCAAATATCTATCGGACACAACGTCAAAACTGAGGGCGATTATGCTACTACTCGACCGTAGAAATGCAACTATTAGCCTGATATCATTTTAGGCATATTTTCAAAGCCCGCTGAAACCTAAGTGCGGAATATTATATGAGGAACATTAGTTACCTGGTCACATTAGGTATGCAAGAACTACCGTTTGATCATAACAGGTGGCAGTAAAATAGTAAGAAGCTGAATGCTCTACTCTTTTACTGTTAGCGAAAACTCAGCCGCCTTCTGAAAGGCAATACGTTTGATGCTCAATTGTACCTCTGTAAATTTAGAATATTTTTTAGAGAACAGTGAACAGCACGTGCGTGAATACATATAAGCGCAAGTGCATGGCGAAAACAAGAGTGTTAGTTGTCCGGGCTATGCAGAGCTGCTGGGCTCACTTCTACTAACACGCATTATTTGATGGAATGCTTCCGGATCATGGCCTGCCATTGATTGAGCAAGGACTTTGTGAGGTTGTTGCTACTAACAGCAACTTATATAATACTTGTACACAAGTAATAAATACGGTCACAATGATTTCAGATGATGGTCAACGCCCGTCACATTGATTTCTTCGAGACACACTCTGCACAAGATTGGCAAGGGCGGTTTGGCGAAGAGGTATGCAGTCGAATTTCTAAACATTCTCTGTATCTGTAGATATCTGGTTGTGATAAGCATTAATGAACTGGTACACGACTTTTAACGATAGCGAATGTGAAAAGAAAAGGTAACCCTGATTTCAAAGTCATTGATCTTGCGCGGAAAAAATGGAGATGGTGCTAGTGAATGAACTTAGCATTCATGCTGTGCTCTACGCAGAATACCGACACAATCCCCCCGCCCCTGCCCCTCCCCCCGTCTTCCTTCTTTCCCGTGCACAAAATTTTGCTCCCGCGTCTCTGAGAGTAATACAATGGAGTCGGCAAAGGCTTCTGAGCATAGACGACACTTATGTGTGTATAAAAATGACGCTCCCTGAAACTCGTGAAAACAGAAAATTGAACAACTCAAATGAAGAAAAAAATTAAAATGAGTTCTTTGCAATTTCCTGCCCTTACGGGAAGTAATCGCTTGTTTACACCTCGAGAACGCAATTTTTTTCTGTGCTCGAATAACGATAATCTTGAACGCATTGAATAAAGAGTACTTTTTTACGTTCAGAACAAGAGGAGGTCTGATGTAGCCTTGAGCAACGTGAACTCCTTCATTATATAATACTTTACTAAAAACTAAAAACCTTTTATTTGCTCTGAGTAATGGCTCACTGAGATGAATATGTAACCGGTTAACGCTTTTCTACGTTATATCAATATTTGGTTGTAGTAATACTAGAATCCATGGTAAAACAGCGCGGAAAAAACACGAGGATGGAACAAACACGACGACACGAGCGCTGACTTTCAACTGGTGATTTATTACACACCTGTGTACATATACTATTCCGCCAAACACTAAACAGAACAAAAAAAATTCAAGAAACACTGCGTCTTCACTGAAAACCTTATATCTACCTTGCTGCAAATGCATGCTCCGAACAGGTGATTTCGTGGTTAACCAATGATAATGAGGGCTTGCTAATGCATGCTGCACCCCCTTGTCAATGTGATATGCCTCTACTAGTTCCCTTACTATCTGATCTTTATGTTTGAAGACGACGGATGTCTGATGAAGCAATGACACGCACGTGTGCTTAGGTTGCCCTGCAGTGCAGCGCCAAATTCGAACCGGCTGCCCTGTCCAAAGAATTGTGATACTCCCTCAGTCGTTCGTTAAGACATCGCCCAGTATGGCCAACACACCACCCACCGCATGAAAGGGGAATCTTGTATACTACACCTTCGACGCACTCAAGCCTCCTCTCTACGTGTGCTGCGGTACAAACACCACCAATACTCCTTCCTAGTAGGGACTCTCGCTTCCGCTGCACAGCTTGGCAAATGTTGATTAATTTTCAGCGAGACTAAAATACAACATAAACTTGAAATTTTCGCCCGACTTTCTTCAGACGGTGTGATAATGCGTGGATGTAAGGGATGACAGCAATCTTCTAGAGCTTCGAGACTTCAACTTCCTGGGGAACACGCTTATGCTCCGATTTGATTTTGGCCATCAGCCTTTCGCATAACCTTCCGATAGTTGCCTCAGGGAAACCAGCGTCCTTAAGCCTAGAAATCTGGCCTTGCACTCCTTCTTCAATGATATAAACACACGACTTGTTGAGGGCGGCGCGAACACAAGACAGGGCGATGCCATCCCTTACAAGCTTAGAATGCCCAGACTGAAAGGTGAGTAAGGGCTTGACGGAACGAGGCGAATAGAGCCAGCAAACATGTCCGGGCTCAATTCTCAGCTCCACATCCAAGAATTGTATCCTACCCTGGTTAACGGTCTCCGTGATGACAGCAAGTCCTTGCCCATTTCTGACAAATGTGTTCACGACATCTTGTGTGCATCCTTCGTTTTCATCAAAAACGAGGTAATCGTCCACGTATCTGTGTACTTTCGGTACACCGTCCGGTAACTCTCCTGCAATTGCTTTGTCAGTTCTGCTAAGGAACAAGTCACTTAGCAGCGGAGCCACGCGAGACCCAATGCATACGCCGGAATGCTGTATAAACTCACTGTCATTCCATGCAACAATGGTGGACCGGAGGTACATACACAGTACTTCAAGGAAAGCATCAACTGATACACTGCAAACATTTCGGAAGCGCACTTCGTCACTGTCCTCACTTATACATTCCCTTACAAAGCGCAGCAAACACTCATGAGGAATTCAATAGTACAAATACTCTACGTCCACGCTGAACACTAGACAGTCACCAGAATTATTGTTCTGAAGGTACTCCAGGTATTGTTCTGAAGGTACTTGTTGTGATGAAGGAGAGTGTGTTCTCGGACAAAGGGTTTGCTGCCATCTTCAAGATATTTCGACAAGTGCAAGAGAATGTCGCAAAAGTTAAGAGACGTGCCGTCGTCCTTCTTAAAAAGGCCAATCTCGACCGTTTGCGCGCGTCCGTAAAGAAATCGGTACTCCAAGACGACGTCGGAGTTCTGCGTTCGGAAAGAGTCTTCAAAAGCAAGGAAAGCAAGCGCCTTCTGTAAGTAGCTGGAAACAACAAGCTGCCAAGTTCTCCGAATTTATGGACCGAAACAGAGAGCCTATTTTGTGGGTTTTAACCGTAAAAAATATTTCAAGCGTGCTGTGTTCCGATTTCTTTACGGACTCGCGCAAACGGTCGAGATTGGCCTTTTTAAGAAGGGCGACGGCACGTGTCTTAAGTTTTGCGACATTCTCTTGCACTTGTCCAAAATTATTAAAATGGCAGCAAACGCTTTGTCAGAGAACACACTCTCCTTCATCACAACAAGTACCTTCAGAACAATACCTGGAGTACCTTCAGAATAATAATCCTGGTGACTGCCTTGTGCTCAGCGTGGACGTCGAGGATTTGTACTATTCAATTTCTCATGAGTGTTTGCTGCGCTTTGTAAGGGGATGTATAAGTGAGGACAGTGACGAAGT
Organism: Amblyomma americanum; assembly: GCA_030143305.2. Lineage (NCBI taxonomy): Eukaryota > Metazoa > Arthropoda > Arachnida > Ixodida > Ixodidae > Amblyomma > Amblyomma americanum. The sequence continues at coordinate 218,053 of JARKHS020002311.1, forward strand.
ACGCTTCCGAATTGTTTGCGGTGTATGTGTTGATGCTTTCCTTGAAGTGCTGTGTATGTACCTCCGGTCCACCATTGTTGCATGGAATGACAGTGTGTTTATACAGCGTTCCGGCATATGCATTGGGTCTCGCGTGGCTCCGCTGCAAAGTGACTTGTTCCTTAGCAGTATTGACAAACCAATTGCAGGAGAGTTACCGGACGGTGTACTGAAACTACACAGACACGTGGACGATTACCTCGTTTTTGTTGAAAACGAAGGATGCACGCAGGATGTCGTGAATACATTTGTCAGAAATGGTCAAGGACTTGCTTTCGTCACGGAGACCGTTAACCAAGGTAGGATACAATTCTTGGATGTGGAGCTGAGAAGTGAGCCCAGACATGTTTGCTGGCTGTATTCCCCTCGTTCCGTCAAGCCTTTACTCAGCTTTCAGTCTGGGCATTCTAAGCTGCCAAAGGATGGCATCGCCCTGTCTTGTGTTCGCGCCGCCCTCAACAAGTCGTGTGTTCATATCATTGAAGAAGGTGTGCAATGATAGATTTCTGGGCTTAAGGACGCTGGTTTTCCTGAGGAAACTATCGGAAGATTATGCGAAAGGCTGATGGCCAAAATCAAATCGGAGCATAAGCTTGTTCCTCAGGAAGATGAAGTCTCGAAGCCACGGAAGATTGCTGTCATCCCTTACGTCCTTGCATTATCACACCGTCTGAAGAAAGTGGGGCGAAAATTTCAATTTGATGTATTTTCGTCTCGCAGAAAATGAAGCAACCATTGCAGAGGTGTGCAGCGGAAGCGAGAGTCCCTACTAGGAAGGAGGATTGGTGGTGGTTGTACCGCAGCACACGCAGAGAGGAGGGTTGAGTGCGTCGAAGGTGTAGTATACAAGTTCCCCCTTTCATGCGGTGGATGGTGTGTTGGCCAGACTGGTCGATGTCTTAACGAACGGCTGTGGGAGCATCACAATTCTTTGAACAGGGCAGCCGGTTCGAATTTGGCGCTGCACTGCAGGCAACCTAAGCACACGTGCTCCCCATTGCTTCATCAGACATCCGTCATCTTCAAACATAAAGATCAGATTGGAAGGGAACTAGCAGAGGCATATAACATAAAGATCAGATTGTAAGGGAACTAGTAGAGGCATATAAAATTGACAAGGGGGTGCAGCATGCATTAGCAAGCCGTCATTATTATTGGCTAACCATGAAATCACCTCTTTGGAATGCATTTGCAGCAAGGTAGATTTATGTGTTCATTGATGATGCAGTGTTTCTTGAATATTTTTTGTTCTGTTTAGTGTTTGGCGTGAATAGTATATGCACACACGTGCGTAATAAATCACCAGTTGAAAGTGAGCTCTCGTGTCGTCCTGTTTGTTTCGTCCTCGTGTTTTTTCTGCGCTGTTTTACCATGGATAATTGTAACCTACTTGCTCAGCTTTCCGTACTTCTAAATACTAGGATGTTTGAATCTCAGTCAAAAGTAACGCTCAACCTAATAATAGTTTCACAAAGGATACCAGCCACTCAAAAGGGTTTCTCTGTGGCAGGTGAGACTATAGTTTTTGCGACTTCTCTCATTTTACGTGAAGAGATAAGATTTGCTCTTAAAAATTCCTCATGGACATCTCGAAGCTTTTTAGCGTGCCATTTGGTTTCCTCTGTCGCAGTTCCCGTTCATGCCTGGGTTGAGGACGGATTTCACGAAAGCAAGGATGACTCTCGCAAACAACTACATTATTGGCGTTCACCTTAAAAACTATTTCAATAGATTAGGTGCCTACCTTCGAAAACTAAGCAAGTAAGTTCGAGTATGCGAATCCTGAAGTGAGAAATTATTTCGCATCGCATACATAGTAAGAAAGAAAATTTTGTATGTATTGGTACAGCCCACAGGGCTGCAGTTTCCTCACTAATACTCATTGGCTTATTGGTTCCTGTAAAATAATACAGGTTCTCAGTGCATGACGATTGCGTGATTTTTAAGGAGAAAGGTATATATGAGCAATGAAATCAATTTTAATAAATATGTATGAACAAAATATTCAAAAGGACATATAGACTGGTGTTCCAGAGTCCGTTGACTTTATCGCAACCCCGAACCACTCATATAAAAATAAAAAAAAAATCGCACGTCGACTGGCAGTACAAGGAAAATTAGGATGTGAAATTAGTAAAGAATGAACGAAGGAAGCAAAACAGTAAAAGGGAATAAAATTATAACATCTCAGCAATAAAATAATTTAGCAATCGTTAGAAGTTAATAAAAAAGGAACATAATTTCAGTGATTGGGGCAAAATAGTCCTAAGTTTAATTGTGGAAAAAGGACACGTCATTTCTCCGCAATTACTTTGACACTTTTCGTAATATAAAAATACTATTTGCTGCAAACCAAGTGGTATTGTGGTTTTTTAGTAGGTTATGACTGATTAATTTGTAACGTGGTTGATGGTTGGCAAGTTGAAAGGCAGGATTTCTACCTGATGAATTAAGTGGAGAACAGAAAAGATGTCATTTTCAGGAAGAAAAAAGCGGATGTTAAAGTGAAAAGGGGTGTTGTACTGATACGAATGGCTTAATTTCGTATATGCTGCATAGAAGATATGTGACAGAGATTTGTATGCCGGGAAGAATCCCACATGTTAGATGACAATGCACTAAGGCGAAGTAATGCGATTGTAATCGTGATGCGGAAAAATGGCCGCGCTTTGTAATTGCTTTTATGTCAAAGTTTTTTTTCTTGACATGAGCAATGTGTCAGTTGAGCTTCAGGTGTGCGGCGGGATGAATGTGTACAAAAAACAAATGATCACAAGGGGGAACACTATGCTAAGAGAGGTGTCAAACAGGAGTTAGTCGCAAAAGTTTTTCTCTGGATCTAAGGGCCATTAACCTAGTTTTTGGTAGATTAGGAATGAAATTGCTTAGCGAAAACTTCCGCTACTTTTCCCGGTAAGGCGTTCAGTTCGTACGTTATGTGGGCAGCGGATTTATTGTATAATGAAATAGTGGTATCGTCCGCACGCGAAACACAGTAGGACGGAATGAGATCAGCTGAAAGATCATTTATATAAGTAATAAAAATAATGGTCCTAAAATATAACTCTTAGGAACCTCTTCATTAATGTTTCCAACTTCAAAGCAGACACCAGCAAGTTGGACTCAGTGTTATCAATCGGATAAGTAAGATCTCAGGAATGTTATTACTATACAAGAAATGCCATATGCTTAAAATTTAATAAACAAGATAATGTGGTTAAAAGCGTGGTTAACAGTGCAATCTAAAAATAAGTCCACAAAGTTACCCGCATCAGTAGTGCTTTTTATGGTAAAATATTGTATTGAACCAAAGAACAATAGGCTGCAGTTTCAATTCGCCTGCACTATGCGTCAACGTTGCCGGGAAAATTTCTCGTGCATGCCTTATTACACAGTTTTAGCATAGTGGACACGTTTGTACGTAGACGTATACCTACTTACCGGAAGCCGACTGCTCACGCTCTGTGGCCGCACCTGGCTGCGTCCCTACCACTGCTTGTGCGCAAGAGGCGTCCGTTAAACCGCTATGCGTCTACGTACGCACGTCTCCACTATGCTAAACATCTCTATTATGACAAAATACTATGATGGAGGATGCAAAAAGTTAAAAACATATAAATAGCTGCAGGAAATCTGGTCTAATGTGGCGCTTATCTTGATGCACTTTTGAGCGCAATAAACAGAGTACTAATTAGTATTAAGCACGAAGCGTTTAGCTCTCACTTTTAGCAAACGCGAGCATAGTCCGGAAACAGCGGCGAACCTAAATTACTCAGACACTTCTGAACTTTCCGTGTGAAGAAAGAAACTTCACCACAACATAGTTGAGAGCGCGATTCCAGGCAGTGCCGGCGGAAACTGCGATGCCTTGGACCGCTCCGCCATCGCCGTCCCATCTCACGCTAAGTGTTCCTGCCGGTAGCTACTCAGGCTGTTTTGGAAATCCAATTCGTCGCTTTCGTTGATCCGTTTGGTCTGCGCCACGAGTGTTTGCTAAGATTGAAGACAAAGCGAGAACGTATCAGAAGCAAAACAAGCGAGAGGCGCTTAGCGCGATGCCTAGCTATAAAAAATCGGCTGAATGCGACGGCCCGTAAAGCACCTAAAGCGGACAAAGAGGCCTGATGCAAAAAACAAATGGATGTGGTTTAGCTCTGGTTAAACCTGGAGTGACGCGATAGCTACACCTGGCCGTGTGGAACTCGCTCAGTCGAATTGCAAAGTAAGTTTTTCGCCACTCCGTTTCGCTGGGTTTTCCTTCTTCATCTTCGTCCCTGGACGCGGATTCACTATCTCCCCCCCTACTCACTCCCCCGACTCGGTTTCGCTAGCGCGCCGCGCCGTCACAGCTGCTCCGCACCACGTGACCAACGACGTGACCATCCACGGCGCCGCCACGGAGCACAAGGGCGGCCACGCAGCTCAAGGGGTGCCACGCTAAAGGCTCGAAATGCTACCGCAATGTAGCTGTCGCTACAAAACTGGTTGTTGGTGAAAGCAGCCGAAGACCATGCGCGCTGCATAGCTCGAACACAGCTGCACAAAACCGTGCCTCGGTGAGCATCCCTAATATCTGATCAACAGCCTAGTTCCTAGGTGCTTCTGAATCTTTTTATTGCAAGTGTTCAAAACTTGTCGCATGGAACCTGGCGTCATTAACTCTGTGCTTAGTAACCACCAACACATCTTTTTGTCTAGTTCAAACCGTCAGCTGCAGAAAACGTGTGAATCGCAGCCCCATCGGGATATAAATCGCCGCACGACATCGGTATTTAGTGAAGGCGTAACTGATGCTCACGGGAATGGAGTGCAGACTGCAGCCAGCCTTAACGGTGCTTATGACCTGCATCTCGCTAAATTTTTTTTTGCTTTCAAAAAGGAAAGCTTCGTTTTGCCACGAAATGCACAAAAGCTGTTGGTATGTAATGAATTGTTAAAATTTTTACAAAGACGTGATAAGCTGTTTAAACGGTTTCTTCAAACTAGAAGCCTCGATGCCTTGAGTGCGTTTAAAGATATCAGAAACTAGTTTCCAAATAGCTCGAAAAGTAATTATTATGTAGATATTTTCCCTTCAACAGAAGGACGGTCGAAATATATTTAGAAAAACTGAAACTTTTTTTTCACTTGTCCCTCCATCAATTGCAAGCCTCATAAAAGGTGGCATAGAAATAATAGGAAAATGTTAACTGATGCTTTTAATACCTTCTCTTCAACCTCCTCAAAGCGGAAGTAACAATAGTTACAGCCATGATTTAGGCGCCGTTAATCACACTGCTTTTTTTTCAATCCCGTCCACATAAATGAAGTGGAAAATGCGTCCATGACCTCAAACAATAGCAAATTTTTCAATTCCTTTGGGATTCAGATTAAGCCCGTAAATACGTTTTAAATGCAATTGCGCCTTGCTTACCGCACGTTTTTAACATTTGTATCTCGGAGGGGATGTTCTCTCGTAAGATGCAATCCGCCCAAGTTGCAGTTGTACATAAATAAGGTGACTAAAATGACGTATGTTTCTGTGGCTCCATTTCTATTTTGCCAATCTTCTTAAAAGGCTTTGAAAAAATAATTCTTAAGCGTCTAACATCGTCCATTGATCGTAAGAGAATGTGAACCGTTCACAACTTGGCTGCCGAAAAACTGTTGAACTATATTTTCTATTGAAGGTCAAAATATTTACACTGAATATCTTTAAGAACGGGCGTGCAGTATTAGCCGTCTTCTATGATTTCATCAAGGCATTGACATCATCAGCCATCAAAGATTGCTCTATAAGCTTTAGTATGGAATTCGAGTCAAGGCTTTTGACATTAATAACATGGTACCGCCAGCCTATTACCTCGAGCGTACCGGAAGTTTGGAAGAACTCTAACATAATCTTAATCAGTAGGAAAACAAATATCAAGGTATCGAATAATTTGGAATACGGTGTATTTGAACAGAACTGGGAAGACGGGAGCAGCGGTAAAAGCAATCCGAGGTCAGCGAGGCCAATCACAGACATCCATGGGGATAGCAATCGATACTGCTGAAGCGCATGGCCATCTTCCTCTTTGTCACGAATGTCCGTGTTTACAATCTCCCGCGGGTGAAGAGGAGCCATCCTAGCGACTTACGGCGACTGTAAGAAGGAGGGGTCGTAGTAAGGCTTGAGGCGCAGGTTGTGAACTGTCTCGCGGTCGCGCCGGCGTAGATCGGGAGGCGACTTGAGGGATTCGACAACGTAATTAGCAGGAGGTTTGCGCTCGAGGACGCGGTAGTGGCCGCGGTAATTTGCGCGGAGCTTTGAGGGCAGCCCAGGAGTACTTAACGGTATCCAGAGACCCACAAGGGTGCCAGAAGAGAAGTGCTACGGGTTGCGAGCTTTGTCGTGGCGGAATTTCTGGCGATACTGGGTGTCTGTCGTGAGTGAGCGGGTGATGCAGCGACAGTCGTGTGCCTGGTGCCACGGCTTCAGAAGCAGGGGTATATTCGGAGACCATAGGTTGGTAAGACAGAATGGTATCCATTGTAGCAGACAGGCGACGGCCGTAAAAAAGAAAGGTGAGAAACAGGTAGTGGACTGCCGAGCGGTATTGTTTGCATAGTTCACATAAGGAAGGACAATATCTCAGTTCGAGTACTTGGATGCGGCGTGCATAGAAAACTTGTCACCGAGGGTGCAGTTAAATCGATCGGTGAGGCCGTTGGTCTGCGGAAATAGGCGCAGGTAATTCGATGAATTATGTTGCACTGAAGGAGCAGGGATTTCACGACATCAAGCTCACGAGATGCACCATAACGAAGGACGGAACGCTGCAAAAGGTAGGAGTCAACGTCTGTCGCTGTGGCAGACGGAGGGCGGCGGTTTTGGCACACCTCCTCAGATGATCAAGCGCAACGATAGGCCAACAGTTGCCGGCCGCAGTGGACGGAAGCAGGCCGTAGAAATCAAAGCCGATGTGATCGAAAGGGTGTGGTGTGGGCAAGGAAGCGGCTGCAACTTTCCAGCAGAACGATGAGGAGCCGTCTTGGGACGTTGACAGGTGAGGAAGAAACATACGTATTTAAGTACTAAGGTGCACTATCGGGGGCAAACATAATAGACCCCCTCCTCCCCATTTTCCGGTATGTGCCACACTGCGCAGAGCCAACATCTTACAAAACACATCTGGTGTCGGCACACGCCCAGTGGGCCCATTTTTACACCAGAAGTTCTTTTTCAGGCGGCGTTTCTATGTAGAGTGGCAGGGGTCAGAACTTGGAGGGAGTATTGTTACTTTTGCCCCCGACGGCACATGCCGCGTGAGAAGTAGCGCACCCGGATAAGGGTGTATGTCTTGAACACTCCCCCGTGACCGCATTGCGGGTCAGCGTAGCAATAGGCGCATATTTTCGTGTGCAAGTGGCGAGGAATAACGAGCAACCACTTGCGGCCATCAGAACTGTAGTTCTGGCAATAAAGGAGATGGCCACGAATAGCGGAGGGGGAAGCATGACAGTGGAAAGCACGTGAAAGCGAAACAGCAGTGGGGTTGGAGAGAAAGTCGAGAAGATAAGCGATCCAAGGGTCGGTACGTTGGGCTGACGGCATGCCACCTATGTGAAGCGACGGCGGGATGGCGACAGGGGGGGGGGGGGGGGGGGACGTTCGCGACTTCGGCTGGAAGTGGGCAGCGGGACAGGGCATAAGCGTCTTGATGCTTGCGGCCGGAGCAATAGACTGCACGGATGTCATATTCCTACAGACGAAGAGCCCACCTGGCAAGGCAGCTGGATGGGTCTTTAAAACAGTAAAGAAAACAAAGCACCTGATGGTACGCCGCAACGTCCAAAGAGTTTCCACAGAGGTAAGGACAATCTGTGAAGGATCCATACAATGGGCAAACGCTCTTTTTCACTGACGGAGTAATTAGATTCAGCCTTCGTAAGTGCTCGGTTTGCATAGACAACGATGTATTTATTGAAACAAGAGATGCGCTGGGTGAGTACGGCGCACACGCTAACACCACTGGCGTTCGTGTGGACCTGAGTAGGAGTGGTCGAGTCGAAATGGCGCAGTATGGGCGCTACCGTCAGGGGGCGGCGCAAGGTGCTACAGGCATCTTCGTGCGTCGGAGACCACAGCGATAAGTCAGAACAGCCAGACAGGTTGTTAAAGGCGCAGAAATCGAAGGAAAGTGGCGAATAAATCGTCGAAAGTAAGAGAACAAACCTAGGAAGCTGCGCAGGTATACTATAAAAGCAGGTTTGTTAAAGGCAGCTACTGCATAAAGTTTGCCCGGTCGGGGCAAACGCCTTCTTTGGAGACAACGTGGCCTAAAATGGTTAGCTAGCTTGCAGCAAAACAGCATTTCTGGAAGTTGAGCTGCCGGCTGGTGTCAGAGAGTCAGGACACAACATGCCTTAGGCGTGATAAATGGCTGTCAAGGCCTGGGGGAAAGGCTATAATGCTGTCAAAGTAGGGTAAGCACATATTCTCCTTTAGTCCACGAAAAATGGCCTCCATCAGCCTTTTGAAGATCGCAGGGGCATTATATCGGCCGAGCGGTATCACATTAAACCCATACAAATCGTCAGGGGTCAACAAACTCGTTTTCGGGTGACCGACCACTTCGTTGAGGACCAGCGAGCACCCAGAAAGCAAATCAAGAGAGGCAAACAGATCTGGATTTGCAAACAGTCCAGAGCGTCGTCTATGCTTGGGAGGGGACAGACGTCCTTGCGTGTAATCTTATTAAGCTGTCGGTAATCTACAGAGAAGCATATGTAGCCAAATGTTTGTTTTACAAGGAAAACAGGCGATGCCCAAGGGCTCAGTGACGCAGCTTCGAAGCAATGCTCTTCAGTGGTATGGCGTTCGGTAGCAGTCACACTCTAGGGGTGCGGCTGCAGCGGCGCGTGGGCACCAGTGTCAGTGCGATGGGTGACGGTGTAAGTTCGTCCCAAGGAACTTTTCTGAACGTCGAAAGAAAAACAGAACTCTTGAAGGAGGGTGAGAAGCTTTGTTCTTTCAGGCGGAGGTATATAGGCATCCGAGGAGCGTAAGAACACTTCGGAAGGAGAGGGATCTCGTGCAAAAGAAGATGGGCTGATTGCCTACATGGCGAGTTGCGGTGTATCATCGGTCTCCTCGCGGATGAGCAGAGATGCGATGGGCTGCGTACTGCTCAGGCAGCCACCAAGGCGCTAATCGGTAGGGTACGAAAATGGGTCAGAGAGGAGGAGAAAGCATTTATTGCTGCATTGTACTAAATTGGGAATGGGAGTTGGGGATGGTTGTTGCGCGGGGTGGCAGTCCGTATTCCGGGACGCCATTGGCTGCCGCTGCCACCCCTGCTGTCTGGACCAGGGCGCTAGGTCTTAAGGTCCGATCTAGAAGGGCCGCCTTCCAGTCCTCCCTATTTGGCTTATTTACAACGGCTACATGTGTATTGCACTGCCACTGCACCACAAGAGTCTGTCACTGCTATACGCTGTACTGACTGTGCCCGCTGGCCTCTAGATACTTTTGGTCTCTGACCCGTGCCTCTGGTTCCCATCTTGTTGAGCCCAAACTTTTCATTATCCGACTTGGCAATGAAAAATTTGGGCTCATCAAGACGTGAACCCGAGGCACGGGTCAGAGACCAAAAGTATCTAGAGGTCAGTGGGCACAGTCAGTACAACGTATAGCAGTGACAGACTCTTGTGGTACAGAAAATATGGGCACGAGTAAAGAGGACAACGACGTCGCTGAGAGAGTCGCAAGGAAGGCGAACAAGAACAGAAGAGCGTGGAGGGAGTGAGGTGAAGTCTGTCATGAAGAGGAAGTCCTAAAGCACAACTCGAGCGATACACACTGCGGACGGCCTGATGTGACCAGCGCTCGCCGTGTGCAGCAATAGGCCAGGAATTGGCGTCTTTGCCTTCCTTAGCGGGCGACAAAGTTTTTCGTCCATAACAGAAATCGCGGCACTGGTGTCCAAAAGCGCCATGACCAAAATACCCTCGACACAAACTGCGATAAGATGAGCGGGTGAAATACAAGGCCTTGGAAAGTTCGACGGGGTTATATTTCTCCTCTCAAGAACTGCGGCACATAGTTCTCTTCCTGTTTTTGGATTACAGGCGCCTGTAATCCAAAGATGTACCAACTTGCCCAGCAAGACGTTCTTTTAATTCTCTTCCTGAGTAGTGTTGGGGCGACATCGCGTTGAAAAAAGGGAGCGGCGCCTCGGCGAAGGGAAAGAGTGTCCGGAAAAGGGGCAACGATCACGTTGAAAAAGGACGACTGGACGGCAGCTAGAAAGCCTGTAGTACTGACTCCTGTAAGGCGAGTACGCAGGAGCTTGGGAAGGTGGCGAGTGATTAGGAGAGGACGATAGAAAAACCGTGGCACATGACCAGACACGCCGCAACTGTAGCAAATAGGCCAGTTGGCGATGGTGCGCCAGGAATTGCTCACTCAGGGAGCCGGTTGGAGATAGGGAGCCGCCGCTCGCGCACGTACTAGAGCCAAAGGGCAGGTAGGTGGTCGAAGATGGGCGACGATGTCCACGTACGTCAGTGGAGCGGTGACAGGGGGCGGAGGTCATGCGATTACGTCTGTGTACGACAGCGGAGCGGCGACAGATGTTGGTTGATGGGCCGGCTGCAGAGCGTTCGCAATCTGCCCTTGTATGGCATGTGGATGAGGTGGAGCCAAATATGGAGCTCGCTCTCAAGTGCTGGGCATAGAGAGAGCTGACGTGTAATTTCTCTAACAAAACCTCTAACAGCAGCGTGGCGGTGTCTGCTGCGGGCGTCAGCCAAGAAAGCGACTGAACCTGTCTGGGGTGCTGCTTGCGCAGCTCCTCAAAGCTTTGGCACAAGGTGACAAATTCGCAAAGATGTGCATGTCGCGCTCTAAAAACATCTGAAGGTCGTCGTCGTCAATACCCTTCAAGATGTGTTTAATCTTATCACCTTCCGACATTTTGCGGTTTGCACGTTTGCATAGGTTACCAAAACTTTGATGTCGCTTCTGAAGCTTTCCGCGCGCAGTTTCCCGACCGCAGGACGACCGAACAATTTGAAGGAGACGGTCTTGAAGGCAGACCAATTTCGGATGTCCACCTCACGATTCCGATACCACAGGTTAGCCACGCCATTGAGATTAAAAATTGCTTTATTTATTCTTGTCGCATCATTCCTGTTGTTACAAAAACTCACCCGCTTGTAAACCGTGAGCCAATCTTCGACATCCTGCTCATCGGTTCCGCTGAAGATGGCCGGGTCCCGTTGGCAATGGGAGCCGGCCTAGACAACAGTTGGGTTCACTTGCAGGGCTGAATGCTGAACGTCGTGAGGCATCGCAGGTGTCGAGAGTAAGGCTGCAGAGTTCCAGTGCTGTGACCCGGCACTTCCACCAAATGTAAGGCGAATGTTTATTGATATCAACTGGGAAGACGGAAGCAGCCGCGAAAACAATTGGAGGTCCTCAGGTCGAGCACAGACATCTGTGGCTAAAGCAATAAGGTTGAAGCGCATGACCATTCGTCTATGTCACGAGTGTGCGTCGCCTTATTTGCCAGTTACAGACTCATCATCTTACTACGAGTTGCCCACAAGGTATTTACTAAGGCAATCGCGAATAGACTCAGGACAACCGTACTCTTCAATCAACCAAATCATGAGGCAAGCTTATGTAAAGGATACTCGACAACAGACTATGCTCACATTATTAATCAGGTGATGAAGGCATGAGCAGAATGTATAGCCAACGCCTATATAGAGCATTCATTGATTACGAGAGAGCATTTGACTAGCAAAAACCTCAGCAGTCATACAGGCAATGCAGAGTCAGGGTGTAGAAGTGTGTTATGAGAAAATACTGGAAGATATCTGTAATGATGAAGAGGTACCATAGTCGTCCATAAACTGAGCAACAAAATCTTAGCGAGATATAGTCTCGCTAACGATGTTTAGCGCCTATTTGCAGGAGATATTCAGAGACCTAGATTGAGAACACTTGCGGAGAAGAGTTAATGAAGAATACCTAAGTAATCTGGGATTCGCTGATGACATTGCCTTGCTAAGTAACTAAGGACTTGAACTGAAAAAAATGATTAATGACTTAGATAGGCAGAACAGCACGGTGGGATTGAAATTAATATGAAAGAAATTAAGGAAATGTTCAACACTTTCCGAGTAGAACAGCAGTTTGCATTTGGTAGCGAGGGGCTGGAAGTGGCAAAGAAATAATTCCTTAGGGCAGGTAGTGACTGCTGCTTCGGATCATGAGAGGGAAATAATTAGAGTAATGCGAATAGAGTACAGCACATATGACAGGTTCTCTTTGGTCATGAACGGAAGGTTACCACTATCCATCAAGAGAAAAGTGTACAGCAGCTGTATTTACCGGTACTCCCCTACGGGGTGGAAATGTGGCGGCTAACGAAAAGGGTTCTGCTTAAGGACAACACAATGAGCAATGGAACGAAAAAAATGTTAGGTGTAACATTAAGAGACCGGAAGCGGATAGAGTGGGTGAGGAAACAAACGCGGGTTAATGACACCTGAATCAAAAGCAAGAGGAAGAAATGGGTGGGTGCAGGGCATATAATGTGAATGCAAGATATTTAGACTAATGGAATGGATTCCAAGAGAACGCGAGCGTAGCAGGGGGCGGCACAAAGTTAGCGGGGCGGATATGATTAAGAAGTTTAAGGGGATAGGGATAAGAGAGATTCGGGGGAGGATTTTGTCCTGCAGCGGGCATAGCAAGGCTGATTTTGTTGGTGATGATCTGCACTATCGCACACAATTGTTGATTTCCGTGAACGTTTCTCAAGTTGACCACCGGTTCTTGCCGGTGACCACCTGTGCTCTCCCATGTAGCTTTCTCGGCCTTTTCCTTCTCATATTACACAATAACGACACTTTGTGCATAGGTGACCCTGACAAACCGATGTTATATGCCGACAACATAGCAGTGCTGTTTTTTGGAGCAAAGGCTCAGATTATGGTAATTGTCCAACCACAACTTTTCGCACACTGACGAATAGAAAGATTCTAAATGTTTGCAATTAAATACTAATGAGCCGAAAGCAGTTATGCTTCGTATACGTCACGAAAATGTTGAACATCGTACCCTCTTACTCAATGATGCCTTCGGACCTGTGCCCTATAATAAATCGTTTGGAGTTTAGTTCTCTGAAAAATACGACATAGGATAGATACATTGAACACCTGTCTGGTAAAGTATCCAGCACCATTTGTCTTATTCTTCTGTACTTCCAATTTTCCCTGCATGCAATAATAAACTCCTTTTTGCCTCCATATTTCTGTCTCTGGTTAACTATGGTATTCTAGTATAGGCCACGGCATCAAAAGAAATTATACAGAAGTTTCTTCTCATGCAAAAATGTGCCATACTAATTTTAAGTACCATACCTGCATCAATCAGCCAAGCTATTCAAAACGTTAAAAATTAGTCGCCTTGACTACTGCATCGCTTTAAGTTATTTAAATATTACAGGTTAGACGTAACAGAAATCACCCTAACCTGCCTCAAATAGCCGTGTTATAAAAAAAAACCAATTTTTCTAACACATCGTTCTGAATTCCGCAAAGGCAATAAATATCGTACTCATTATGAAAAACACATGCTAAAATTTACGTTGCCCACAACTATTAAACAGCTCTTACGAGATGAGATCGACATTAGCAGAATGTGAACAGTTGCGCGATTGATCTGTTTAGACATGCGCGTTCTACTTCGCATTTCAGTTTCTGTATTGTTTTTATGTTTGGTTTCTTTTTCGCCGAACACAATATAGCAGTGTTTTGGCTTTCTTATGTTTTATTTTCCTCGCTTGTACCACTTGATAGAATGCAGTTTAAATGTTCTGTGTAAACATCTATTACCATGTTTTTTTATTATGTTTAAGGTAATTTATGTATATTTAGTAGGCATTGCTCTCCTGTGCCATCACTGTTCTAAAGATTAGGTGCATTGGGCCAGTAGAGCCTTTTGGCTCTTGCTGGTGCACTGAGCATCACCTGATGTTGAATAAAGATGAAAATGAAAGATCACATATGGGCGACCCTAGAAAGCACTACTCCTTTCTTGCTAAGCGCTTCGTGCTTATACTTATCTCAACTGGCCTGTTTTTATGAGCGCCAGCCATGAAGCTTCTAAACGAGTTTTTAATTTTGCGCACGAAAAAATGTGATGAGGCACGGGAACTACAGAGTCCAAGCATGAAAAGCTTAGAATGAACGCTGGAGTTTGTACTCAGAGCTAATAGAAACAAATAAAGTATACAAAGCAGTTTTACCATTTAACAGAGTCATTTTCATTTTAAAATGGTTTTTGTTTGTGTTGTCTTGGCTACACCTTAAGTTATGTTTGTTGCAGGAGGAAGCTGATAAATTACTTAGGCTGGTTCTTTGTTCGAGAGGTTGCGGATGTTTTGACGCTGGATGTTAGAGAAAAGCTAGACAAGTTTCTCCATACAATCTCAAAACCAGGTGTCGCAAAAGTACTGAATGCAGACACGTGCATAGAAAAACTTATTGGTTATCATCCCGTAATGGAAAAAGGAATCGCACACCTCTACCTTCAGCGCTATTTTGGCCAAACAGCTATTGACAAGGTGCGTGAGTATGGAGGTAATTTTTTCTCATAAAATACATGAAAATTAAAAGCAGCATCTAATTTAACATAATTATTAAGGACTTAGGGCAGTAAGGTGGGTTTCTTGACAACAAAAATAAAGTGAACAAGGGAGGGGGGTGCCTGAAGGTCTTTAGTCAATGTTTCAATGAATGGACTTGCAGTTAATTTCGATCAGAAAGACGAAGCCTAGTCGAAGGAAGGTTTCCTACTTTTTAGCTTGCTTGAATTATGTCAGCATAAGGACTTGCAGAGCGAACTAAAATTACGTGATGCCTCGCGAGCTACTTTGCCTCGGAGCGTTTTATAATAATGCCCATTGCCAAATGTTCAAATTAAAAATTAGACGCTGTGAGCGCGGTGCGGAAACTTTCGCCTATTCCATCTATACGCGCGTGTCACCAATATGATTCGCGTTTGCTCTCAGATGCGCGGGCTATACGCCGAGTTGTTTTTTGGAAAAAAAAAGAGGTTCCTTCTAGCTCTCAGATGCCGGTGGCGGATTGGTGCTGTATTTTTCCCCACCAGCGCGATCTGCGCTACTTCACCTAGTTATCAATATCTGATGAGCAGCCCTGCCGGTTGCGTGCATCGTACGTTCTTCGTCAGTACATCCATGTACATGCGTCGATTTCAGCCATAAAAACTAAAGTCAGTATTCTTGGTCTTGCCGTGTTCACTCATAATTCTTCCATTCAGCACAGCACTGGCTACAGCTTCTTCTTAGTGGCTTATAAGTGTCTTCCCCCTCCATTTTCGAATCTTCCATCAGCCCCATCTCTTATTATGCATATCTGGTTAAGATTAGGTTCCAAGGGCTTTAGCTTGCAAGCGCCAACACCTGTGCTGCACAGCAAGGCCGCAGGCAGGCCGAGATAAATACCATCGCGTTCTGTTTTCGCGCCAGCGATAAGGCACACCTTTGGTATGCGAGAGGTTGCTTCTTCGACCCTGTAAAGGCCCGAAAAACAAAGTGGAAACTATGTGCTTCTGATTGTTTATAGTGGGGCAGCTTGCGAGAAATATGGGGAGGGGGGGGGGGCGAGGAGGTGGTGAGCCGTAAAATACAATCTGAGTAAAAATAATTGCTTTGTGACTGACACAAAGAGATTCAGATACGCTGCAGTGATCAAGCAAAGCTTCGTCACGAACATTGAATCATGGCAGAGCGTCGCTCTCCAATTAACTCTTTCAGACTACTTGCGCTCCGTTTCCTTTTATAAATAAGAAGCTATAGCATAAAAAAGTCATCATATCACTGTAAATTCATCGCCTAGCATTTTTCCGAACTGCTTTCCACAGTCTATTTCTGCTGGACAAAATCTGCGAGTCATCTCATTAGTAAAAAAAAATATTCTATAAACGAAAATAATAAACACGGAAATGCATTAGCTTATGCGAACACATTCAATCCTCTTAGGTCCATAAATTACAGCAGTCTGTTTGTTGCGAAAGAAATGTAGAGTGAAAGAAACGTATAGTTTTGTCTAATACATAAAGCGGATAGCAATGTGAGCTTGTCTAGAATGTTATGAACTTGTCTAGAATGTCTAGAATGACACCTTTGTCGCGTGTTTCTTGTGCTCGCTTTCTAGCGCACTTCATAAACTTGCAATCATAATGCGTGTGTCAGAACCTAAGTTTTTTCATGTTCTTTATGCCACCCACAGGCAGGCGTGGTTGCGGAGCGCCTTAACGCGTCATTTTACCAAATCATCTTAAGAAACACGTGGATGGATGGAGACACACAGGAGAAGATGAAAGGATGGGTATGACGTTTGGACAGGTCTTTGCGTGAATGTATTATGATCAGCCTTCTGTGGCTTGAAATATATTTTTAAGCGTAACAAGCAGCACGGGTACAGATGAAAAACTGCTAGGTGTTTGTGTCCTTACGCTGTGTATTGATAAAGTTTGCTCTCTCGTTTCAAAACAACGACGCACGGTGCTAAGTAATATGAAAGGGAAGAACTAACTACTATTCAATGAAGCGTTATTAAGAAAACATAACGTCGGAGTTTTCTTGTTCTTGTCCCTGAAATTTATTTGTTATTGAGAAAACTCCGTTTTTTTACAACAGCTCGAAACGAAACGAAGGAAAGCGGCACCTGTAGAGCTAGGAAAAAATGCCCCTCTTCATTTGGGAGAACATTATAGATTAGTTGAGCATACGTTTCTTCGTGAGCAGGTTTTTCTTGCCCGCTGAGTACGCGCTATTGTCGCGTGTACATCTGGATGGTTTGCTGCGCTATGTTTGTCTCTTTTACATTTTGGTTAAATAGTTGGCGCCTCCTTTTCCAAGCAAGGTAATAACTAATCAGATTTTTTTCCGCCAGTTGTATTCAAACAGAATGCAACTGCGCTCCAGTTGGAGATTTTAGTTCCCAGAATAAAATGCTGTTTCTGCCGATTCCATTATGACATGGTTTTGTTTAAGAAGCGTGTTTTCAAGATACCTCCTCTGATAAAAGAGGATCAGGAGTTAAGGGAATAAAATATGCAGCCCATCTCATTATCGAAAATAGATGACAGCTAAACCCCTTTGCGGGAGTATTTTACTACATTTTTGGATTTGCAATAGATACCGCTCGTCGCAGTCTCGTACTCAGGCTCTGCAGGTTTGCGCGCATTCGGAGGGGCGCTCGTTCACTTTTCTTCCTTGTCTTTAGCGACGCATTCCACTGCTGTCTGAGGTTAGACTGTGGCCTCATGTAATAGCTGTCGCCTGGCGGTCGAGCGCACTTTTGCTCTAGTGTTAAATCCCTGCGATATCCAGTCGCTGACAGCCGGTGCAACGTTACCGCAGCAGAGCACGTGCACGCCAAGATGATTGTATCGGGCATAATTGCTCACCGATGAAGATAATAATGGTTAAAGCCTATACCCTTTCCGCCTGTGTGAGTGCTGTATTCGTCATCACCTGTGCTTCTGCGGAGTGAGCACGAGCGCCCGTATTGGACCGCCACGTGTTACCTTGCACGACAACCTACGTACTTTGCAGTTGCGCAGTCTGCCTAGCACCATTTATCCTGGCCATGCGCTTTCTAGCAGGAGCGGTTTATGCGCAATAATAGCTGTTATTAGCGCCGCTTTTAAAGCCACACCATTAAGGAGTCTATGTAATTGAAAAGCATGCGTCGTATTCGGCGTCGTTGACCCTGAGCGAAAAATCCACAAAAGTCATGTCTGAAATAGCGCAAGGACGGGAACCAGGAAGGAGACACCAGGGTGTTTCCTTCCAGCCTAGATCAGAAGCCCAGTTCACAACACTTGTCGAAGAAAAATCCCAACACAAGAGACCTAGCTGGACCACATAGGTCACGTGACCTTGTGGCTTCATCACAACCTCACCACCGGATTGTGAGCGAACTGCTTGCCGTAGCAGGCCGCGATTAATTAACTGCTGGTCGCAAGGTGTTGCTCGGGAACAGCAACTTCTCGCAACAACGCATTGCTTATCCGCTGCACAACGGCGCCAGTATTGGCATGGGGGCTCCCAGGGATGTATGAATGTGAAGTAGAGAATAACAAATCCCTCATATACTGGCCTCAATTCTTTAACGCTATCGCGTCATACCATTATTCCGCAGCGCAAGTGTCTCCAATCTTTTTATCTTTGCGACAGGGGCCCAGTGGTGTCAAAAAAACAAGCTGCGGAGTTCACACCGGCGAACCTTTTGTCTTGTATACGGCCTAGCATTGCATGCAATATAGTCTTCTATAATTATAATCGTTGTCTTGCGTAATGCTCTCAACAAAACTGGTGTACTGAATACGTCATATAAGCGAACGTTATATATCCAAGCGGTCAAAACATTACGGAGCGTTCAGCAGCGATTGTTGATTGAATTACCGTAAATGCCATGAAACGAGATTTCACGATACCTGATCTTATAAATATTTCCCAGTACACGTACTATCGCGGACAAAAGTAAGAGGAAACGCAATCTAACTCAAAAGCATATTGCTTTCTATAAGCCGCCGGTTGTAGACCACACTCGTGGAGATGAAACTAGGCCTTTGACCCTAAATGATTGCTAGGAAATTAAGCAAAACTAGAATGCTCTTGGCAAATCAATTTCAACAGTCGCGCATCCTGGAGAATTTTGTCCCCAATTTTCAGTAAAATAAATTGTCTCCCGAAGGAGACAGCCTGACGCATCTCGAATCATTGACAGCAGGCGTTATTTCATGAGTTTTCAAAAGACAGTATTTAGTGGGATGCTACCTACTCCTTGAATACGGCAAACTATCGGGATAATTGGTGTTATACCGTTTTACCATAAACAGCGATACCTGCTCCCTTGCCTTGCCCTGTCTGCAGTGTTTTACCGCTCATTCCTCTTCCTATTTTAGTGCTGTCTTGCAACCTTGTTTCTTTTAAAGTCGGCCATGCGTTCTCGCAGTTTTTGGCGTTAATTGGTTAATGTCGCCCTTTTTAAAGGTTTCATATGCTGATAGTGACTTTCTGAGGGATTACAATTTCCCAGTTTTTAATTTATACAGAAAATATTATTTGCCTATTTGATTTCTTTGTACTGAGTTTCCTTAGCTCTCAAGTAACGTATTGAATAAAAGATAATTTATCGCACGTTTGTCTTAATGGTAAGCCAGCTTTAGCGATAGCGGAGGTGGTCCCAAACATTGTTGCTGGTCGGGGTGCTTAGTAACTCTAGGTAGGGTTGTGAGATGCCCCTTGCACTTGCGCCGCTGGGCTTACATTCGCACTTACAGTGAGAGCTGTTCTCTGCGGTAAGGCTTTGGGAGAGTGCTCGAGAAGCAAGGTGTGGTGACCAACCTGGAAATTTTGATGTTGGTTTCAGAGGGAAGGCTTGTGTCATCCTTGGTACCATGTGTCACGTTCAGCTTCACACAGTCTCTCATTATCCCACATCTGTCTCTAGAGATACACAGATAAAGAGGTTGTAGCAGGGCAGCGTTAACACGGTACGGGTAGCCAGGGACTGTAAGGAGTCAGTGATTGAAGAGGGAGGTTAGGGGCACATGGTTAGGTTCGATAGCGCGGTTTAATACTGTGTAAAACGGTGTTGCTGCTGAGATTGACTTTACGGTTGTGAGCTCGCTGTGCAGCTGATATAATACAGCATGGTATGCGTTTGGGAGTGCACTGCGGCCTGACGCAGCCGATGAAAATGATGATAGGATCTTGCATAAAGACATCTTTACAGCTGTCACTGTAAAAACAAATTCAGGTATGAGATTTGAACGATGTCCGTTCCTTGCGAGCCGAATAAATCATGTTGACTGCCTATATAAATTAGTTTTATTTCTCTTACTGTGAATAGTTATAATTAGTGGTTGATGTTTTAGAAAGCGCCGATTACGCTAAAAATGGTACATTCAACTATAATCACGCGTGTAAAAAGGCGTGTCGTGCGTTTTCCTTCGCATTTGAAATCTATTCTCAAGAGTAGACATCACAGCGCCCATATCTATACCTCCGAAAAGCAGCTTAAGCTTTATTTATTCTGCTTAGAATCTTCTACTATATTTTTCGAACCTTTTACTTCTCTCTCTGTGTCCGCCTAATTAATTGCACATCACTTTCTTGTTATCAGTGCTATAAGCAGAAGGCATATTAAAATATCTTTGCGTCGAGAGATATTTGCGCTAAAACAACATGTTCATTGAACTTCCGATTTCTGAATCCAGATGAACGAACTTGTGTACCACATGGGTGCATCAGCGGACCTTCTCGACGGAGAGTATATTAAAGAGCAATATAATCTGGGTAAGTAATCTGCAATTCGCGATAGAAAAACGAAGGGAGCAAAATTAGCCTCTCTGTGGTGGGTAGACTTCGATTAGCGGGCCATTGTGACGACTGAATCAGCACAATTCACAACAGCTCATCTTGTACCTGGGAGGTGTGCGAGTATGGCGTTGCTGCTACATCGTTCTTATGCTGCCCAGACGATAGCTGATGATTTCCATGTCCCGCAGTCACACCTAATTTTAAGTGCCCGCAGAATTCAAAAAAAGCGTACACATTGAGATAATGGCATGGGCTCTAGCACCCTAGATATGCTGATTTTTTGCATTGGGCAGTCAGTCATATGCGACGCTTAGAGTTGTAATAGAAACTGTATTTTTTGACCGTAATATAATGAAATAATAAAGAATGATACAGTATTTTTAAAATGAAAAAAACATCGTAGCTTTTGCGGCGGCTCAAATGAAAAGCTTGAGTACAAGGCATATCATTGCACATATACCGGCAAAATGGATGCAAAAACCTGGAGAGCAAAGTGCGGACACACCACAAGACCAAGTTCTCCTTTCGTCCGAATACCAGTCAAAAAGACAAAACGCAGGAACCATTAGCTAACGACCACTGTTGTCTCTAGGAATCACCCTCCAGAGTTTTTTAAGCGCAATACTTCTGCGCAAAATTATTGCGAGCGGTCTTTAATGGACAGATTCGTTTGTAGGAGGTGAATAAAAAAAGGAGTGATGCTTAGGCAACGGGCGTTAATGAATAAAAATCTCGTTAAGCCTGTTTTTGAAGCACAGTTGTCTTATAGGTACCTAAAGGCATGGAAAGGGTAAATACAGGGTGTTACGTTTAAATGAAGACTTTACATTTTTAAAATTTGTCTTTTAAAGTTAAACAGCGCTTTTTTCGAACTAGCATCGTGAGTGGTTTAGCACATGAGAATACACCGAAGACGCGCTTAAAAAAAGGCTGGCTGAGTAATCTTGATTTTTAAACTTTATAAGCGTTACTTCTAGGCTGCTTAAGTATTGACAGGCTTGTAGCCCGTGTTTTGTAATATCGATATCACATTTAAGGATTTCGAAAACGCCGTTACTCTCTACGCTGTGGCCCAACTATTTTTTGCCATTTCGACGAGTTAGTTGCACTGCGTAGGCGGCTTTAATTACCAACTTCTCGAAAGCGCATAAATTATAGCGCGATGTAGCCAAAAGGTCTTTCGGTAAAGCGTTTAAGGTAAACGTGTTTTATAATTTCTGAAAAAAGATATGTATTACCTGCCGCGGGCTATACGCCTATAATTATTTAAGGAGCCTAACAGTAATAGTAAAAATTTATTAATTTAATTATAATTACGCAGCTGATGTGATACACTGCTCGCAATGCTGCGCCGAAAAAAAGCGCCCTTCGAACTCGAAAATCCTTTTTTTAGAAATTACGTAAAATGTTAGGAGAAGCACCATGTATGCAGCAATAGAAATTACATCCGAAGGAAGCAACGGCTAAAACTATCATTTTTAGTTTCGTTGCTAACGAGTTGAGTGCAGTAACGGCTTCTCGTGCACGCAAATGAAGTGTATAGGTAAGGTGGTTTCGTTTCATATTGACAATGGAAGGCCGTATACCACGAGAACTTCCGCTCTGTAGTTGTACCCACAGGGGACGTACTACTATGGGAAAAAGCCTTGAGATCACTTATATCGCATTTAGATTGCTTGTCGTCAAGAAGGAACGTTACACAAACCGAGAGACGAGTTTTTGTTGATTCTTTGTATCACTTCCTAGCATTCATCTCAAAGCGCTTTATATTATGACTGTTTGTTATGTGGAGTTTACACATCTTCAACACATTTGGATAAAAATGGTTGATGTTAGAAATTTACAATATACTGTTATGAAAATTTTAAAGGTAATGGTTCAATCTTCTGGTGTGTTGCAAAATCTTTCTTTTAAAGTTTATCAACCGCTCGCATAAAACAGTTAAGACTGCTGTAGAAAACCAAAGGGCGAAGCTGTTGACGATCGCAAAAAGTTAATAGGAAAAAAATGTAAGCGCGTCGACGGCAGATGCATGAATATTCGGTTTTTTATAGTCATATCTTACAATATATGAAAGAAAATTGCATTCGTAAACCCTTTCCAATTAAAAATGCTTTTGTCCAGAATTATTTCGTATGTTATGTTGCTTACCGTTGTCAGTGTGCTTTCGAAAGCACTACCAGCGTAGTGTAATTCGGCACTTCAGGTGATGAAGGAAGCACTACCTTTCTGGTGTTTCCTGTGAATGGTAGCTGCACGGAGGCATATTCAGTAAGTGGTTGTAGGTCAGCGGATTCACACTTGCAAGATTACGTCTGAACACGTGTAAAAACTATAATTTGACTAAAATCAGAAGACAAATCCTCACGTTCAAGCACTGCCACCAAATTCAAAAATGAACTTATTTCATACTATGCACCCACCCTGGCATCGTGCTGTATTCCAGGTGCGTTGGGAAGGTGAGGTATAGCGATCTCAGGATCGGAAGGTCTCGAATTCAATTAGACTTGAAGAGCGAGCGCAAGAAACTAGCTAGGCGGAAGCCCAGAAATGGGTTGGCGGGAAGAGAAAAAGTAGAAGTATTGAAGATCTTGCCGCAGAACAGTTGCTCGGATTTAAATGAGGACGACACCTTTATTGCTGAAGCAATGAACGACGATCTCACAGCTATCATTACGGAGTGCGCAGTGTAAGTAGGCAGTAGGATGCTTAGACGGTATACAGGCAAGTGGTTTCAGGAGACGAAGGATCAGAATTTGATTAAGAAATGCCGAATCATGAAACCTGCTAGCATCGCAGAGAGAACAGAACAGGCAGAGCTATCAGAGCTAATCAGTAAGCTCAAGGTAACATGCATAAATTTTAATATGCAGAAAATCGATTATGCTCCTATGAGAAGAGGTAGCTTAAAAGCGGGTAAGAGGAAACTATGCATAAGGCAAAATCAGATGTAGGCATTTCATTTCATTTCATTTCACTTTATTACCTTAAAAACCCCTCGCGGGGTATTAAATAAGGGGTGGGATTAGCAGAAAAGGCACAAAACAATGCCACTAGTGATCATGAACAAAAAATGTTGTTTAGATTTCTTGCAAATGATGAAGGACAGGTGATGTCGACGATATGCTGGGGAAGGCCGTTCCAATCTTTAGCTGCACGAGGGAAGAAGGAGGCTGAAAAAGTAACAGTTCGGGCACGTGGGCGAAAAACTTGAAGCGTGTGGCTAGTGCGATGAGAAATGTATGATGCTGGCGTGATGTAAGGGGCACGGTTAAGTGATGAGTAGAAGAACTTGTGGTACAGTGATAACGTGGCTATGCGACGACGAACGGAAAGAGGCGATAGTGCTGATTTGGTTTTTAAGGCTGAAACACTGACGTCGTAGGAGTAAGAAGAATGAATGAACCTTGTTGCGCGGTTTTGAACGGCTTCTATATCGTTTACGAGGTTAATATGATGCGGGTCCCATAGGGCGGATCCAGACACAAAGAGTACCGCATCATTAGCAATTTGGAAAGATACAACCTTTTTCCGTACAGTTCCGAGACCTAGTCCATTAAAAAAAATTGGCAGTGGCTTAGCTCTGATATGCCCGATATACGTAGCGGGAGGTACGTTTCCCTGGCTGAGCTTGTTCTGGCAATGCCAAACGCAAAGTGTCATACCTTGGATTACTCACTGGTGTCAAGTTCTTTTGGTGACACAGTTTGTCGCGCACACTACAAATGTGTCTAAACGGTTTGTTCATAAAGTCTGCTTCAAATGTCCGGCTCGCAGATGCACTTTCGGAAACTCGAAAGGTGAGATCAGTCACACGACGGGCCTTCATATCCTCTTCGGCTGGTCCCCGTTGACTGTCGCCTTCCATAGGCTCCACTTCGGCGGCTATACAGCGTCTATTATGCTCGGCAGTCTGGCGTCACCGTTTGGCAAGGCGTTCCTCTCTCTGTTCGGGCGTCTCCGCTGCTCTCTTCGCCTTGTGAAGCTCATTCTCTGTTTTTTGAGTATCCAACCGCCAGGCGACAACCTCAGGATCGGAAGAGTTATTTTTCTGCGGTCCATACCGCCGTTTAGCAGCGGCTGGACTCTCCTGTGCACCCACATCAAGCGTTGCGATACAGCCCCCGATTACATCTGTGCCTTATATACGCCATGCTGCGCATGCAACGACGCGCGGCTCGGGTGATAGAGCGGCGTTGGTGACGCGGTGGTGACGAACGCGGCACGCAGGTGTTGGATCTCTCTGGTCACTTTAGAATCGGCGCATGTGCACTACTGCTCATCCGCGTGACGTCACTTTCACCTTCGATGGTGGAGCGGACACGGCGACGGCGACGACGAAGCGCGCGGCGCACCCACTGCTCTTCTCCGGTTTCCATGGTAACGGCGCACGCGCACAACTGGCCTCTCCCATGTACCGGAATGCGCGCGGCGCAACCACTGCTCCTCTCCGGTTGCCATAGTAACGGCGCATGCGCACGACTGGCCTCTCGCATGTATCGCGAAATGCTCGACTGGTAGCCTAATGTAGCTCCCGCTACAAAAAAGCGTTTAACATTGAAATCATTTGTGCAGCATCCCTTCGAAATAGTCTGCCTTGAAGTCTATACACAGCTTCCAACGCTTCTCGAGGTCTGGGAAACAATTTGAAAACGCTTATTTTGGCATTGCTGTTAGTTCCTTTGTCGTGGCGTCTTAAATGGCCTCCACGCTTCCCATCAAGCGACCGTTTAAGGCTCTCTTGGCACGATGAAACAGAAAAAGAATCGCATGGGGAGAGGTTATGTCAGTATGGCGGATGGGTAAGTACAGTAATTTTGTGCTTGGCGGGAAATTTTGTAACGGTGAGAGCACTGTGCGGCTTTGTGTAATCCTGGAGAAGGTCCCATTGCGCAGATGCCCATAAGATGCCCGTAAGTACGCGGGTATAAAACTCCTGATTCACCGTCCGCCCTTGTGGGACGAGCTCGTTGTGTGTGACACATCTGGCGTCGAAAAAGCTATCAGCATCGTCTTTGTTTTGGTCTTCTGTCGCCGCACCTTTCTCGACGCCGGAGAGCTTGTGGACCGCATTGGCACTCTGCCTCTTTGTATGAGGATCGTATTGAAAACACCATGTTTCGTCCATAGCAATAATGCTGTCGAAGAATGCAGCATACTTCTCTGCCTCGGAGAGCAAATCAGCGCTCACTGGTGCCCCCGTGTGTCCTGCTGGTCCTGCGTAATGGAGTGCGGCACAAGTCTGGCATTCCGCTTTCATTTTCCTAAGTTCTCACGCAAAAATTTGTGATGTGTTGGCTTACTAATGTCGAGAGCCTCTGATAGCACGCGGACTGTAATGGTGCGGTCTTGTTGTACGATGTTCCTGATCCGAGCCACGTTGTTTTCATTCCGTCAGGTTGAACGGCGAGCCTGCCTTGTGTTGCGTTCCACCGACGTTCTCCCCGAAACGAACCTCTTGTGCCACTCGAAAACTCGCTCCCGCAATAATGTCTCGTTGCCGTAAGCGTCACGAAGGAGCTCATACATCTGTGTGGCTGTCTTTCTTGCCTTCACACAGAATTATATGTTTACACGCTGTCCGAGGCAGACGTCTATCTCTCCACATTCACTCACAATAGAATGCGCAGACGACTAGCGATAACGTATTTTTCTACATGTAGTGCTGACTAGCGGCTGCCACAGCAATTAACATAAATAGCTTAGGTTATCCCGAAAAAATGGCGCTACACATACGCACCGACATTTGTTTTGGGGGAACATTTCTACAGAAGAAAATAAACTACTCTCGAAATTTTACGGACAAAGGTTGTCGTTTAGGCAGGCGATGAGTTCTATAGAAGGCGATGCGCTCGTCAATGTAATCATGACGTTAATTAGAGAGAGTAGTGCTCAGCGATGGTGCATCACGGTAGTAACGAAAGACGAAGTACAAAAAGCCTTAAGAAGAATGTAAATTGGGAAATCAACTTGTGACTATCAGTTGACAGCAGATCTTTTGAAGGGTGATGGGGAGATTGTACTAGAAAAATTAGCCACCCTGTGTATGCAACGCCTTATGACCTCCAAGTTAACGGAAGCTGGGAAGAACGCTGACATTAAAATCCATAAAATATGGGACGTCAACACCTTGCAAATTATAGCATGTTCACCTAAAGTGTGCGTTGCCTGAAAGGTATTTACTAAGGTAGGCGCTAATTAAGTCAGGGCAACCTTATTCTTCAGTTAGCCAAATGGTCAGGCAGGTTTTCGTAAATGCTACACAGCTGTAGATCATATTCATACTATAAATTATAAATCAGGTGATAGAGAAATGTGCAGAATATAAGCAAACTCCATATATAGCCTTCATTGTGTTATTGGAAAGCATTTGGTTTAGTGGAAACTTCAGCAGTCATGCAGGCATTGCGGATTCAGAATGGAGAAGGGACTTATTATAAAATGCTATATCTTTAACAACTGCCGAGCTTTCATAGTTCTGCATAACGGCAGCAATAAAATTCGAATCAGGAATGGTGCAGGCAGACACTACATCGCCAATGGTATTCCCTGCCTGTTTACAGGAGGTATTCAGAGGTCTAGATTTGGAACAATTGAAAATAAGTGTTTAAAGAGAATACCTAAGTAATCTGTGATTCGCTAATGGCATTGCCTTGAGAAGTTACTATGGATATGAACTGCAAATCTAGGCAAATGAGTTAGAGCAGCAGAGCAGAAAGGGTGTTCTAAGATCAATATTCAGAAAACCACCGTAATGTTCAACTGCCTCAGGAGAGAACACTAGTTTGCGATTAGATAACTAGCCGTTGGAAGTGACAAGCCAATTCGTCAACTTATGGCAGGTAGTCACCATGGATCCTGATCACGAGCGAAATATCTAGAATAATAAGAATAGAATGAGGTGGGGCGCATGTGGCAGATTCTCTGAGATCATGAATGCCGGTTTACCTGTATATCCCCAAGAGAAAAAATTGTAAGAGCTGTGTTTTAGAGCTACTCACCTATGGGGCAGAAACGTGGAGGCGAACGAAAAAATAGAACTTAAATGGAGGACAATGTAGCGAACTAAGGAAAGAAAAATTATAGGGGTAACATTAAGGGAGAGGAAGAGGGCAGAGTTTATCAAGGAACAAGCGAGGGTAATGATATCGTAAGATAACTATTCGTCGCTAAGGGTAATGGAATGGATGCCAATAAAAGGCAAGCGTAGCACGAGCGGCATAAAGTTAGGTGGCCGGAGGAGATTAAGGAGTTTGTGGGGATAAGATGGCCGGACAGGACTAACTGAAGCGGCGTGCGTCCTATGGGCATCGTCAGGATGATGATTAATATGCTTTACAGATGCGATAGCCGCGATGACTGCTGGCCATCTCAAGCAATCCTTAGTAGATTGGGTCACTTTGGTGCGTTCTGCTCTTTTTATGAGCCCACACTCGATTGCCATTCACAATCGGTAAAAGTTCTGAATTCACTGTGCACATTCGCCAGAATCACACACAAGCGTCGGAAAAGGCAGAAATATGACTTTTAATTTCCGATGAATTCCTCAGATTCTGCTTATTATAAGACAGACGCGTAGACCGCTCATGGCAGAGCTCACTGCAGAAGAACTGCTCCTGTTCTACTTCCACACTTGTTCGGCCATTTGAAGGTGTCCGCTCTCGCGAGAACACTTCTAGGAGTACTGTGGACGGCTCCTGTTCCCACACTAGGCTGCGCCATAAGAAAGACGGAAATAACGCAAAAAGTATACATTTGGAAGCTGTTTACGCTTAAGACCTTACAGAGGGCAGTAAACCGTACCTCCTGTGCCTAGGGCTGTGCGCTCGAATCCACACGTACTTTTTTCCTTTAGGATTATGGGATGTGAAGCACCAGAACATCTTCAACTTCTCTGGACTTATTATTAGTGTTTTAATTTGCCGAGTCACGATTGGCATATGCTATTAATTATGTTATTTGATATCAGGTTAAGATATCTTGCGCTGACAGCTTTAATAAGCAACTGTGTTCGCTATACAGAAAAAAACTACTCAAGCGTAAACGATGCTTATGGAACAAGCAAAAGCGCAGCCCGGAGTATGAGCGCTAATTGCCAAGTAACTACAACGCAAAAAGGACAGAATAGAAGGGAAATGTTCCCTGTGCGCACTTGCACCGCAGGAGCAGGAGTAAGAACCTCCTACAGTTCAACTGATGTGCTTTGGTTGCGTTCTAGTATAACGCCGAAGCTCATGCGATCACTGGAATCTTTGTACGCGGTGGCGCTTGTGACGATGGCAGCAGCGTTACAAATGGCCCCGCGCAATGCGACAAAGGGACTGTACAGATCACAGTAGCAAATATGTTAAATTTCGTCGACAAACATTTTTAACTTCAGTAACACATTTCGGCTGCTGACAAAAGAGAGGAAAAACCATTCTAAATGTCACTAAAGTAAATTGATCGATGCTATTCTTGATGAGAACCAGATAAATAATTATGCACTGACACGTTACAACCGCAATCAATACAGTTGATCATGATTTGTCGATTTTCAAATTTATCCGCCAACACTGCCTCCGTGTTCGGCTTCATAGAAATGGCAACGGGAGGTTCTATTAATTGGATCGGTGTACTCACCAAAGGTAGAGATTACCAAATTCCTACAGCCGCGGATGTTTCCTTTCCGGAAATATCTCTTCTGAGACATAAACAGTGCCATCTACTGCATGGATTTTGCGGTACTCTAGCGATTTACCGCCGCCTTCGCTATAACCGGTATATTTCCTCGTTAATAAGTTAATAAATTTTATAAACGTGTGCATCACAACACAGCGAATAATTTGACTCCCTTCGACAAACAGTTCGGTCGCAATGGCCGTCTATGCGTCCTCGGTATGCACGCTTTGGGAGCTGAAAGGACCTCGGTGAAATTTTACCTCAGGAACACGCCAAGTGATTTGACACAACTTGGAAAATACTGCGTTAAATGGCTGACCCTAAATTTTATGCAAATAGTGGTCCCGGAAGAGGGTCACACTTTGATGGCTGCCATGCTGGCACATATATAAAGGATCGAAAGTATAGGTATCAATTCAGGCGTACGCGCTCAATCTTCCTATGTGATATAGTGTGGTCCCGCGGTAACAATGTTGGGCTATTGGACTTTCATTGCAGACAGGCGTGTCGTTGAGAAACGCTAGTAGTAAGAGCTAACGCTCCTAAAATTTAAGGTAATAGGACGAAGTGGAATGTTCGCTGAGGAAGTCTCAGACTGTACATATAAAATGTGCTGGACTCGAACGTGCATGTCGAATGTGGGGTTCAGCAGGGATGGAAAGCTATAACCCTTCGGTTCAGTATCTATGTGAACGATTCCAATTGCTTACCATTTTATTGCTGTGTATATCAATAAGCTGATGACACTACCCTGGTTCTAACACGCTCCTGACGCGAACAACTTTGAAAATAAGCAAGTTAGGACCTCGAAAGAAAATACAGCAATGTAAAAGGTATACTATTATATGAATAGGTGTGAGTGGTACCGATGCTCCCGTTTAGAAAACAGTAGACGTGTAAAATGCTTCGGTTCATACATAGGTGAACTCTGAATAAAAATGAGCACATTACACACACTTAAAAATGATGATGATGATGGATTTTTATGGCGCAAGGGAATATACGGCCAAAGAGCGCCATGGCACAAGGTATTTTTCAAATTCTAAAGGTGGGGTCGAAGACCCATTTCCCAAGCATTTCACCCTAAATAAGCCGAGCACCAGACCAGGGAAAGCTTCTTCCCATTGCATCACCGGTGGGTACCCGGCGGCACTGGGGGTCGAACCCCGCAGCTCCCGCATGCGACGCGGATGCTCAACCACTTGGCCACCGCTGCGGTCACTTAAAAATGTTTCGAACAGCGGCATCATACATGCAAGCGCACCAACCAGGTGTAAAATTTACAATTTTTGGAGCAAGCATCATTCGATATGGAATTTAAATACATGTGCCGTTGTTAGCTGAGAAGAATGTTTAAAAGGCTGCTTTGAAGGAATGTTAAAATTAAACTTTGTGGCAGTAGATTACGTAAGCAGATACCAGTGAAATATTGAAGGACCACCAACGACTAAATAGATTACAGCTGCACCATTACGCTGTTTTATATTCAATATATTATAAAAAACGGAGTATATAACCAAGGTGATCAATGTAAAATCTTGAGACGAGCTGAAAGATACTGAGAACTGCGAATTTATTTTTCTCTTTGTTCATTGAGGCAATACAAAGTTATTGCCCTTGAGGCAGGGGAAAAGGAGGGAACATGTCTTCCTGTCTAGGCTCTGACTTTAAGAGGGCATTGACGGTGCAGCAATAGTGACGCGTCAGCACTCGCTCTCGCAACAGTTACACAAGGAAAAGCAACATTATCCAGAATATTGTATTATAAATAAACATACATATGAAAACATAATGTAACAGTGACAGTGGTGTGCGAAAAGCAACGAAAACTTAAAAATAGTTGGTTAATAAATATAAAGGCAAGCAATCAACAGCTTGCTCTCAAGATGGGAGTAAGGAGAAAGTAAAAAAGAAAGAATATCGCAAGACCGCCAATTACAATATGATGCAGACAGTAATATATAATTCCAGCATTCATGCTGAAATTTGTGAGCCATTACACAGTTCTTTGCATATCAGTTAATTTAGGGTAGACGTTACAGATTAGCATGATTTGTTACTCCAAAGCGCCCGTGTGCTGTGCTGTAGCAGTGCACGTTAAAGGTACCCCCATGGTCGAAATTATTCCGGAGCCCTTTACTACGGCATCTTTTTCTCTCTTTCTTCTCAGTCCATTCCTTATATCTTCCCTTACGGTGGTGTTCAGATGTTCGCCGAGATGTGAGACAGATACTACGCCATTTCATTTTTCCCAAAACCAATCATACAATTTTTCATTTTTTCCTTTACATATTGGTACGAGGACGCTCTACTACGACTGAGGTTTTCCGTAAAACGCAACTCTTATCTCTGCTAAGGTATTGATTGTGGAAGCTGCTGTAGTTCTCGGTTATTTTTGTGTGTACCAGAAGGCATATACTGATAACTGTTATATGCTTATATATGCGTATATAACCTTAATACTACACTTTCTCTCATAAAGCAATAATAATGCTAATTAGATTTGCCTGTACTATGCGCTATTTATATTTAATTTTATAGTTCCTGAACGTAATGCAACAAGCCTGAAGGAAGCTAGAAAAGAGTTAGATCTAGTGCCTTTTATCTCTTTCAGAAGATTCTTTTGGCATCTGTGCGTACTCATCGCATCACACACATAAACCTGTCTATTGTTAGTAATTGCATTGTACTCCTTCTCTCCATTTATGTGCGCACATCTTGTACTCACACCTGTTGATTAATGCAATTGTGCGTTACCTAGGCACTTCGAATGCATGCATTTCTTACAGGATTAATTTTGTACACACTGACAATTACTGCTCAACCAGGTTTTCGGTCTGACTTTTTGTTTTAGGCCGAACTCAACATGTATATTTCTTTGATTTGTTTTTGCATGCATGCGTTGCACTCACTACTGCCGTTGTTTTGAATCTATACATCACTTCGTCGATCTGACCGCCCACCCGTAATGACTGCGTGCTTAGGCGGGCAGGGCATGTAATCATGAAAATTTGCGTGCCGAGAACCTACAATATTTGTATTATTATTTGACGAAGTGGCGCAACAAAAACTGAAAACAAAGCGCTGTAATTTTGTTCGCAAGAAAGCTAGTTGGTAGATAAACTTTCCTGGTGAATAGAATGAAAAACATAAGAATTTTGGTCAGCGAAAGACTTAAGTTGAAAATGACTGTTTCATTGTACTTGAAATGCAATATGGCACAATAAATTATGATATACTTTGCCAGGATACGTCGTTTCTTATGGGTATCACGGCTGATGTTTTGCTTTAGCAGTAAATATCGAACTTGGTGCGTAAAAATCTTTCAGTATTGTGAATATTGAATTAGAAAAAACTCTTCAGTAACTGTTTCATTCTTGGTGATCCACACCGTTAAAGGTAGGACTGAAAGAACTACATCAGTCGAGGTTCTTTATAGCGTACCTGACATTGCACAGCACAAGGGCGTCTAATGTACCCTTTTCGCACATAGAAATGAGGTCGCGTCAGTTGTGATTCGATCGCACGACCTCACCCTCAGGAGTAGAACTGTGTATCCATACAGATCCCCTATACCGGGGTTTGAGCTTTATAAGCTAGACACTTCTGCGCGCGGGGTGGAAGTGCTGCCCCGTTTCGTTTTACATAAATGTAAATAAAATTCAGAGTAGTTGCCACTACTTTTTTTTGTTTCGTTGCCTTCTAATATTGTTGCAGGATAAACAGCTGGAAATGTAGGAATATATTACGTTTAGTGCTTATTCACAAAATAAGGTTTTAGGTTGCCCATAGAAAGCGTGCACGCGGCCAGAAAGTGCACATGCGGTCCAGAGACTGCAATTTTAACGCATTAGTGCAAGGGATCCCGTTGAGCAGAGTACGCCGCTTAGTAGCCGATGTTGGCGCGTCAAGCACACCTGGATTTGTCGCGAGGGTCGTGATGTCACATGTGGTACTGCGGAATTGCAAAGTAATTAAAACAAAATAAATTGTGATCACTACATCGTTATGACGTGTATTAATCTCAATCAAATGTAACTGCGCATAAAAGGAAATTCATATAGTTAGATGGGAACCGATACCTTTAGCCTTAGGTCAAAAGTCAAACGCGCTACTCTTAGGCCATTGAGGCACGTTTGTTCAACTTTGATAAAGGAAGGTATTGTGTATCTGGCGTCCGTGTCTGCGTTGTGATACGCAAAGAGGACCCTGGCCGCTGAAGTGACCTAATAAAGCTATAGCGTCGTACCCTTATGGCGGAGCTCGCGTGTTCCCTGAATTTTTGTCTTGAAGGAGGAGCATTTGAAAACCATGATAAAAAAATTCAGTGACACTTTTCTACACTATCCTCGTGCCCGGAAGGAAGCAATTATGAATAAATACTCTAGTCAGAAATTCAATTTTTTGCGCTAGCCTCGGTCAATGAATGTCATAACCTTTTAAAATTTTACCCAATTGCTTTTTCCTACACAAACAGGTGACCTTGCCGGAAGAAGAATCTCTTGTTCGCTATTTCTTCGCACTTAGGAGCAACACTTTTCTTCAGGGCCTGAGGCTATATAACAAGCCGTACGACAGAAGAAAAATGTGAGTATTTAAAACGAGTGCACCTTTTTTTTTTGAACTGCCTTCACACGTGAAATGTACCTTGCTAGCAGCCGTGTTCGTCTCCATACAGGTTAAAAAATTATGACAACATGCTTTTATCGCTTGTTACTTCATGAATTAGATTTGGTTGTCGGACACTCGCATTAACACAAAACCTTAAGGCAGTTTCGATGTTGGTAAGCAATAATAAGTGAACTATTTTATCGAAGAGCTTATTCAGCAAATTCGGTGACATCCATATAATAACACTTCCAGTATTTTTTGGGTTAAAGAGCTTGACTACGGCTTATAATTTTTCGTAACGCTAGTTAGTTTTGAGCACAGATCTGCAGAAGAATTGGCAGTCCTTATTGTGCACCAAGCTTGAACTGCGTGAGATCCCGCAATACTACAAGAGAATCCTCAGGTGAAAAAATTTTTCCACAGGAACACGGAGCATCGCAGACATAGAGGTGGAAAACATTAAACAAAGTGGCATGGCAATGGTTCCTTATTTGGAAAGGAAAGTATATGGAGAGTTAAGAAATGATAACCGTGTGCAGGATAGGATTGCTATGAGTGAATCTCCTGCGCTTTGCAGGAACCACTAACGAAGAGGGTGGAAGGTTTTTAAGTTAAACTTGTCGTAGCAAGCGTGATCTTCAAATACCTCTTGCTGATGGGCAACATGTTAACGCAACAGAATAATATTCTGGAGTATGATTCGCCCACTGCTGTCTAAAATGGAGGACAGAGCCACAGGAGAAGGAAGGTTCATCGATATCGGCAACGCAAAGCAGTGTTGCGGACATGCCCCAAGTTGCACTGCGAGCAGCGTCTGAAACTTACACAAGGCCTGGCGGGCTCGACAAATATCGCTAGCTTGCTTCCGGAAGACACACGCTTGTGGTCCACGTCGCATTGCATGGATGTTCTCGATAAAACCCGCGCCACGCAACGAAACATCGGGAACAAGGCGATCGTGGAATTCCTGGAAAAAGGCTGTCTGAAGTTTAAGACGGTTTACGAGGAGGGCTGTTTTGTCGTCAATTCTGTGGGAAGCTCTGCTGAGAAAGCGTCCGAGGCCCTGAGAAGTTCGTGAAACATGCAACCTTTGAGGGTACAAAGGTAAAGAGAGAGTGGCTCAATTTTCGCCGAGCCATGACCTGAACGAGGCGGCAGATTGAGTGAAAAACGGGAATGGACAGGAACTTCAAACATTTTTTAGCCCTAAAACGCACAAACTTGTTATTACTTTTCGTTACATCGCTTGTGAGTTCGGACAGAACAGAATGGGGCCTTGTGGCTCCTTAAGAATTTTGGCATAGCTGGACTTGTCTGGCCCGTTCTTGATCCCAAATTCTTTGAGATGGAGGACCCTGGAACTTGCAAGTTAGTGTAGATATAGGTGACTTGTATTAACGCGATTGCGGTAATGAACCCGTGTCGTAAAAAAAATTGGCGACTGTGTGGGCGTCGTTGACAGTGACCGAAAATCACTAGCTATTCCCCAGAGAAGCAACCTATGGTGGGCCTTCTAAGTCATGTGATCTTGTACGGTTATCATAACTAGCTAACCGTATGGAGAACAAATTGCTCACCGTGGCAGGTGGCATCTGCCATCGCAGGGCAGCGGCGCATCGCTTAACTGCTGCACCACGGAGTCAGGAGTTGTATGAGCACTCCCAATGGCCTATGCACGCAAAATACAGAGTAACTAGTTCTGTATATACGGACATTACCCAACGACACTGTCGCGTCATATCCTTGAGGCGCAGCTTAAGTGTCCTCTCCAATTTTGCTTTGCCACATCAGGAGCTCATGAAGGTTTTAGGGATGCCTTATATTAAACATTGTGAGGAGTCTGATTTTGCTTACAAAAATTAGATGTCAGTGAAATAGTTTCAGAAATGTTGTCGTTGTATAATTGTCCACAGTGGTTGAATGTAAAGACTCGTTTGGGAAGCATCCGGTGTTTGCATCTTAAACAAGGTTGCACTAATTGAGCCCTATATCTGGATTGGCAGGACCATATGCAGGGCATCGGAAAGGTTGGTCATCCGTTTTTTTTTCGCTATGTGAATGACTTCTTATTTTTACTCCGGCAGGTAGCTTATGGATGTCTTTAGAACATTTGTAATTGCGGTAATGAACTTATGTTCACAACAGAGCTTCGTATTTACAAGGGAATTCACTTTTATAATTGATTTGGTCAATGCAACGTGGGGACCCAGTGGGAAATTTATAAGTTTCGTGTCGTTTATGGAGGTTCAACGTCCTAAAGCGACATGGCTTTTGAGAGAGACCGTAGTGAAGGGCTGCAGAAATTTCGAACACCTAGGAATCTTTAACGTGAACTGACATCGCACAGTAGAAGGGCCTCTAGAATTTCACCTCCATCGAAATTCGACCACCGCTGCCGGGAACAAAACCACGTAATTCAGGTCAGCAGCCGAGCTTCATAACCGCTCAGCCACCTTGGCGGCGGGAAAATTCGAGCCTGAAATCTTCGAAACCTTAGGTAAACTTTTCGTCAGGCCATTCTATATTCATCAAGGAAGAAATAGCTGTGTTCTGCTTGAAGTCTTTTAAAAAATTAATATATTGTAACGAGAGATCAGATCGTTTCAGCACAGGTCTCTAGGTTACGCGAGAATGGCTAATACAAATTATTTCTTTGGAAAAGTGCTTAGACATGTGAAAACCATGTCAAATCCGACACAAAAAGCAAAAAGGATTTCCGCCATAAACGAAGTGTTTCCCAATTCATTCCATACGAATTTGATGGGGCGTACGGCATTCCATTCACACGTGAAACTGTCTAACACGTGCTGACGGGGCATGAAGGAAAAAGAGAAAACAAGGAAACAAAGGCATACAGGCGTTCATTGTGGAAGGCTGTGGCTTATGGTTTATGAGGATTAACGTCCCAAAGCTACTGACGCTATAGGAGACTCCGTAGTGGTGGGCTCCGGATAATTTAGACCAACTGAGGTTCCTTAATATGCACTGCCATTACACAGTACATGAGCCTTTAGCTTTTTACCTGGATCAAAATGCGACCGCCGCGGTCGAGATCAAACCCTCGTCTATCGGGTTAGCAGCCGAGCACCATAACCATTAATTCATCTCGGCAGCCTTTATTGTATAAATTGAAACGCGTGCCGATATGTACCAACACAGTTACTGTTTCCCGACAGAGCCCAGTTGACCCGCAATGTCGTGGAA
The DNA here is from genome assembly GCA_030143305.2 of Amblyomma americanum. Lineage (NCBI taxonomy): Eukaryota > Metazoa > Arthropoda > Arachnida > Ixodida > Ixodidae > Amblyomma > Amblyomma americanum. The sequence continues at coordinate 254,967 of JARKHS020002311.1, forward strand.
GCATTGTATATTAAGGATAAGAACGCAACATGCATTAGTGATCCTCCTGCAACAATGCATAAGAAGGCAGTTGGCTCTCTTTACTCTCACTAGCCACAGCTACAATCGTTCCCGCTGCGCTTTCAAATGCTTCTTTGTTTTCTTGGTTCGCAGTGTATTTACATTTTAACACTTTGTCCAATAAAGCCAATTGATAGCGCTTGTCTGCGGTGCCATCCACGTCTCGTCTTTCTTGAGCTGTTGACGAAGGATGCATACTTGCCAGCACACATGAATATGAGCTCTATTCAGAAATTAAACAAGAGCTGTCGATGTCGGAGACGTCACGCGCGTGTGCAGCAGCAGTGCCTGTTATCGCCACCTTTCTCATCGCATTTCAGAGGGCATGCTCCACAGCTGGCATGGCACATAGCATCAAGCTCCCCAGCTTCGCATCGTACGATACGGGCAGCGGCCATCCCCATCCCCATGATTCCGCAATGTCACATCCCACCCCATATATTGCACCTGCCGGAACATGTTCTACGTGGTAGCCCTCCGTGCATGAGGTCCTCCTGAAAATAAACCGCTTGTTCACAACCACTCTGAAATCGGAGAAGGCCTGATCTCCACCTCTTTCCCAGAAGCCCACGTAGCTTTTCACAACAGCGCCCTTTCTCTCTTTGTTCTTTCACTCTTTCCATTGATTCCTTCATTGGACGGTTGAAGAGTTGACGTAGAGTGGTACAGTAACTTTGTCCTTCTTTTCTTTATTACCGCTTTCCAATTCCAGTCATGACAGCACTGAAAGGGAGCCCTTTCCGCATGTGCTTGCGCCAGCCTGCACATGACCCTCTGCGAAAGGGGGCCTGTACAGGCCATCTCACACATTCGCCTCCTCACAGCTGAACAGGACGCGAAAAACTGCCAAGGAAGTGGCGTCGCGTTTTCAACTGCCAATGTAAAACAATCGGACCATCACATGTTTGTACCTGACAGCATTCATGAATGAGCTTTAGAGTGATTATAAGTAATGTCTGCTGCCATCGCAGGCTACTAATTCAGACTACAAGAAAATTGCAATGCGCATCTGGTATTTACTATACCGGGTATTTCATAGAATCTTGATACTAAGTTTTAAGAAGTTTTTGTCAGGTATATAAATGTGTTCTGCGCCAAAGTAACATCAAGGGTGACGGACATCAGAAAACAGGTGGATCATGTGCACTGTTGCTGGGTAGCTAATTCTGCATAGAGAAATTTTAGCTATTAGAATAGTGCCAGGTGGTAAATAAAGAGTTCTAGATGCTCATTATTAAAAGCCCTACCATGTTCTAGAATTTCATTACCACTTTTATTCTCGGAGCTGTCAATCAGTAAGACTCGGACATGGCGCACGCCTGGTATGCGCTTTATAACGCCCACTAGTACTCGTCACTTCGTGCGAGACATTCCGCTCGAACTTCTCTGCCCTGACCACACTGCGGTAATCAACACTGCTCACTGCTCGAGAGAAGTTGAAGCGACATGTGAGTCGCGCAATGACGAGTACCGGTGTGCTCTATGTACACGTGCGGTAAAAGGAAGCCGCTCGAGATAACCATAATCAATTGAGCTGCAACACAAAGGGTTGTCGCATTTTTCTAATTCGTAAGAACTTATGACGCTGCTACTCACGGAGAGCTCAAAATTTATAATTACTCTCAAGGACCACACTGAAACATTAAGAATAACGATAATAATTACAAGATAAGCAGCTTTCTAAGTAACATTGTTTGCCTGATTCTGAGTTGAGGCAATACATAGATTCAGGAAGCGTCTTTATTCCTCGAAGAAAAGTCTATTTCTTAAATTAGTCTCGGCTTCAATGAAACAGCCAGCATAGCGCCGGCATTATCAGCGTTCTACCTTTGAATTCTTAAGTTTCAGTGGAAAATGATAGGAAAAGGTGTAAAGGCATGAGGTTTATTTAATGCATTTCAGATGGCCAGTGTCCTCTCTGGGAACCTATGGCAGATACTCTGATTTCTACTTAGCTCTGGGTGAGTTCTATTCATCACTTTCTATTTTATCTGCAGTTTACAGGCAACTGTTTCAGGAAAACGAGCGTGTTCTGGAACTCTGCTGGTCTTCAGGGTCATACGGGAATATAAATCGCTGCAATGCACTTTATGGCCAAATTTAAATATATCATAGAGCATTTACGGGCAACGTCTACCGAATTTTGTTAGGCTCAATTAGAGAACATCAATACAATGAAATATGCTTATCATTTCTGGTGTGAAGGTACTCAAAAAGAGAAGTAATGTTATTGCTATACAAATTTTTGAAAAGGTAATTTTTGAAAAAAGAAAGAAAAGCATCTGAAACGTTTTGGTACACTGAAGAGGTGCGCATTAAGTTGGAGAGCCTCCTTAAGGATGTGATGACGGAAATTCAAATGACATTGCGCTGGAAGTAGTAAGGAATACGTCTGCTTAGTGCTGGTAGTAGCCGCTGACAAGGATCATGAGAGGGAGATAACTAAAAGAATAAGAATGGGATGGAGCACTAAAGGCAGGTTCTCTCAGATCATGAATGGTAGGGCACTAATATCTCTCAAGAGAAAAGTATACAGCAGCTGTACTAACCGGTACTAACCTATGGGCAGACACGTAGAGGCAAACGAAAAGGTTTCAGCTTACGTTAAGGACAGCACAGCGAGCCATAGAAAGAAAAAAAATGGTAGCTGAAGCATTTAGAGACCGGAAGCGGGCGGAGTGGGTGAGTGAACAAACATGGACTATTGACATCCTAGTCAAAATAAAAGAGAAAAAAATAGGCTTGGGCAGGGCATGTACTGCGAACGCAAGATAACCTTTGGTCCTTAAGGGTAACGGAGTTGATTTCGAAGGTAAGCGTAGCAGTGAGTGGCAGAAAGTTAGGTGGGTGCGCGATATTAAGAACTCTGCGGGGATGCTGTGGCTGCAGCTGGCAGACGACAGGCTTAATTGGAGAGACATCGCAGAAGCCTTTGCCCTGCCGCAGGTGTACTGAGGCTGATGATGATGAAGGGGGTGCCTTCAATGAGAGTTATTTTACAGAAGAAGTACTAAGGATTTATACTATAAATACTTGAACTCGCGTCTTTATTTAATAGAGTGAAGCAGAGGCAAATGATCAGGTTTTAATTGTTAATGCAGCGCAAGATGGTGAGTGTACCGCGGTGCAAAGAATATGTTCCCCTGGGATTAATTTGGGCGCTTTTGGCGCGCTGCTGCGAAGACACCCAGGGAGTGTGAGGCACAACCTCTTTAGGCGCCCGTGATGCCCGTGAAGTAGAATGAGACGTACCGTTCTCCAGCGTCTCGATCATTATTATATTTTGAACATTATTTGTCAGCATAATTATTCTCCCTTTTGGAATATATATGGGAAATTACAAAGGGTTAGTCAGAATGGCTTGCCTGCGGTCTATACTAAGCTATACAAAAATAAGACATGAATGAAAAAAAGATTAGAAGTAAAATAAACAAGACCAATAAAAGGACAGCTATACGAATTAATCAACGAAAAATTACTGAAATAAGACAGATAAAGCAAAATATTTGGCTTTATCGTTTTGAGGGCTTAACGTACGTCGAAAGCGACTGAGGCTACGAGGGCGGCCCGAGTGAAGGCCTCCGGAAATTTCAACCTCTTGGGGTTCTTTAACGTGCACTGGCAAAGCACATGAAACTGGCATTTCGTTTCCATCGAATTATGACCGCAGCGGCTGGTATCGATCCCGCGTATTTCGGGTAAGCAGCCGAGCGCCATGACCACAGAGCCACCGCGGCCGCAGATATTGCAATTTTGAATGATAACCAGTGCATTATTAAATTACCCACTTTGTAATATACAACAGACTGACCGAAAAAGACCCAAGTGGGTGCTCCTATTACCGTGAGTCAACCCTGCGCTCTTGCCAAGATGGATCTGGTGCCTGGCAGTAACGTATCTCCCGAACGCTCGGCGTCTCAGGGTCTTATGCTGCGTAGATTCTGGCACCTCGTTATCGCTCCCGCTCAGATTAACTCGTCCTGTGGAGCCGCTTTAAAGAAAATCCTTGTTTTTGGCCTCAGTCAGTACTACGCACATAAAAAATTAAATTTTTTTTCCAGGAATACCCGCAGGCGTACTTCAGGACTCAGTGTTCAGATTTCAAGGATCTAGGTAAGTACGAATTTATTTCTCTTTATATTGCAGTGCTGCCTCAGTGGCGGACAGATCAGCACACATGCTGTTAGCAACGAATGAAACACGGACAACAGGTCTGGAGTACCAGCCAAGAATTCATGGAGAGGAAATACAAGCTAGTTTCAGTTCTAAAGGACGCTCGTCGCACTGAAGTGAAATTAGCCTGTGCTAGTCTTAAGCTTACTCCGGCTAGCAGCTTCTTATTTTCCTGTTTGTGGTTCAGTTGTCTTGTTCGCGTTTCATTTGTCGCTGATCGCACACGCTGAATACTGCTACGTGACGGCAAGCAGGGGAAGACAGGACTACATGACAGATGGCGATTGAATGATTTAATGGCGGTGGGCTTAGCGCGAGCGCTGCGTGCCGCGCCACTGCCAACTTTGTCGTCTTCTAGCCCGCGACACTACCCGGGGTTGCCGAGAGATCGTCCCGATCGCGCGAACTAAAAGAACGGCAGTGACGGTGAAACACAGGATGTGACAATGGGCGTGACAGAAGGGATGAACACAAAAGAGAAGAAGATGCAGGGTTGTGAACAACGAAGCGCAAAAAACGGACGAGGGACGAAGTAGGCGACGACCGAGGACCACGGCACACGCAGGACGCCGAAGCTCCAGGACCAAAATGGGGATGTACTCCGCCTCTCACACCATATGTTACGTGACGGCAAGCAGATGAAGTCAGACTACATGACAGATGGCGATGGAATGATTTAATGGCGGTGGGCCTACCGCGAGCGGTCCTTGCCGCGCCACTGCCAACTTTGTCGTCTTCTAGTTCGTGACAACACTTTCTTCTTCTGTCGCTCAGCTTCTATTTTCTGCGCAATCATTTGAGACCAAATATTATATTACGTTTCTTCTCGAATTGTGTAGTGTCATGAAAACAAAGGAGAGTGCCATGTGCAATGCATGATCCCCGAAATTGCAAATGCATTAGGTTGAACACTCTTTCTGATGCATCCTCGAAGACTCAACCACTGTATAGTACTGCTGCACCGAAGCTTAGTTTACGCCACTCATTTTCAGTTACACCTCCCGTAATGGGCACGTAGATTGAGCCTAGCACATGGACGGTGTTATTTCAAAGATATGGCTGTCAGAAACCGAAAACTTGGCGAATATATTTGAACTTGCAGAAAGCACTTTTTCTGAACCCGATATGTGAACAAGTGTTACGAACGGTAATTCCCGAAGCCACTTAAATGATGCGTACCTTAGCCCCACTTGTAATTCATAACAAACTAAATCATTCCACATAATCCCGCGACAAGGACTACGTTAGTAGGGGTGGTACATATTTGAGAACGTTCATTTTCTATCTAATGTAATTCGCAAGGATGAACGCTCTTGATCACTTTGATGCTGTGAAAACAGATCAGCGCCAGAATTTTTATTAGGTATACGATGACGCCTTTCACCTCAAAATATTTCATGCAAGGGTAGTGTTAGAGGCGGGTAATAATTACAGCTTTTTTTTCTCATTGAACAGCTGCTGCTCTCCACTGCGCACGTTTAGCTATGCATCGTAGAGCTAGGAAACGTTGTGTACTCAAACCTACATCCTGTGATTTCAGCTCCAGCATCTTTGCATCTATGGGAACCTTGACCGCAGAGGAGATGACTGTTGGCTTTGTCGACGAAGGTGGGTGTTCTCTGTATCTCTGAAGCGTTTGCGTTTATTTATTGAAAACACCTTTAATGGGCCTCATTATAGGGTATTACAGGAGGGGCAGCGGAGCGGGTACAAGGCATTGTTGCAGGTCATAATACTGCACTAAAATAATACAAACAGAAATAACATATAATAATGTAAAATTTGCATGTACAAAGACTCTAAACAATACTCACTGCAGGAAAATTATAGGCTCAAATAACCCGTCACCGCAAGAAAAAGACGACGCGAGAAAGAGCGCGCTGAAATCCAACTGAAATGCTGAAATACTGGAGAATGTACGCTGCAAAAAGTACGCTGAAGTAAATCTGCAAAAAAAATCCTTTCTAGTTGTTGAAACATGAGTGAATAAGGTGTTGGAACTTATTTAGCTCCGATTCTGTGCGAGTGTCTGATGGTAAAGAGTTTCGTTCAGTTATTGTGCGCGGTAAAAAAGAATATGCATAATCGGACGACTGGCAGTTAATGCGCTTAACTTTGTAAGGATGATCATGACGTGGCACGATAGCTGGCGGTGGCTGAAAGAATTCGCCATTAAGGCAAGGATGGTGATAAAGCTTATAGAAAGTGTTAGGCAGGACATTTTACGGCGTAGTGCTAAGTTTTCTAACTCAGCTATAGAGTGTGGACTGAGAAAATATTTTCGCAATTAAAGATATATGCAGCATGTATCGGCTGTGTCCTTCTAAATTTTTTTCAAATTGTGAACATCCTATATTCCTAAATTTGAAAGACTTGCTCTGACGGGAAACGTCGTGAATATCGTTAAATTACATGTTACATTTTTCCAAGGAAACAGCGGTAGATAGTTCACACTGTGCCATTGTTTCAAATTTGACCGTGACACGGTCAAGTTTGATTATTTAAATTTGAGGATATAAAGAACATGCGGTACGGTTTTCACACGCATAATTAATTCATTCTGGTACTTCTGCGGCGGTTCCAAGCGCAGAGGCATAGATTCCTTTCTTAAGAAAACTTGGCACAGATTGTTGTGCTAGCACTGCAACGCTTGCCAGTAAAAAATGTTTGTCAGAACGTTTGCAGACCACTGGAAAACTTGCAACTGCACGCCAGAGTTTTAGAAACTACATGCACTGGCCCTTAAAAAGCATAAAAAATTAACCGGCGATGATCCCCATGGTATGCGAGTGATGAAATCTAGCTGGTGTCTGAGATAATGATGCTATGCAATTCATTTCGGGGATGTTTTCTGTGATGATGGCAGATTCATTGGTGAGTTAAAATTAAGAGAATGCGTTATAAAACCCTGGGACGGAGGATTTATCGGCTCTGTGCCGCATCCGTTTCGTGCATCCGGGCTGTTTCGTACTTCAAATTCTGCTGAAGTCTACAAGGAGGAACGTGTTTCATGATGTCTTTTTATTCACTTATTGATACTGCAGCCCCTTGGTGTCTGTATTTTAGGTCGGTGGGCAAGGGGAAACAGATTTACAAGACAGGCAAACAAAAGCAATAAATTAACTGTACAATCCTAATGACTGCTGCCATCATCAGGACTGTAATATTTTAGGCATAACAGTGGAACAATAAAAAGAAAATAAAATACTGTGAAGGGCATCAGCCTAGCCGGACTGCAATCGCTAAGAGTGAGAACCTGCTGACCGTGGCAGACCAGGTACTCTCTTTCGCCACAGCCTCAGCGCTGACGTAAGCCCCCATACCTGCCCCCTCCCCAGCCCCTCCCGCCTTCACCACGTCATGAACGAACAAGTGGCTGTGGCAGGTCCACCGGTCTTTCCGCCCGAACCAGCCCAGCGGCCCGCACATCTCGCTGCGCCCTTGACCTACGCTGCCACGATCGCACGGCTGAGGACGCTTAACTACAGCTCCTCAAGCGCCTGTTCCTGAAGTTCCTCACACTCCGACGCCTTTTTTTTTCGACCAATTCGGGAATCCCTGGCTTACTAATGACAATCGGCCTATTTGTTACTCTTGGCGATATCCTGGTCATGTAGCCTGGCTTTGCCGTCGTGCGCCAAGTATCACGAGTTGTCGGTTACTGACTTCCTCCAATTGAAAAGTTAACGGCAGGCGAACCGCAACGGAGTCTCCCTCTGTCACTTGGTCGCAATACCTTATTCACTCAGCACTCGTGAATTGCCCGCGTCGCCGCTGCCTGTCCCCATGCGTCAGCGCCCGGATCTTTCTCAAGAGGAAAACTAGATGTCGCAATTCCTAAGGAGAGACCTGCGCCGCCACAGATATGTCATTGAATGGTGAGTTGGGTGAGTTCGGTGTAATCATTTTGTTGGAAAAAATGAGCGCGGAGCAACGAAAGACACTGGAATGCAGCGCTTGATTTGCCCCCTTTCCAGTGTCTTTCGTCCCTCTGTGCTGAATTTCCACCAAAATGAAATGTCAAAGGCCCCATTTATTTCCCGAAAATCTCTTCAGGTGCTTGTCAAAATACGGTGCTGCTGTTTCTGCTATGGATGCAAACTTTTGGCGCTTCTTGTGAAAAGTGGCGACCACACTTTCTGGATTCTCGCTGCGCACTGCAAGCCCACAGGCAATTGCACCATCAGCGATGTCCATGGCTCTCGTTGTTGTTCAAGGGATTCTCTAAGTAACTAAATTCATTATTTTGCCAACCTGTTTTCATGACACCACCTTGGGCTTCGACTTCCTGTCGCGCCATAAGGCAGTCATTGATTGTGCTTGCGCTGAAGTCGAGTTATTTGCCCTAAGTGGTTCCTCGGTGACAGATGCCGCTTTTGCTGTTTCTGCCAACGCTGTATTTGCCGAAAACACTAACCTGCCAGCGTGCTCTTGTCTTCTTCTGTCCATCGCTTCAGACCTTGTTCGACAGTGGAACATGCTTTTCACACTGCCTCTTCTTTTTATGCGCTCGAAGTACCTGCCCCGACCTTACGCCGCACTCACCCTGTCAATTGGACTTAACGCGCTGTTCATGACCAGGCAGTTTGCAAACGCTTCCGCTGTGTACATGCGTCGCGGTTAGTGCCTCGGTACCGTGCAGATCACTGATTTCATTCTCTATTGCGATGAGAATGACTATTCCCTGTCCCTCGACTCATATGCCCCCGTCCGCCGAATCCTGCACTCAACACTTCGTCTCCAGACGTCTTCCTTCCCTCCTTCGACTCCTCTCTTCCTGGAACTCAACGCACTCAACTTCTAGAGCTGATTCATCAATTTCGACCCTCCTTCGGTTCACACCAGCCTGCGTTGACTATCGCCGACTACATCGACGCCAATGGACATTACTCATTGCAACAGCGCTCATGTCTTGTATCCTCCACTGAGCGCCAAGTTATTGAAGAACAGGTTGGCAACATGTTCCAGAGAAGCATGATTTTGGCCTCGCACTGTCCATGGGCCTCAACCGTAGACCGCCTAAAAAAGGATGGCCTATTCGTTTCTGCGTTGATTCAACACCATCATCATCAGCCTGATTGTGCTCACTGCAGGGCAAAGGCCTTTCCTATGTCTCTCCAATTAACCCTGTCCTTTGCCAGCTACGCAAACAGTGTGCCCGCATACTTCTTAATCTCATCCGCCCGCCAAACCTTCTACAATCCCCTGCTACGCTTGCCTTCTCTTGGGATCCACTCCGTTACCCTTAAGGACCAGCGTTTATCTTGCCTTAGCACTACATGCCCTGCCCAGGCCCATTCCTTCCTCTTGATTTCGACTAGGATGTCATCAACCCGCATATTGTTCCCTCACCTACTCTGCCCGCTTCCGATGTCTTGACGTTACACCTTTCATTTTTCTTTCGTTAGCTGGAGGCGTTGTCCTTAAGTTGAGCTGAATAAGATCACGCGAAACGACGTTTACCCTCTGCCCCGTAATGATGATGCTCTGGACTGCGTACAAAAATCGGAACTTTTCTTCGGATTTACGCTCTGGTACTAGCAAGTCGCCATGGCAGCCGATGGTCTCGTTTCAACCGCATTGCGACTCCTGATCGCTGTTATGAATTTCACGTCATGTATTTCGGCCTCTGAAATGCTCCGGTACTTTCGATTGTATGACGGATACTATTTTGCGCGGTGTGAAGTGGAATTCCTACCTCTGTTATCTGGATGACGTCGTGATCACTTCGGCCTTTAGACTAATCTCTCCCGGCTGAATCAGGTTTTAACCTGCCTTACAGACCCCGTCCTTCAGCGCAACTAAAAATGCGCTTAATTCCTGCTGGCGAACTTACAATTTAGGCCATGTTGTGTCAAAGGAGGGTGTCTGGCCCGACACCACCAAACTTCGTGCTGTGATTGCATTTACAAAACCTAGTTCCATTAAGGAGCTGGGCAACTTACTAGGCCTGAACACCTGTTCACCAAATTTTATTTGCAATTTTTCCGTCATTGTTGTCTCCTTAACTCAGCTTCTCGTCAGCAGCATGGATTTTTCGTGTCGGTCGCAGTATGCGATGACACCTACAACACCTTGCGCATTCTCCTCACGGCGGCAGCCATTTTTCGCCACCCCGACACGCAAACCCACACCGAAGTACGTGTGAACGCCAGTGGTATTGGCCGGCTGGCGCAAGGCTGGATTTGAGGAATATGTCGTTGCTTTTGACCGCCGCGCCCTCACGAAAGCCGCAACCAACTACTATACGACGACAAGATTGCCTTGCCATTGTCTGGGCCCTTAGAAAGTTTCGTCCTTACCGCTATGGCCGTCCTTTTGACGTTATCACGGACCACCTTGGCCTGTGTTCGCTTTCTTTGTTAGAAAATAGTTTATTGTTTTAGGGGGTTTAACGTCCTAAAGCAACTCAGGCTATGAGAGACGCCGTAGTGAAGGTCTCCGGAAATTTCGACCACCTAGCGTTCTTAACGTGCACTGATATCGCAAAGTACACGGGCCTCTAGAATTTCTCCTCCATCGAAATTCGACCACCGCGGCCGGGATCGAACCCGCGTCTTTCGGGCCAGCAGCCGAGTGCCATAACCACTCAGCCACCGCGGTGGCCGTTGGAAAATCCCTCCGGCTGCCTGGATCGATGGGCTGTCCGTCTACGATAATATAAGATAAGCGTGGACGAACGGTCGGGTAGCAATCATAAGGACGCTGATGCTCAAACCCACTCGCCGTTACCAGCCGAGGTTGCCAACCTCTCCACCCTTGAATGTGCTGCGCCCTCACTGACTGCCTGCGACATGCCTTCCGAGCAGCGTAAAGATCCATCCCGTCTCCGCCCCATCCCCGGTTCCAGTGTCCCGCTCCCTTCGTTGCCGAGCTTCACAGTTCGCAATTCGTAATAATCTGCTTTATCGAAGTAACTATGATGGACGGAAGAAGCTTTTCGTTACTACCCAACATCTGTGGCACCAAATTTGCGCCTGTGCGGGCGACGCACTGGCCTCGAGCGACCAATAAAGTATCAACCGCGTCATTCGAACCGGGCCGCTGATCGCAGCGTCAGTATCGATGAAGCGGTGAAACTTGGCCGGAAGAAATGAAACGTAAATGAACTATCCCGTTGCAATATCAACCATGCATATATCGCACGGCTCGTTTACGTCACAAAGGCCGTTCGCATGTCATGAGCTATTCCTTTCGTTGTCGTCACTTATACCAGCAGCATTGTCGTGGAACTTTAAGCAAGCTGAGTGCGGCACTTATTCGTGTAGCAGGTTCAAGAACCCGCCAGAATCTATCGCTTTCTTCGCCTTTAACTAAACCAGTGCGAAGTCGCTGCTTCACAAAGCTGCAGTTGGAATCGAAGCGGTACAGAAACAAAGCGGCAAAAGTGTTATTTTTTTCATCGGCAACAGGTTTCGGTAAAATGGTGTTCAGAAAGCGCACATTTCCCATAGAAAAGCATCGCCTCTCACTATAGCCGGGCCACAGAGCAAACAGCCATTTTGTGGCACTTCTGGAAACAACAAGACTTTATCTGAGAGCGGCCATGTCGCCATGTGCTCATCTAATATCTTCCACCGTGTTCCACGCTAACCGGAAATGCTGCCACGCGGGAGTCTTCAAGTCGTTCACTCGCATCCGTCTCCGGCACTACTGGCGCAGCATGTATAACTTCGTTCTCAAGTGCTGCCCGGCCTGCCAACGCCGTCGGCAACTGCCTCATCACGCTGTTGCTGAGTTGCAGCCACTACATTCTATGCCCCACCCATTCGACCTCGTGGGCATTGATTTATGCTGCCCCTACCTTATAATGTTCTTAGCAGCCGCTGCGTCCTTTTTGCTATTCATCACCTGACCGTCTATACCGAAACCGCCGCGCTCCAGGCTGCTACAGCTTGCGTTGTGGCATCCATGATTTTGCAGTGCTTCAAACTTCGCGACGGTGCTCCTCGTGAACCTCTTAGTGACAGAGAGTGCATCTGTTTGTCTGAAGTCGTCTAAGCTGTACTTGAAAAATCCAATATAATTAATCAGATTTGTACAGCCTACCGTCCGCAAAGAAATGGTCTACCCAAATTATTTAATCGCATTCTAGGTTACGTGCTGTCCATGTTCTTTGGTGCCTACTACACAACTGCGACCTCATTCTGCCCTATGTTACCTATGCCTGCATCAGGCTACCCAATCCAGGACAACGTTTTTTTTCTGCTCTACGGCCCGCATCCATGCACTGCCGTTGACACAGTTTGCCTCTACCGCCCTGCTTCAACTGAGTGTGCAACTGTTCCTGATGCAGCCCAGCACGCAGAAGACTTCCGCCAGATTGCACGGTCTCTCAGGACAGACACTCAGGGGTACTAAAACACCTCTATGATGAAGGTCAACTTGACATGGCTGAGGATCCCCTCCAGTGCTCCCGGCCTCTCCAAGAAACCTCTTGCGATATACCATGGCCCTTACCATGTCCTGGAGTGAACATCGTCAGTCAACTACAATTTTGAGCCACTAACGCCGTATGCCGATCTCCGCCGCCGTGGTCGCGAGACTGTGCATGTTCAACGCTTATAGCCGTACTACGGCCCGGTTATACTGTTGGCACCATCAGTCTTCAGGATGACTTTTTCTCTCCGGTGCCATTGTGAAGAACATTACCCTAGCCGAGCTGTGATCGCACAGAGCGAGAGCGTGCTTACCTTGACCGACAAGAGACTGCGTTTTGCAGCCGTGGTTTTGCCCTCGCCTGAGCGGTGACCAAAGCCCCCTTTACTATACATTAAAACACCGTTGTGGCAAATGCAGTAAGAGAAATTAGCCAATACTTTGGGCGATCGGTGTTAGTGACGGCTCCAACGCTTCATTGATAGTGCGGCTATCGGATTTGAAAGTGGTTCGTGGTAGAAATGATAATTTAATGTTGCTATTACTTGGACGACAAGGAGTTAAAGTTAGCCGATGTCTTTGTCGGGCTGTATATCCAAACGAAAACAGAAGCAACTGCGTTTCTGAGTTCCATTTTTTGTGTGTAATTGATACACGAGTTTAATCTGGCTAGAACGATTTTGCAGTTTTTGCCGGCAGGCCTGCTTTGGTTAAAAGATTTGGTATTCAAGTTTGGTACTCAAATTTGTCAGTAAATGACCCAGAAAAGTTACTAAATGCATCTTAGAACAATCTTAAACAGCAGACTGGTCATAAAGATCCCGCGCGATGGCGTGGAGATGAGAGATGCCAAGAATATGCACGGAATTGGATTTTTCTTAAACTGTTTCATTATTGAAAAAAGGTATAATATGGATTTTGTGCTGTCTTGTATTCGTGTGGGGTGTTGTGCAGTTTGTTTCGTTTGGTTTATTAGGGTTTAACGTCCCAAAGCGACCATGGCTATGATAGATGCCGTAGTGAAGGACTCAGGAAATTTTGACCACCTGGGGTTCTTTAACGTGCACTGATATCGCACAGTACATTTGCCTCTAGAATTTCGCCTCCGTCGAAATTCGACAGCCGTGGCCAGGATCGAAACTGCGTCTTTCGGGCCAGCAGCCGAGCGCCGTAACCACTCAGCCACCGCGGCGGCTTTGTGCAGTTTGTGTCAAGTCAAATGTGAAGTCTTCCTCAAGCATGGCCTCACCTGTTTCCTCACTATGGCTATGGATTGCCAAGTTTGACCAGTCAATACTTGGAAGATCGAAGTCCGCTGCTGATATAAACTGAGCATTTGGTTTTAAAAGTGTTTATATAATCCAATAGGTCATTCAAGATAGCAGCATGCGGTACAGACTGCCTATATAACGCTACTGCGATATATTTTACAGTATGTGGAAACATAAGGAACCAGCCTTGCGCCCCCCCCCCCCTGCACTCCTACTCCGCGAATGCAGCGTTCCCTCTCGCTAACCGCGGAGGGGGTTCGCGCTCGAAGGAACAAATGGAAGGGACGACAAAGCGTGAACACTCATATGCTATTTATTAGACTTGCAATTAATACACAGAGCCGGCCAGCTAGCTACAAAAACATCAAAGAAGCCTTCTTGGAAAGAGAAGCCACGTAAGAAGGGTTTCCGACATACCGGCTGGGGCAGGGGCGCGACTCCGGTAGCATCGGCGGGGAACATTTGTATGCGCCGGCAATGGCGGCCGGGTTTTCCCGTGCGCGCCGCATTCTTGGGGCAAAGCCATCCTCTAGCATTTGAAGTGCGTTTGCTGCGCTCGCTTCGCTGCCTGGAACCAGAAGTCCAGAGGCAAGGCACGAAGGATCTCCGTGCGCCTGCCGCGGAAGGTGACGAGAGCGTGCGGCTGCAACCACTCACGAGGCTGGCCGGACCCCGAAGAGATCCTCTCCGATTCCGAAGAATTTCATGAGGGTGACTTCCCTCCTCGCCCAGCTGGTGCTGTCTTGATGCCAGTAGGCGAAGATGGGCCGCGTCGAAACGGAAGGTGGAAACAGGTTCTCCACAACTGTTATGCCGTGCCGTGCCGAAAATTCACTGAATATTGGAAGCCTACGGCATAGTTAGAAAAGGTAAATATTGTTTAAAGACTCTGACAACTCCTCCATCATTACCAGCACGGTTTTTGAGAAGTGTACTGTAGTTAGCTGATGAGAATCCACTGTCATGAATTCATGAAAATTGCTTTATCCGGAAAGTTACGAAGTGAAATTCGTTTGAACTCGCTACTTTTGCTTAACATTTTACAATTTGAAATTTACATTGAATATATTTATTGACTTAAAGACATGTTTGTGTCGTCCATTTATTTATTTATTTACTTATTTATTTATTTATTATACGCTCAGGGACACTACGGCATTATAGATTGGAGTGGTTACAAAAAAGTGAAATAAATTTAACAAACTGGAGTGAATGAAAAAAATACTTTTATTGCTCAATTCGAAACGGTAACCTTTGACTTAATCCAACCCGTACAATATACCGTCCATGGAGAAGGTATTGTATATTTGTTTCGCCTTAGCACTGTTATGTATTCTTGTGCCTAGTTCTTCCACAGGTGCGTTCTATTTCCCTCCTTTTATTGCAAAATTCTTCAGATTGGTATCAGTCTCAGAGGCCTTTAGCTTGTGGGCGGCTTTGAATACCGAAGTCTTTATGCGGAAGTCTAAAAATATAAATACGACTGGACTTTTCTTGTCTTTATATTTTTGCGAATAAGTCTATGACACCTCTCAATGCCAGAGTCAGTGAGCCCTAATTTGTCCTGAATGACCGTAGTCGTTACTTTCAGTCGTTACTTAGTCGTCAGCTTGTGTCTAATCGTTATTTTCTGTAATCTCGTGTACAGCTAAATTGTTACAGCGACTCATATTTTCCAAATCATCCAATTTAGAAACAATTGGAACTTTATGTCGAGATGGTTTCGACAAGGAAATTTTATCATACGTGAAAGACAATGACAAATTGCGTGTGCTTCATGACCTCAATGCTGTAGTTCTCAGCAAGGACGATTGCTTATGTGCGTTGAAAATTGGCGAGGGAAGGTGATAATGTTCCATTATTTTCTCGGAGACCTCTTGAGGATTGTTACAGTGTTTTCATGGCACTGAACCGTCAAACCTGCGACGACAAAGGCAGGAGAAGCTGCTGCACTAGGGTTACGTGCACGGTTGGGTTGTCTGTCACGTTATAGGAAGCGAGTGAATGTCCCGCCTTGAAGGGGTTGAGGAGCCGTGAGTTGGAATAGAGATTTCTGTAGAGACTGAGATGCTGTGAGCCAGAGGAGTTGATATTTAGACAGCCGGAGCTGGGGGGCGGGGGGTAGTAAGAGACTTTGATGTTCGGGTGACGAATGAGTGTTGTTATGAGTGGCATTGGTGGCGGTGCTGAACGCTCTCAAGAATAGTTTAGACGCAACATAAATACTCCGAATTTAGAAGATGGGACAGCCGCCACAGTACCTCATTTGGTAGAGCAACGGATGTGGTAATTGAGGTAGTATGTTCGCATCCCACCGCCGGCGTGTGGTTGTTTTTCTTCTTTTTATTTAAACGTATTTTAGCGTTTAAAAAATAAACACTCAGTGGCCCTCACTTGGGCGACACGATGGTGTCACATATATTAAGGAGCCTAAATTAAATTTTAAAGCAAAAAGGTGTGAAGAAGACGACGCGAAATAACCGAAGACTAAAGAAGAGGAAGAAGCATTCGTTGAGGTGGAGAGAGATAACTGGTGGAGAAGCATTCGTTGAGGTGGAGAGAGATAAATGGTGGAGAAGAGAAGAACACGACGACAAGGCTTACGTGGACTAACACCGAGGCTATAAAAGGGCGAGTGAGAGCGAGGCACTAGGTGAGAACAACAGAGAAGCGCAGGCTCCGGCAGGTCAGGGACACATCGGCTGGAAGAGAGCGACGCCGGCTACTGCTCCGGTGAGCTCGCGTTCTACGGCAACGCATCGTGGACTTCCTGCCGTGCCTGAGCCCGTTCCGGGGAGTCAACAGAGGACGCTACCACTTGCTATGGCCAGGGGTGTCTCCAGCGCTGTTGCCACCCATCCGGGTGGTGCCCCCAACGCCAACAACACCAGCATCATCTCCACGGGCGCTTGGACCGGCAGCGTGTACGACGCAGCCAGCGACGCCGCCAGCAACGCCCGCCCAAGCATGCCGAACGCCGCCTCGACGCCGGATACTGGATCCATACAACGCCGCAGCCGCACCGAAGCAACCGTGAGCACGAACGCCGACCACGAATAGTAGAACGCTAGTATTACTCGCTGGTAGTAGTGTGCCCGGGTCGTTGGTTTTTATAGCCTTTGTGTGTTGTGTTAGCTTTGTTAGTTTTGTGTTCTATGTGCGTGTCACGTAGGGTGTATTAAATGTGCGTTTGTGTGGGTACACACGTCGCCTAGCGCATTCTTCCAGTACGAGTGTTCTCCGGAGAGATCCGTGACAAAGATAAGTGGCGAGCCGGTGCCAGGATTCATTTCCTTTTTTTGTTTTGTTTTGTCTGGGATTTTTCAAATCTCTCGACGGCAGAAAGTATGAATTTGGCAAAAACGTTAGAACTGGCGCTCAAGCTAGGGTTAAGCAAGGAAGAGGCGATGCGTCTCTATGACGAGGAAGGAAAGAGGAAGAAAGAGGAGGCAAAGTGGCAGAGCGAGGAGGCAGATAGGCAGAGAGAGGAAAGGGCGCAAGCACGCGCAGACGCTCGTGAAGCAGAAGAGCGAGAAGAGAAAAGAGCCCGCGAGGCAGAAGAACAGGAGAAAAGAAGGATAGAACGGGAGAAGGAGTTTATTTTGTGGAAACAGGCGCATGTCGCGGGAGGATATGAGGAGATCACGGACAATGATCAGCGTCTCTTAGAGGGGAAAACAATCTCCTAGACCAGCCAGAGTGTGCCCAAGGAAGCTGATGGCTCCTTTTGATGACAAGAGAGATGATTTGGATGCATATCTGCAACGATTTGAGCGGATAGCTTTGGGGCAAGGCTGGAAGCGCAGTGAATGGGCCACGGCATTAAGCATGTGTTTAGTCGGACAAGCGCTAAATGTGTTTGGAATGATGCCCGCTGCTGATTCCATGGACTACGAGGAAGTCAAAAAGGCCCTCCTCCAAAGATTCAGGCTTACGGCAGAGGGTTTTCGTGAGAGATTTCGCACCGCGAATCCTGAGGATTCGGAAACCGCTAAGCAGTTTTCCTGCAGGCTATCCAACAATTTTGATAGGTGGCTTGATATGTCAAACACATTAAAGAGCTTTGAACGGGTGTGTGACAAGCTGGTCACAGAGCAATTTTTAGCGTGCTGCAGCTCAAAGCTAGCGCTATTCCTGAAAGTTGTGTTAATTGGAAGAGTTCGCCGACACAGCAGGCCAATTCCCCGAGACTTAAGGGCTAAGAAATTTGAGTAAGGCAAAGGAGGAAACCCAAAAGACCTTAGAAACAGATGCGGCAAAACCAAGATCTTATGGCGGTGCATCTAAGGCCCCAGTAAGGTGTTTTCTCTGCGGCAAGGTGGGACACCGCGCAGCTGACGGCCGGACATGTAGTGCTGCCCAAAAAACACAGGTTGTGTCTCAAGGTTGTAAGAGGAGGGATCATACTCTGGATGAGTGCCGATACAGAACGCAGCATCGAGCTGCATGCGTTGTCGACTCTAGGGTAGAACTTGTCACGCCACCCAAAGTTCCACAGCTGAAAGGAGAGCAAACGCCGCTGGAAAATGAGGCAGTGAGTGGAACACCCAAGTCGAAAGCAGCAATGCCAGTGGTGGTTGGGCAAATAGGGGACCATCCAATATTGGTGCTTAGAGACAGTGGAGCCAACACAGTCTTGGTTCGGAGAAGCCTGGTGAAGGACGAGGATCTTACAGGGGAATCGTCGGCCGTCGCTCTTGTAGATAGCACAGTGAAGTACCTTTCTGAAACAAGGATTCTAGTGTCCACGCGATATTATACTGGACAGGTAGTGGCAAAATGCGTAAACCAACACATTTCTGATCTCATCTTGGGAAACACTACGGGTGCAAGAAGTGTCGAAGACCCCGATCCCGAGTGGAGGGTGCTTGGCGTTGACGAACATGCAAAGGACGAAAGGCCCGCGACAGCTCAGACGGGCGCAGTCAGTTTCTCTTCGGCAGTGGAGGCAAGAGCTCAAGCGACAGCCCGAGCAGCGCAGCTTCCCCTCTCTACTCCTGTTGCGATGTGGCTGAGCGTAACACCGGGCGAAATTGCAATTAGGCAAAAAGAAGACCCGAGCTTGAAGGCTTGCTTCGAAAGAGTCGGGGAAAGAGTGAAAAGAAAGAAGAGTGGGACGTCCTTCGAATATCAATTGGTAAATAGTCTTCTGCACAGGGAGTGCATATTTAGTTCAGGAAGGCGGGTCCAAAAGCTGGTGTTACCGAGAGATATGCGAGAGACCGTGCTATGCTTAGGAAATGACGCCATTATGTCCGGA
Source organism: Amblyomma americanum (assembly GCA_030143305.2). Lineage (NCBI taxonomy): Eukaryota > Metazoa > Arthropoda > Arachnida > Ixodida > Ixodidae > Amblyomma > Amblyomma americanum. The sequence continues at coordinate 274,110 of JARKHS020002311.1, forward strand.
CACCAGGGTGTTCAAAAAACGGTGGCTAGGATCAGCGTGGAGTTCTTTTGGCCTGGTGTTCACAGTGACGTTAAGCGCTTTGTTCGCTCATGTGACGTATGCCAGCGCACAGTTCCGAAGGGAAGAGTTGGTCCTGTACCTCTGGGCAAGAACCCAGCCATCGACCTACCGTTTCAGCGAGTGGCGATTGACATTGTGGGCCCAATCTCTCCAGTATCCGCCAAAGGCAATAGATAAGTGCTTACTCTAGTTGACGTGGCCACTCGTTATCCTGACGCCAATCCATTGAGAACTATTGACAGTATCCAAGCGGCGGAGGATCTCGTGGAAATGTTCTCGCGTTATGGGTTCCCGAGGGAAGTTTTGAGTGACCGGGGCTCGAACTTCACATCGGAACTAATGAAGGAGGTTACCCGCCATTTGCCAGTGAGCAAATTACCGACAACGCCTTACCATCCGACGTGTAATGGGCTTGTAGAGCGGTTCAACGGTACCCTCAAAAACATGATCAAGAAAATGTTCCAGGAGAGCCCTACTCATTGGGATAGATATCTCCCAGCTCTTTTGTTCGTTTACCGCGAAGTACCGCAAACGTTTCTTGGTTTCTCGCCTTTCGAGAAGTTATATGTGAGAACCGTTAGAAGTTCACCTGCAATACTCAAGGAGCTGTGGGCTAATAAAGAGATTGCATCTGATCTCAAGACAACATACACATATGTGTTTGTGTTGCGGGATAGGTTGAAAGAAACATGCAGGCTTGCACATCAAAGCCTTGAAAAGGCGCGTGAATGCCACAAGGGATGTTATGAAAAGAAAGCCATTCACAGAAATCTGAATCCGGGCGACAGGGTTCTTGTGTTGGTACCCATGGATCATGATAAGTTAATGATGCAGTGAAAGGGCCCGTACCTTGTGACGCGGAAGAAAAAGGATATCGATTATGAGGTATTTATAGATGGCATTAAGACGGTTTTGCATGTAAATATGTGAAGAAATATGAAGAAAGAGTTCCCGTACGACGGTACACCCCAAGGGCAGCTTGTTCTGTAGTGGCCGTGGAGACAAGCGATGTTGCCGAGGTGCCCACATGCAGTGGGAAGGAAAAATGCAGGAGGGGATGAATTGCTGAAGAAGCCCAATTGAAATGAAGACAGAGGATTACAGCTCTACTCCAAATCAAGGGGGAGATGTTTTCGGATGGGCCACACAGCGGAGGTCATATGTTACAAAAAAGACTTGTATAGAGATAGAGCTAACTGAACAGCTATAGGTATCTCTGGGATATATCTCATTGTTGTTGCTGTGTTAATGTAACTATGTGATTTATCTTTTTGTTGTTGTTGTTGTTATGTGATTATACAAGGGAGTGTGTTGTGGACACGAACATGCTTATTAAGGACTCTGTACGGATAGCGGCAGTGGTGTGTTAGTGTTCTGAAAACGAAATTTGGTGTGCTGTGTGACCTATACTGCGCCTTTTCCTTTCCCCAAAAACCAATTATTATTATTATTTACTGTGCTGTGTTAGTGGTGTGCGTTTGGTGTGTGCTGGAACTCTGCGGTGTGGTGTGTGCTGCGTCCAGAATCGCCACATAAGATAGTCGGTTGGCTTGATGGCTTGAAGAGGAGTGTGACGTGAGCAGTTTTTCATGGAAAAAACTCTTGAGAGAGGGGGCCCTCGTCACATATATTAAGGAGTCTAAATTAAATTTTAAAGGAAAAAGGCGTGAAGAAGATGACGCGAATTAACTGAAGAATAAAGAAGAGGAAGAAGAAGCATTCGTTGAGGTGGAGAGAGATGAATGGTGGAGAAGCATTCGGTGAGGTGGAGAGAGATGATAGGGGGAGAAGAGAAGAACACGACGACAAGGCTTACGTGGACTAACATCGAGGCTATAGAAGGGCGAGTGAGAGCGAGGCACTAGGGGGGAACAGCAGAGAAGTAGAGGCTCTGGCAGGAAAGGGACACATCTGCTGGAAGAGAGCGACGCCGTCTACTGCTCCGCTGAGCTCGCGTTCTACATCGCATCGTGGACACCTGCCGTGCCTGAGCCCGTTTCGGGGAGTCAACAGAGGACGCTACCACTTGCTACTGCCAGGGGTTTCTCCAGTGCTGTTGCCACCCATACGGTGGTGCCCCCAACGCCAACAACACCGGCATCATCTCCACGGGCGCTTGGGCCGGGAGCGTGTACGCCGCAGCCAGCGACGCCGCCAGCAACGCCAGCCCGAGCACGGCGAACGCCGCCTCGACGCCGGATACTGGATCCATACAACGCCGCAGCCGCACCGAACCAAGCGTGAGCACGAACGCCGACCACGAATAGTTAAAACGCTAGTAGTAGACGCTGGTAGTAGTGTGCCCGGGTCGTGTGTATTTTTAGCCTTTGTGTGTTGTGTTAGTTTTGTTAGTTTTGTGTTCTAGTGTGTGTGTGTCACGTAGGGTGTATTAAATGTGCGTTTGTGTGGGTACATCCGTCGCCTAGTGCATTCCTTCAGTCCGAGTATTCTGCGGAGAGATCCGTGACAGATGAAAATGCGTGAACGGTCAGTCGCCGTTACAAAGTACACTCATTAACCACACACCGATTTGTTTCAGGGTTTTTATTTTCGTTCTTCACGTCTTTTGTTTTCGCCGTCCATTCACGCTGCGACATCGGGCGTTCCATAAATTGCATTCATAGATCCCTGGAAGCCCTCATGCCACTCCTGGCGCAATGGTGCAGAGGATAAGCCATGCGCGACTGCTCTGCGATTGCAGGTGCTGTCATCGGTGAGGTGCATGCAACCCAGGTTGCTGTTCCCGAGCAGCCTTTCGCGAATAATATAGCTGGCACTTGACACGGTGACTAGGCTGCTGAAATATATATATATATATATATATATATATATATATATATATATATATATATATATATCGTGTATTCCAGCTAACTTGAGCTAAGGGGTAAAAAGTTATTATGAGACCGGCGAGTGAAACCAGTTGCATATAACGTGGTGACAGCCATTTTGCGCACCACATGATTATTTGGTTCACCATTAATTAAGAGTTTAGTTAAGTTTAATTATATTAGTAAAAATATTGTCTTTAGACAACAGCAGAGTTGTCGACCACCTTCAGAAACCCTCATTCGATCATATACATGAAGAAAACCCTCGCGAGTTCCTTTTTTTCCGAGCTTTAAAGAAAGCCCACGAAATACAAAAATGAACCACGTACTAACGCATTTGCGCGCCACGACCGGGCTGCTCTCAAGCGTTGTTTGAGCAAACGAAATCACCTGCAGCCTTGGCTCGAAGGCTTTCGGCTCTGGGCAGTGAGCCCCGCAGAGGGAAGCAGAAAATAGAGCCACCCTTCACCTACATTTCTAACAAAGAATGTACTTGCGCAAAGAACACAGGACACAACAAAGTAACACATACGACAAGAACAGAGCGGAACTTCCAAATAGTTTATTAAGTTCAGGAAACTTGAATATATACCAGTGTTGGCCAACAGAAAGATTACAAAACCAAAAGAAAGATAAGCCACGTGAGCAGTTCATACCAGCGTGCCGCCGCCAAAGGGGAGAACCAGATATAATTCTGTCCAACTGATATGATACTCCAAATATAACAAGCAAAACACAAAACCAAAAAAGAAACTGGAGATTCATGAGGTGAACAATGAACGCGGGGAATATGATATATCTTAGCAAAGCAATGTCAAAAATGCCATAACAAAAGCAGTCAAACGTGAAAGTGATACCTCTCAACGAGTAAACTATCCTCGTTGCAAAATCAGTGTCAATAAATCGAGTGTGATACGCTAAAAACATTAAGCCACAGAGATAACAGCATGGAATTTCACCGACGTAAAGCAACCTAGAGGACATCGAATTTACACATGTCCATCTAAGAATGTTATCTCTTTGTCGAGCAGAACAACTGAAGCAGTACTAACGCATTCGTCACCAGTGTTAGCAATATGAAAATCCTCAATTATTTCTCTCAGAAGTTTAGTCTTAGCATGGGCCAGAATTGTTGTATTGGTAAAGATGGGCTTGCATCCATCATCCACAGTATGCTCTGGTAGGCGCCTTCTTTCATTTATTTTCATTACACTCGCTCACCCTCACATTCCTCTCATTACTGAAGGATGTTCTTTTAATTTATTTTACATTGTAGGTGACCTGAGTGGCTTAGCGCTAGAATGGTTTTCTTGCTGTTCTTATCAATTCTAACCTGTGGGTTACTTGTTGCAGTTTTGGGGAAGTATTTTTGTATAAATTGTTTTTTTTCGGTTTCACTCGCCTGTCTTGAACTTTCGTAGGTTTTCTTGAGTGGTACTGCTCCGTCATTTTCTTCGGTCATGTGATTATAAGTGAGGCGGAGTGCTGAGAACTGGAAATTCGTTGAAGGTGCTTCCGGCTAGAGGGGTATGGTATAACTGAATTACACAAGAAGAGATTTTCGCCCTGCAGTTGAGGTATTCCGGTTGATGATGGTTATTTTAAATCTAGCTACGGTGGTAGTTGTAGTTGTGTTTTTCCTGCAACAGCTGAAATGTCCAGGGACCGTGTAGAGCTTGCTTCTCTATTTATATATATCTATTTATGGATACTGCGGTCTTGTACACAAGATCACAGCAGCTGGGAAATATTGGGTTCACATACAAAAATACAGAACTTACAAACTAAAGAGAATCGCACATAGGAAGTCGGCAAGAAAACACCGCGGCAAGGTCGTAAACAACAATCATTTCGAGTGCTCTTCAAACAAATGTAATGGTTTGGTTTATGGGGGTTTACCGTCCGGAAGCGACTCAGGCTATGAGGGACGCCGTATTGAAGGGCTCCGGAAATTTCGACCACCTGGGGTTCTTTTACGTGTACTGACGTCGCACAGCACACGGGCCTCTTGAATTTCGCCTCCACCGAAACTCGACCGCCGCGGCCGGGATCGACAAATATAATGACGTCTGCCTGACAATATAATCCGTGTGGTTATTCCAATCAGTGATTGTACTAGGAAACGAGGAATGTTTAAGACAGTTCACTCGCGAATTTAATGGTGTTACGGAAAGAGAATGGCGATTTCTAGTTTGGTACCCCGAGGAATAAGTAAGAATATTGGAGGCGTCAACTTTCAAATTATTCCTAATTAGTTGAAAGAAAACCTTTAAGCGACATAGGCGATTTTTGTTAGGAATAAAGGGTAAGCCGTTTTTTAGGTCTCTGAGGAATGCTCGCCCGTAATTTTTATATATAATCCTTATTGTTTTCCTTTAGACTCGTTCAAGTTTATTTTTGTTTCCCTTTGTAAAAGCGTCCCAAATATTTACTGAACATTCTAAGATTGATCTAAAAATAGTGTTGTAGGCAAGGAGGCGTGTACCAGGGGTTGCTAACTTAAGCGAGCGTCGTAAGAAAAAAAAAGCTTTCGGAGAGCGTTTGCGGAAACATGGTCTATATGCTTGGTCCAAGACAGATTATCAGAAATCCGTAGGCCTAGGTACTTATATTCTGTAATTTCATGAAGAAAATTATTATTATCAGTGTAGTGATATAGAAGAGGTTTTTTTTATTTTCATTCTAAAAAATACGGTTTTTAAAAAATTAATTGACATTTGCCTTTTCTCATACCAAGAAACTATTTCTGCAAAATAATTATTAAGCCTAATTTGATCTTCAGCCGAACTTATCTTCTCATACAGCATGCAGTCGTCCGCATATTACTTCACACGTACTAACAGGGCTTTAACAATATCACTAATAAATATTAAAAACAGTGGGGGCCGATGACGGATCCTGTTGTGTTTGCCTGTTGTGCCTGTTGTGTCTGTTTGAAGATGCCGTCGTGTGCCGAGCTAGCGAAAGAAACAGCAACACTACATGCCGAAATGAAATCAATGCAAGAAAGTCTTTGCATGTTTAATGGACTGTATGAATCCGTGAAAGTACAGAATGAGACCATTTTGAAGGAAAATAAGCTGTTAAAGGATGAAAACGCAAAGCTGTCTCAACGTCTCATGTCTCTAGAGCAGTATTCCCGACTGAACAACGTTGAAGTAAAAGGCATTCCCGTCACGGAAGGTGAAAACTGCCTGGCTGTAATACAAACCATTGGTGAAAAGATTGGCTGTCCTATCGTCCCCTCCGACATTGACATTGCTCATCGTGTCCCTGCAAAAAAAGACAAAAACATTATCGCACGATTCGGTTCCAGGTCGAAGCGAACTGAATTCATTAGTAAAGCTAAAAAGGCTAAGCTCACCACATCAGCCTTTGGATTTTCGCGAAACAATGATTCCCCGTTTTTCGTGAATGATCGCCTCACGCCAGAGAACAAGCGACTTTTCGCACAAGCTCTCGAATTGAAGAAGACTAAAGGATGGCCATTCCTCTGGACTGAAAACTGCGCAATCAAAGCTAGAAAGGCTGAGAATAGCCGCGTTTATCGCATCTCCGGCGTTAGCGATCTGGCTATCTTTACATAATCAGTGCGCCTGCACTCCCGTTTTTCCGAAGTAAATCCTCACCATGAATAGAGGCATGTTTTCATGTGATCAGGTGAAAACGTTGTTACACGACAAATCGCCCAAATTTTCGTTCATTCACTGCAATATTCGAAGTCTGCGCAAACATCATGATGACCTTTTGAACTTCCTTACTTTACTCAACCATAATGTTTCGTTAATATGCCTGTCTGAAACATGGCTAACACCGGTAGATGGCAATCTATTTGGTCTGCCAGGATATACCAGTGAATACAGTTACCGTGGGGTTCAGCGAAGCGGCGGATCTGCCATTTTTGTGAATTCGTCGATTTCGTACACTCGTCGTCATGATCTTTCGTTCCGCAATTCGCTGTGCGAGTCAGTCTGGCTGGAGTTCGACCGGAAGGTTCTGTCCCTCAATAACCGGAATACAATCCTGGCGTCCGTTTATCGTTGCCCGTCATCGTCGTACTCGGACTTTTGTTCGCAGCTAGAAGAAATACTCATCGTCTTAACCAACGAAAACAAGAACATCATCATTTGTGGTGACATTAACATCAACATACTTAATCCCAACTGTCAGTCATGCTCTGATTATACCAACTGCTTATTTAGCTACGGTTTCTCTTCCCTAATCGATGTTCCAACCAGGTGCGACACTTCTGGTTCTTGCACATTGATAGATCATATATTTTCCTCATCATCTTCTGATTATACCACTGGAGTAATAGATTATTCTATTACTGATCATTATCCTCTGTTCTTCCTTCTGGGTGTCGCAAAACGTACGCAGTGTCACCAATATTCCAAAAATTCTTTCAATGAAACGTTATTTATCCAGAAGGTACAAGGCACTTGTTGGGAGAGCGTTTTTCAGGAGAACTGTCCTGACAGGGCGTACTCGATATTTTTATCAACAATAACAAATTATATCAATGAGTGCACAACTCATGTGTCCTTTCAGCAAAGATTCTCGTCTCTCAGAAATCCATGGATTACAAATGCGTTGCTGCGCTCTATAACAAAAAAGAATAATCTTCACAAAAAGGTGAGACTGCAGCCGTTCAACACAGCTTTGCGAACTAAATTTAAGAATTATAGCAATATCCTTTCTGGTATCCTTAAACGCGCAAAACGGGACTATTATGAAAGGCGGATAATTCAGAACGGAATGAATACCAGACGTAATTGGGAGCTTATTAAAGAATTTCTTAATATCTACAGATCTAACACGGGCATTAAAAAATAATTTACGACAACGAGGGATGCATAACCGAGGCTGACATATCAAATGCTTTTAGTGATCATTTTGCCACTTGCCAGAACACGCTATCGCCTAGTGTTTTACGTCATCTCCCACGTTGCCCTCAGTCATTTTTCCTTCGACCCGTTTCTTCCGAAGAAGTTTTAAAGGTAATTTCTTCTCTTAATGTCACTGGACCTGGCCTAGATTCTATTCCGCCTTCTAGAATAAAACTGGTTGCGGCAGACATATCATTTGTTTTTGCAGATATCGTTAACAAAGCATTTAGCACAGGCATATTTCCTGATTTGATGAAACATTGGTAAAGTAATCCCAGTGTTCAAAAAGGGTTCTCGTGAAAACATTAATAACTACCGCCCAATTTGTATTTTGCCGTTTTTTAGTAAGATCATTGAAAAACTTATTTACACTCGTCTAATGCACTATCTCAATAAATTTAATCTTCTTTCTCCATTACAATTTGGTTTTAGGCAGAATTATTCGACGGAATTGGCATTAATTAATTTCACGGATAACATTAAACGCTTTATTGACGAAGGGTTTGTTGCAGGAGCCATATTCATCGATCTAACAAAAGCCTTTGACACTCTAGATCATTCTATTCTTCTGTATAAGCTCGAATCTTTCGGTATTACTGGCCCACCTTTAAATCTTATTCGCAGCTACTTGTCTAACAGGCCTAAAGTAGTGTATCTTAATGACCAATTCTCTTCTACTAAAGTAATTAACTGTGGCGTTCCCCAAGGCTCTATACTAGGCCCATTGTTGTTCTTAATATTTATAAATGATCTACCTAATGTACTTACCAATTGTAACTGTTTGTTATATGCTGATGACACGACCATCTACTCATCACAGAAATCGCTTACCGCACTTCAAGACACACTTAACACTGATCTTAACAATGTGTATTCCTGGTGCACTGATAATAAACTTCAAATCAATCCCTTAAAAACAACCTTTGTACTATTTCATAATCCACAAACGTCGATTTCTTCTCCAATAACTGTCTCGCTAAATACTTATGTTATACCGACATCTGATACTGTTAAATTTCTGGGTATTACTCTCGACAAACACCTTAAGTTCAATAGCCATGCCAACTCGCTAATAAAAAAGGTTTCATTTGGCATCCGCATTATCATTAAAACACGCGCATTCTTCCACCCTCATATTATTAGATCGTTGTATCATGCTTATATTAACAGTCATTTATCATACTGTTTATCTTCATGGGGTAATACATATGCCATTCATCTCAAACAACTTCAACGTCTTCAAAATCAGGCAATAAAATTAATGACCTTTAGCTCATTCCGCTGCCATTCTTTACCTATCTATCAACGTCTTAACGTTTTACCCATTCAACAGCTGTTCTATCATAAGTTATCACTCATAACATTTCGTCTCTTTCATCGTGAAATAACCTTAGACAGTCTTCCTTTTGATAACCTCATGAACAAAAATAATACTAGGTTTTCAGAACGCTATAACCTTCTATTACCTAAAATCAGATCTAACTATGGTAAATTTACACTTCGTTTCTATGGTATTTCACTTTGGAATCGCATCCCTGTTAATATTAAGTCATCTCTTTCATTGCAGTTTTTTAAACACAATATGAAAAGAATACTGTTAGCAGAACCATCTTTTCATTTGTCATAAATACATTTATCAAATTTTCTTTACATTATTTCTGTTATTGTATCGTTAGGCTTCATGTTTCTGTAAAACACTTTGTATTTTTCTTTGTTCGTAATATGCAGAAGAGCCAAATTTTTATTACAGATTACTAGATATTCCTGCTTATGATTATTTATTGTGATATTACTGTATAACGCTGTTTTTAGTATATATCTAATTGTCTTCTATTTATTTGCACTTGTTCCCTATGAATTGTATTTCTTGACACGTTTTTTTCTCTTTTCTTTTTCTTTTGTTTTGTTTGTTTGTTCGCCCTCTACTTGCTGCTCTAATACTCTTATGCACCCACTAATGATAGGAGGTCCCCCTGGCAGTTTCTCACTCTGGGACCTCCTGATGCTGTATATAATATGTAAGCCCGTTTCTTGTACATGCAATAACAATAAACTTGAACTTGAACTTGGGGAACGCCAGAATCGCCAGGAATGTAATTGGAACAGGCTTTATGCAGTTCGACAAACTGACGGCGGTCAGATAGGTACGATGGTATCCATGTTAATATCTGTTTAATATTTATAACAATACTGCGTTTATGAAGTAGTTTCGTGTACGAAACCTTGTCTAAAGCTTTTCGAAACTCCATCAAGATAACATCCGTTTGTTTTCATTTGTTGATTGCTGTCGCAAAATTGTGGATTGTTTCGACCAGCTGAGTGAATTGTTGAATACCCTCGTCTAAGCCCATGTTGAACAACTGCCAGTACATTATGCTCGTCGAGGAAATTAGATGCTTATGAATGATGTGTTCTAATAATTTGACCATTGTCGATGTTAATGAAATAGGGCGATAATTTTCAATACACGTCCTCTCTCCATTTTTATACAAAGGCTTAATTCTAGCAGTTTTCCAATCACACGGTAAAACACCTTCTTTCAAGGATCGAGTGAATAGCACGCACAAATACTTTTAACACCACTCTGCATACTGTTGTAGAAAAGCATTAGGAATATCATCTGGTCCAGGTGATTTCTTAACATCCAGTTTTAAAATATATTTAAAACACCCTCTTCAGAAATTACAACATCAGGCATGGAAGGAAGGAACATGCTAAAGGGTGGGAGACACTCGTCATATTTTCTGAAAACTTTCTTAAAGGTGGCATTAAATGCTGATGAAACCTGGACATTGTCAGTTACATGTTGCCCCTTTTTAATAAACGTATCGGTAGAATGAGAAACTGGTGCAATTGACCGCCAAAACCTTTCAGGTGAAGCGTTTATAAAAGTCGGAAGTTGCGTATTGTAGTATTTTTCTTTATCTTTCACAATGGACTATTTTATTTTCTCTGAAACTTCATAAATTTTTGCCTCTGAATTGGCTGAGCGAGACTTTTTTATTCTCTTCTTTAGTCGTTTTAGTTTGGTCTTCAATTGCAATGTTTCTCGCGTAATCCAGCGATTGTGATTGTCTGCTTCTTGCATATCACTGGTACAAAGCGCTGAATGCAGTCACAAACAATGTTTTGAAAACAAGCCACACTTCATCCACGCTACATGTGCTGTGCAAAAAACTATAGTAATGAAGGTCTAAAACATCAATAATCGATTCATTATCAGCGCGGGCAAAATTCGGAAAGTGTCGAATATCACCCTTTCGGTCCAATAATATGTCTTCTAATAGCAATATTGCTGCTTGATGATCAAAAATTCCGGCCACTATATTACATGAAAGTTTTTTTATATAGAATAAATCCAGAATTGATGCAGAATCTTGTTGGATTATAGTAGGGTGCTTCACAATTTGTAAAAGACAGAAAGGAAACATGATGTCAAGCAGTGCATCTCCTACTGCGTGCGGAGATTGAACAGAAAAAGTAGCCCCGTTTATGTTTGGTAAATTTGAAATCTCCAACTACAATTAACTTGTCGTCTTGTTTTGTGTAGCAATAAAGATATTTTTTAACTTCATTTAAGACAGCAACAGAGGAACTTGGAGGGCTATAGATAGCACTAAGTATATATCGGAAATTTTTGGCGTATACTTTACAAAAAACAGCTTCAATTGTTGTGACATCAGGAATTTAAAATCTGAAATGAGCTTTTGAACAGTATAGCCACGCCGCCACCTCTTCTGTCGCGGTCTTTCCGAAAGACTTTATAATTTCTTGGCACAAAGTCGGAATCATATTTCTTCACCTAACCACGTTTCTGTTAGCACAGCTATGTCCGGATCATGCGATAACAACATACCTTCCAGAGAGGCGACTTTGTTCACAACGCTACGACAATTAATATTAATTATCGTGAGTGCCCACCTATCTTATTTTTGTGGTCATTTCGTTCTTTAAAAAATTTTGTGTCGAGCATTGTTCGCAGAGTCCTAAGCAAACATCGTACCATCCACACAGAGCTTGATAAAAAAAGCTTGACCTGAACTCTATTCGATCTTTCCTCCGCTGAGCTTTGCCATAACTTTTTCTAATACTTTGAACGACGAAAGAAAAGTCTTCCGGGGTCGAAAATTCTTTTTCCTTGAGCTTATAGCGCGCTTTTAGGACGGCATTTTTGTCGCATTAGTCCAAGGACTTAATCATAACCGGGCGACTATTTTTGCTCTTTCTACCAAACCTGCGGCAGCTCTCTATGCCTATAACAGTAATATATAATTTTCCTGGAACACCGTTTCGTTCACCTTCGTGATAAGAGAATCAGCTGTTTTATCGCTCTCCTCTTTTTTTCCGAAAGCAGTCAAGGTATTTCTCCGGCTCCTGTTTTCTAGTTCATCAACCTTGGCCTGCAGGTGTGTCACTTTATCTTCCAGCTCAATCGTTGTTAATTTTAACTCGCAAATTCGCTCTTTTAGTTCATTCAAGGACGCCATTGGAACCTCTAACAACTTCATATTTTCGTTGAGTCCTGCGATATCTGTTTCAAGCTTTCCTTGATTGGATAAAATGTGGTTGATGGAAGCTGTCATTTCACTCTGTCCCGAAAGAATCTCCTCCAACATTCCCTTATCAGTATGACCAGGATTTCACTCGATGTTGCCACAGTTCAAAAGGCTCTTCTTAAATGAACACAATCCAAAAGTAAATTTCTTATACTAAGTGAGCAAGGCAGCAGCAGTAGGAAACAATCATCATTGCGATAAGATTTGGCATGTAAGTATGCACAAACCTGTACGACAAAGCAGAATGGGTTGACCATTCTGTCCGATGCGCTGCTGCCGAGCCCTCTGATTTTACACGTCAGGCCGCTGCTTCTTATACTCGCTGGTGGAAGCCTATGATGCGACTTCACTGATGCCGGCGCAGGCGTATTAGCCACAGTGAGTGGCAGGAAAATGTAGTCTACGGGGCAGTGATTGTCAAGTGCAGAGACATCGATGACCAGGCGCTGCATGGCAATTCCGTCTTCAGCGCAAATGCGCGGTGCTTGCATTTGCAGCAAGGGCGCTAGTACCTGCACGACAAAGCAGAATGGGTTTACCATTGTGTCGGATGTGCTGCTGCGGAGCCCACTGTTTCTTCTAAGGAATATTCACTTGGAAACTTAGCATTTGTGCATTTATATGCGTTTCCGTCTAGAATTTCAGTCTTACATGAAGTCATTCAACAAAAACAAAACAGCCCAGCAAAAAGAGATGGCTGCTTAAGTTCGTTCCTTGGTTTCCTGTAGTCTTTGGGGTTGTCCCCTCAGTACTACTCGCCTACCGCTACCTTTGTCATCGTCGGGCTGACGGCGTTAGCCCACGATCACGTCCCCACACCATGCACGCAGCTTCCGCTTCGAACCTCGGAGTGTCTTCATCGGCATCATATCGGGCGCTGGGCCTCAACAAATGCCTCTTAGGTAAAAATCAAGGAATTCGCCAGGTGTACCCTTTATGGTTTCGACCGAACGTAGACAGCCGCCTTGCCTGATGAGTTGAACACAGAAGTCAGGAATGACAAGAAATTCGTTCTCTACCTATCACCATGAGGCTTCATTCTAGAAAACAATCCTACGCAGTCAAAATAATAAAACACGGGCAGCGGAAATACCAACTTGCAGTGTACAAGCGATTACTCCCCAATGCACGCATATGCCTGACAGAAAAGCAGGCTTCTAATCAGGACACGAAAAATGGTTCCAACACTAAGTCGATAAACCGAGGGGCGATAAATGGAACGCAATAATGGGAATTTTCGCATATAATGTTTTCCCGTGAAGCCACCTCACCTGCAGGCATCACTAAACTCGTTATGCATCGTATCTTCACTTCCTCGGTAATTATCCATCAGATAGAAGTGATCCCTATATGCAGCATAAGTTAAAAGCCCGCCGTTATTTTCTGAATTCTACGCCAGCTACTTTACTGATTCGAATATTTATTGTCAAGCAGCGGTCCTGCTGAATGCGAGCGCTCTGTCCTTTCACTTTGTACCCATGCTACATGGCAGCCAGACTTCCTTCAACAAAAAGAATGCTAGGCCGTCAAGGGAGTTCCATTCCGAAGGAACGAAGTCAGATCGAACACGGTCTGTAAGGAGCTTTTATAGGTGCCACAAGGTCGCCAGTATAAGCACAGGTTATTTAAGGTCTACACAGGTGAACAATATCATTAAAGAACAGGAAAACAATTTGTGCCAATTCCCTCCAGAAGGAACTTAATAAGCGGCCCTTTTAGAGGAAAATAAGGACAAAAACTTTATACGAGCCCAGTTTTGAAATATAGCAAAACTGCCTGTCGTACGCAATGAAGCTATTTGAGTACGTTGTATGCACAGCTGGTGAACAGCATTTTTTCAAGGTAAGGATTCGTTTTCGCGAAAATGACAGACCAATTTGGCGCGAAGGGAGGACGTGAAAATAGCCCTAAACAATTCACCAGTTGATTATGTAAAATAATTCAGTCCTCAAAGATTCGATCTGTTCTCGCGCAGCCGCTTTGGATAATTGCTTTCAGGCAAGCTGCAACATTTTCAAAGTGATGGGCAGCTCATGTGCGCCTGTAGCTCTGCACGCTTATTGCTCGAAATGCTTGCCCTGGAGGTCCTTTGAGCGCCATTGTACGTCCTACAATAACTTTGGTTCGGTGTACTAGGGGAGGGGTCGTCATAGGCACAGTGCAGGGACACGTTAGCACATAAAAACAACACATGCAGTAAACAAGCCAAAATAAAAGCCGCCACAAATAAGAAAAGGTATTCACGCCAAGCCCTAGCAAATATGTACAAGGAAGGTGCCGAAAAGCTCGCAAAGATGCTGACGGACGGAGCAACAAAAAGGGCGGCTACAGATTGCTGGGACGTGTTGACTGAGTAGAGAATGCAGGCAAGTCATGTGCAGGAATATTTTCTAAAATGTGGTGAAACCTTGGATTATTAAAAAAATTAAACCTTTGCTAACATCTAGGTTTAAAATTTAGCGCGAACTGCGCATACTTACTGTGAGCGAGAGTACTCCCTCGTCTAAAAACTCTCTTCTCGATAGCTCCCTTACTTTCAGGTCTGCAGTCTGACAACGCCCATATCCGCTTCGTGATACCCCCCCTGAAGTTAACGCAGTTTTGTATAACCGTGTGTTAGAGGTATTAATTTGCCTCAAACAGATTTCATTGCCAAGTGGAGCCTTGCTGCCAATCCTACGTTAGCTACAGTGATGATGACCTCCCTCTATGTGTCAGCGTTAAAGCGAAACGAAGGAGAATGACCGTTTGTATGATATACAATGTGTTAGTCTGTGGCCTTTAGTGCACCTGTCGCGATGCGTTTCAGACCTGCCGACAACATATCTTAGAGTACCAACGCGTTAGTGAACGGAGTCTATTCATATGCAGCGTGGCAGTAAGTCACCGCTCTCACCTTAAACAGCGTCCTTCATGCTAACCGAAACTGTACAGACGGTTAAGCTAAAAATGCTCATATTGGGCGGTAAAGTGGTTCGCATAAAAGACTAGCGGCCGGATTGGCAGCAGAAAGCGCGTGGCACTAATACAGCACGAATTCGGAAGTCACAGACGTATAAAGACGGGCCCACTATTCAATCTGAGAGGTTTGGGTGGCATTTCGCTAATTTTGTTTTTCGTCGTCTGCTGCTTTTGAGGCAGACGTTCTGAGATCGACACTGCACTTTATTGCGTATAGAAACCGCTTGTTTATTCAACTTAATAATTTTACTGAATGTAACAGCTCTTGAAATTATTACATTTCCTTTTATCAGGCTCCAATAGTATCAGTTGCCAGTAGTAATGGACTGCCAGAACACCAGTTTCGTTCAAGGAATATGCAGGATGCTCGGACAGAACCCGTTCCAGACAGACACCACTGCTTATCTTTAACTATTCATCTCACCGCATTTCGCCACGAATGCGCATCGCATCAGCGAGGGATGCAGTCCCTGCAGTCGTTCTGCTAGGGTAAGCTTAAATTTTACGTGCTGGCTCGAAGATGAGGCAGGTGAGTCTGCAATACATGCTCAGTGGACATGCAGCAACGATGTTTGGTTTGGTTGGGTTAATTGGGGTTTAACGTCCCAAAGCGACTATGGCTATGAGGGACGCCGCAGTGAAGGGCTCCAGAACTTTCGACCACCTGGGGTGCCTTAACTTGCACTGACGTCGCACAGTACACGGGCCTCTAGAAATTCGCCTCTGTAGAAATTCGACAGCCGTGACTGGGATCGAACCCGTGCCTTTCGGGCCAGCAGCCGAGTGCCGTAACCACTGAGCCACTTCGGCGGGAGCAGCAACGATGTGAATTTCCCGTTGGGATCGGCTAGTTTCTGCTGACCTTCCCCGCACTTTAACCACTGCAGCCCGACGTCCATGTATCGGCAGGTTGATCTCCAGAAAATATTTTAGAGAAAATTTTCTCTCACCGTGCTAACTCCTGTCAGTACATTCCTAGAATGTATCTTTGCATTAAGAATTTAAACTTATAAGCCAGGTCATAAGAAATGTTTTTCAACTCTGTTTTCTTATCAGGACGAGTGTGGATTCAAAGGCAGGGAAAATACCAGTGGGGAGAAACAATAAAAAGGGAATTCAAAAAGCGACTTCATTGTTTGAAAAAGAAAAAGAATGAGGAAGACGGCAGATTAAAGAAGCCTAAACTTAACGCCCAGGAACGCTTCGAGGTGAGTACATTTTCTGTGTCAGATTACTTTTCATTGGCCAGAATATTACTTTTCTCGCAATATTTGTCGGTGATATGTTAATTATAACGGTAAAAAAGGTGCTAGACGGTGTAGTGATACTGGTGATGTTAAGCGAACTGAAAGCTTTTGTGAACGAAATAGTAAATTAAGCAAAAGAAAACTAGCCAAGATCAAATGTATGTATGCATTCTACTGATCAGGAAGAAATCAATTGCAGGTATCCTTCATATGCAATGTGTGACATTGCGGACGCCTGCCCACTACGTGCCCATTGATTGCACGTGCATTTTCTCCCATCAGCACTACCGTCAGTTTTGTAGTGTTAGCTACGTTACCCTAGCACTTTGAGCCTTCATCGTGGCACCCTTTGAGCTGCGTGGCCGCCCTTGAGCTCCGTGGCTGGTCACGTGGTTGGTCACGTGGTGCGGAGCAGCTGCCGGCGGCGCGGCATCGCGGCGGCGAAACCGAGTGGAGGAGGAGTGGTGAGGGGAAAGAAGGAAGAGAGTCAATCCACGTCCAGGGAAGAAGATGAGGAAGGAACGCCCAGCGAAACGGAGCGGCGAAAGACTTACTTTGCAATTCGACTGAGCGAGTTCTACTCGGCCAGCTGTAGCTGTCGCGTTACTCCAGGTTTAACCAGAGCTAAACCACTGCCATTTTTAGCTGCGTGTTTAATGCAAGTCCACAGATGGCACTGTCTTCAGTGGTAGCCTGACTGCAACTGTATTTATTCCATCCTTTGTGTGCACCTGCTCTCATCACCACTAGGAAAAATTTCGTTTAGATGGTATTTTTTTCAGAGGCCTGCGACAGCTTCAACGTACAGAGTCGTCCACTGTACGAACACGGCTCACCGTGGCCACGTCCCGCGGATATGGAGCGGCAGCGCCTTGAAGCGAAGCGACCTAGGCACACAGGAGCCTGCAGGCGGTGCTTCGTGTCGTCTGCTACAAGGCGGAAGCACAGTGACCTAGTGCTGTAGCAGAGGACACAAAGCACTGCCTTTAGGCCACTGTGCGCCTAGGTCGCTTAGCGTCAGTGCGCTGCCGCTCCGGATGCGCTCCGGATCCGCAGGGCGCGGCAACGGTGAGCCGTGCTCGTACGCGTATATACTTAGAGTGGATGACCCTGTACATGCCCTTACTAGTTGCACGGAACTTTTCCGGACCTAACTGTGATCACATAACATTTGCAGAAAAACATCCATCCGTAGAATTTGCCGACACCTATCTATACAAACAATTTTGACGGTTAAAAACATGTCGGGAACTTTTTGGGTACAAAAACACCTCTATGTATTTGATAAAACCTTCGTGCATTAAGTAAAACTAACGTTCTTCAGGGCTAAAACCTAATTTTTATTGCTTGAAATTTGTTTTGCGTATGCCCTTGTTTGTCGCCCAAATCTAGATTATCTGTGATGAAGCATCCTAATTTATAGGTATAAATGAGGTCCGTTCATGGGCTCTTCATTTTTGTGTTATGGTGAGATGGGGACTATGGCAGCATGCACGAATGCCGGCTTGTTTAAGTACGTGGGGTCCGTTGCTTGACACCAAAAGGTTTCCGTACAGAGACAATTATGGAACTTACCCTGAACCTTTAGACATCCGTCTGTTCCATCAAAAATCGTACCATCCTCTTCACCCCCGAGAAAATATGTACGATGTCCTCTTCTCGCAAAACCGCGCTTTAGTAATTCTGAAGGGGATCCTTGACACTTCGAAGGTTTCCGTTATTTAACACTTTCATCAGCTAAGGGTATTTAAAGGGACCTGTTTGTTAATATCACAATTAACAAACAGGTCTTTGATACCCTTAGTCACAACCAACCGATGAGTGACGATGCCTATGAATACGAATGCAATATCAACTAACTTTGCGAGGAATTTCGGGATGACCTTATCGTCGTCCGGCACCTCACCCAGAGGCGCCGACAGCGGAGGACGTGGGGGGTAGGCAGCTGGAGCGTAAGAATTGCCCTGCTCCCCTCCACCAAAAATTTTCAGGGCGGCTGCCTCTCTCTATTAAGCGATGGCGTAAGGGGGCAGTACTTTTTTTTACGATTTTGAACAAATAAATTAAAGAACTGCATTTCTTAGTAAGTTCGAAAAACAGCACCGCCTTGAGGAAACCTTTAAACTGCCGCTAGTACATATATTTGTCAGCCACCAGTAAAGGGTAACGATTGCAATACTAATGATTATAGACCTTGATCACCGTCGAGGGGTCTGACTGGCAATGAGAGCTTAACGAACGTCTCCTGTTTCAAGTCTTTATGCTGAATGGAATAAATAACTACTTGATAGCCGCCTGTTTTATTTTCTTTTTTTTGTGAAGAGTATACTCTAACACTTGAAGCCTCCCCGAAGGCCCAAATCACGTCTTGAATCGAAACATTAACCATGGACCTACCTTTGAGAATAAGCAGCCTTGAACTCCGCCGTTTGCTTTTCGCATAAAGAGTGTCTCACAACTCTTGACTCGCTATCTTTTCCGTCTTTCTTGAAGCTCAGTAGACACTTGCTTCTAGGGACGAGGCAGATACCATCCAACTTTGCATTGTCAAAATTTAAAAAGAACTTTGTCGCTTCAAATGTTATCCAACATAAATTCATGTGCCGCGCGACATTATACAAGAAACACAACAGTTTTTTTACTGCTGGATAAAAATATTCTGCTCATGTTTGATTCGCCGGCATAGGAGAGACATCGCGTTCGGTTACAATAAATTGAAATGAACCTATTTTCTCGGCCTCGGGAGCATGCGCGGGTATAACATGATGGAAAAATAGGTAAACGAATGAAAAAGAGAACTGACCTCCTGCCCCCCCCCCCCCCATTGTGTTTCGAAAACTCGGCGCTTATAGCCTCAAACCAATCCCGCATCAAATTTAAAGGCTGAACCTCCTGCCTTACCTCACCGGTGAATCTCCAAATTTAACGTTTTCGTCTCAGTTCTCTTTCCCCACATGTCTTTCCTTCAACGGCGGGCTAGAGCACTGTCATTTTGCTTGTCCCGGCGCTATTCAATCGCTCGTATTCCCCAATAATCCCCTTGTCTGTCTGTGTGCCTAGCAGGAGACTTCTCCACTGGAGGATCAAATGGCTACTGATATGTAAAGCCTCCGACTGATAATTAAGTTTCGGGCTCTCGCTTGGAGTGCGCCACGAAGAGATTACCCGAAGTCGAGGGCTCTTCGGCGTCTGGCAGGGGTGCTCAGCACGGAAGCGCACAACGGGGAGTAGCGACCCCTCCTATCCGAAGCTCCTCGGTTGGACCCAGACACGACCAACGAGGTCGCAGTAGTGGACCAGCCCGCCACGCTCGATGGGAGGGCTTTCGGGCCCAAGGATGACCAAACCTAAATTGGTACAAGAGCAGTCTCTGGTGTGGGGGTCCACCAGTTGTCGAGCTTTGCTCCAACTTATGGGACTCTCTTCTTGGGAAGTGGTCTGGCCCCGGCCTACTCCGTGTATGGCTGGAGGGAATCCTGTGGCAGACCGAAAACTTCTTAAAACCGAAGCGGTGGCCTTGTGGTAGAGCATCCGCCTCGCATTCGGGAGGTGCTGGGTTCGATCCCGAGTGGCGCCGGGTACCCACCGGTTTTTAATGGGTACAAGATTTCCTCCGGCCTGGTGCTTGGCTCTTCTGGGTGAGATGCTTGGGAAAAGTGTCTTGACCACAGTTGCTCTGATGGATCAGCAAAAAGTTCCGCCGTCAACAACGTTAAATCCGCCTCGTGCGGTAGAAGCCCATTTGTGGCCCTTTTTTTTGCTTCTGCTTTGCTGATCACACGTTGAGCGGTGTGCCACCTTTAGCAGGCTGCGAGGTCGTTCGAAACTGCGGCTTAGCCCGCGAGGGGCGCAGCGGGGTTTGCGGAGCTTCTCCCAAGCGAACACCCCTAAAGAAAGCCGGGTGCCAGGCCGGGGGCCGCTTGTACCCATTTTTACCGGTGGGTGTTCGGCGGTGGGTTTCGAACCAACCACCTCCCGCTGCCGAGACGGGCGCCCAACCAACTAGGCCACGGTTTAGCAGCTATTTCGCAATATCACATGCAAAAAAATTTACACCTCGAGCAGTTTATAGGACCCGGTCGCTGGCTGTCTCGCGTGCTCCCGCCGAACACGCGCAGATCCGCACCGTGATCAGGTGAGCATCACGTGCATGTAACGTGGTGCTTCGCACATAGTGCAGACTTCTTTGCCATCTGGTAGGATGCGCTGGCTTAAGATGCCACCAACAGATTTGAAACTCCTCCAGGAAGATTTCAGCGCGTATGTGTAATCGTTATAATTAGTTTAAAGAAAGGCATGGGAGCACATCTCTGTGGGGTGTACGCATTGACGCTATCATGTAGATAAATGATTAGTGAAGGGGCAAAAATGGGCAGAGATTTTAAAAAACGCTTGCGCAAAGGCTTTATCGCCTTGAGTTTTGAGACATGCGCAGATTAGCATAAGCGTAGCAATTTTTACTGCTAATGATGTAGTAGTTACTGCTTAGCACCAGTTGAAGCGCAGCGATCTGGCTACAAAGGAAAGCCATACAGCTTTTTAAGGAACTTAGTAGTTAACGAAAAACTCACCCTGGTCCGGAGCTCAAACTTAGGACCACCACTTTACCGCAGCAGTCGCTCTACCAACTGAGCTAACCGGGACGGCCAGATTATGGTAGGGCGAGAGAGAATTGATCAGTAGCTCGAAGTGGGAACAGTGTTGGTTAAATTTGTAGGGGAATCTACCAAGCGGAGTACATCGTATATAGGGCAATATTTACCCTATGGCATCCACCGAAGCGCACCCAAGCGGCTACAAAAGAAAGCTTTATAGCTTTCTCATCCCCCATAGTGGAGTCTCCAAGAAAAGCAGTATAGCTTTCCTTTGTAGCCGTATGTCCGTGCTTGGGCGGATGCTATAGTGTAATACCTCCATATTACAGACCTACTCCACCTTTGAGAATTCCCCTGAAGATTTGACAAACACTGTTTCCACTTTGAGTTATTGAACAATTCTCTCTCGGCCTACCATAAGCTTGTCGTCCCGGTTAGCTCAATTGGTAGAGAGACTGCTCTGGTCAAGCATTGGCCCCGGGCTTGAACTCCGAACGAGGGCGACTTTTTCTTGCACTTCGAGGTTTTTGAGAATGTTGTATAGCTTTCTTTGCAGCCGTATGGTTGCGTATGGGTGGATGGCAAAGAGTAATTACTTTCTCAGTACAAATCTGCTCCACCTTCAGAAGCTCATGTCATGGTGGCCCAGAAACATGTTTGAAAACGATGGTGCAGAACGTAGTGTTCTGCATCAAGCTTGGTATGGGTATTCTAAGAGCGTTGCTGAGTAACGAGCAGTCGTGTGTAAACGCAGCGCTTTTGCTTGGTTTTAGATTGAGACCTCATGCCTTAGTTTTTGTCTTTTAAAATGAAAATAAACCCAATTGCTACAGAGTTTCTAGTGACTCGGGTTCTATTTATTTATTTATTGTGCCCTCATGCCCAGAGGCATTACAGAGAGGAGTGGGTTAGATAGAATGAAACAAAACAATGAATAGAGTGCAGTGAATATTGTAAAGATAGGAAGGAAAGATGAGCGTTCATGGCTGCGGCAATTGCGGTACGGTTATAAGTGGGAAGGGTGAAGCGAGCAGAATTATTTTGGACAAGTTCGAGAAACGTTATAAGGCATTCGTGCGTATGGGTCCATATGGAAGTTAAGATTTCAAGCTTAGTATCGATTAGTTGTTTATAAATTAAGAGTTTTAGTGACGATGGAGCGACGGAGCTCTGACGCGAATACCCTAACATGCGATTAGCGTTATTAGCACGTCTTCGATATGGGTACGCCATGTTAAGCTTCGTGTGATATGAACACATAGATGACGGCCCGGCACCTGACCCCGGTCCCGCAACTGAGTATGCCGGTTCTCGCAGTCTTGCGCGCTCTTCCCTTCCGGCACCACTCGAGAGCACAATAAGGCAAATTTGCATGGGGCAGAAAACACCACCGGCACGCCTTGGAAGTTACCATCATTTTGCCCTCGAGTAATGTTCGAAGGGGAGAGTGCGCCAGACTGCGAGAACCGACATACCACACCTGACGTCATGAGCCGGACCGGAGTTTTGTATGAAGTCTCTCTTACCGGTGGAACAGTATACATCGGTCAGAAAGGCCGATATTTAAATGATCGTATATAGGAGCAACAGCTTCCGATGAAATTTAAGGATGGGTAGAATTTAATACTCCATTGCGGCGCTTGCCCCGAGGTTACACGCCAGAATCCGCGCCTGGCTCTGCTAGAAAAAACACCACTTTTGTGGAGAAACAAAGATCAGGTCGCACGTGAACTCGCCGGGGGGTGTTTTGCATAAAAAAGTTGGGGTTGACTATGTCAGTGACTCGACAATTGAATTGTGCGAAAAAAGGCATATTTTTGAACTGCGCGTGATCGTGTATAGATATGGCAATTTCTAGGGTATAAAACGTGTTTCGCAAATAAATCAGTCGCGAGTCCGCGCTTGTTGTGTGAGCCTTCTCGACCTTGTCATATGTTTGCGCTGTGCATTTTTTTTAAATGTCTGACCGACTCTCCTAAGAACGCTCCCCTTTCCTCTACTAGCATGATGTTTTTTACTTCCGTAACATTTGAAGGGTCACCGCAAGCGCAAATTGCCACTGCCGTTTGTCAGAAGCTAGTGGAAGGTGGCCCATCTGCCACGGTGGGCGGGTGGTAGCCTGCGAATAGGGCTACGAACGAACGCCGTATAATACCTCATATACAACGAACCTCGGATACAAACAATATTATGTTTATGATTTATAGCTTAGGGGGTTTAACCTCCCACATCTTCTCAGGCTGTGAGGGTGCCGTAGGGAATTGCTACAGATAATTTCGACGACCGGAGGTTCTTTAACGTGCACGGACACCACACAGCACACGTGCCTCTAGCATTTCGCCTCAATCGGAATGCGCCCACCGGGGCTGGGATTGAATCCGCGTAATTCGGGTCTGCACCTGAGTGCCATAACCACTCAGCCACCGCGGCGGCTATAACAAACTTTCGTGTATGAATCGCGGATCTTACGAGCTCACTGCGCTGGTCTCGGATATAACTAACCGAAGTATACCAGAGCGAATATAACGAAAATAACTGCGTGTCTGCCTCGGCTATAACGAATGTTGGGCTGTTAAAGCCTTTAAACGATCCATCGAGGATCACCGAAGTGTTCTTCTTTCAGATGTCGCTCTCTTTGGATGAACGTTTCCACTCTGAAGGATGATATGTTCAAATATAACAGTGAATCTATTTTTAGCCAAGTCAAGGACGAAAGATAGTGGCAGCACAGCTCGTCACCGAGAGGAGTAGAGTTTCATCCAAATAGAAGAAAAATTGCTTAGCGTGAAAGACCTGTTGACCTACATCTGTCTTGCAGTGTATGCATGCTCAAAGGGGTCAGAGCGGTAATTCGAACGGGCCACTCCTACAGCACTCATTCTTTCGACTCCTCTTGCTCTTACTGAAAGAGAATCTAAAGCTAGAATACGAATCTGGATCCCATGAAATTCCCAGAATTCCATCGACCCGGTTTCATTATTTCCCCAAACTTAAGTTTCACTCGACTGAATTGTTACCAGCGAAATTGCTATTTCAGCCGTTAGAGCGTATTTATCCGCGTTTTTCAATGCCTAATTCTGTGAGTAATAAACGAAATGAAAGCTTGACTTTAGTTTTCTTTAAGCCGCTGTGATCGACCTGCTAAAGGTAATTAAACATAAAGCCAAGCCTTTGCATTTGAAGGGCTTATGAGGTCATTATTGCATCCTTGATACCAATCCTAGCACTCTGAAAGTCAAGTACGTGTTATAGTTAAAAAGTGGGCAGAAAACTGCTTCATATACAGATGGAGTGGAACGAGCGAAAGCAAGAAAACGTTGCTGAAGAAAGCTTAATTGGCAATGTTGTGGCTAGGTTAATCTTTCTTAAAGCAGCAAAGAACTTGAGAGAACATAAATGGAGCGTCCAGCCGAACCAAAATGACATCTCAACAATCAAACGTACATAAGTAATAATTTTTTTTGTTATTACTCTGTAATTTGGAAACGCTGTCTCTCATTTCTTTTGCAGAGTGGAGGGGCCACATTACAGTTGAAGCTGCGAGACCACGTTGGTCTCCGTGCCTCCTTTAATGTAAGACACATTTTTATGTTGATGATGTCCTCTATATTGTCACGCAGTGTATCGTCAGGTGACAAAACAGAGAACATTCAAGCGTATTTGACTATCTTGTCAGGTGGTCTGGAAAAAGTCCGATCGGTGAAAGTTATTGGTTGCGTTGGTACCAGCTTGCCGTAACAGCGCTCGGTTTATTTAGGTAGACGAAAACAAAAGGGAAATAGTATTAGGAATGGCCATTCCTCTTTTTCTGTAATAAGTGGAAACTTCTTCACTCACCAGCGGAATTTTGTAGTGGTTTTGGATCTATGGCTCCACGCAACTGGGCAGGACCGAAAGAACTAAAAAAATTCCTTTAATTGATTGAAGCTTATGTAACTACTGAAAACCTGAAGTACATGCTTGTTGTTAGGAACCGAACATTCAAAGAACCAGAGCTGTCCTATTTCACCTCCGTCGCAGACATATTCATCTGCCGCAAATTGTATTACCACAAAGTGAAACAGTATAGAGCATTAAATGATTGGGCATATATTGCTCTGAAAATATGACATGGGATGAACACGGGCCATGGTTAATAGGTTAACCGGAACTGCTTACGTCCCAGTAGGCTCTTGCGCCTCTTGCGACTCTTGCGCCTGGCCTGTGAAGTTGCAGACCTTTTTAAAAAGGACATCAATCCTCTTCACTCACTGTACAATTACAAACTATGTCGCTTCTATCCACTAGAATAAGGTAAATGTAACCATGTTTTACTTCACCCAGCGGGATTGCGGAAAAAATCCACCATTTACAACGTGCAGTCATGGACAAAAGTTTGCGGTATGTGGATTCGCGGAAAAAAATTTATTTCTGCGTTGCCTCGCTGGCCACTCAGATGGCATTCTTCTAGCAGGTGGAGACAGCAGGTCTCGTCCCTCTTCTATGCATTACATTCACTTGCTGTGCTTAAGAGTGCCGCAATAATTTTTTTTTCGCAAATGCGCATCCCGCAAATTTTTGTTCATGACTGTACGTCATCCATAATCTTGCGTGCATGTTTGTTTGATAATGCACTTGGTCTTCTTTTTCTCACTTGCTCCGTTTTTTCGTTTTGTTTTCTCCCTGAATTGATGTGGCTTAGCGTACCTGTGTATCGTATGTATACCGCCTTCGTCGAAAGCTGTGCGGAAGAAGGTCAGGGCTCCTCAAGCTGCTTTTGTAGCTTTTTACCTGGCCTCCTCGCAACAATATATTTTTGCGAAATAAATTTCAATTTCAATTACATCTCTTCATCATAGATTTTCTGCGAGGATGTCGACTTTTTTCTCATGGTCATGCACTTTTCAACTTTACATGCCTGCTCATTGAATTTAACATGCCGAATATCTCCTTTATTGAGCTCAATACAGCAAATAGGTGCAGCCAAGGTAAAAGAGGTCTCTGCGCAGCTTTAAAGTATCCGTAGACCTTCTATGCAATAAAGTAACTGCACAGAACGTAATGGTGATTATGTTGACTGTAGTGATGATTAGACTGAGATTTTCAGTCTCATAGTTAATAATATTCTGCTTTGTTCACTGCTTACCAGCAAGCTCCCGTATGGAAAAACAGGGGTCTGAAAAGCTCATTGTATGTCTCTATATTAATATAGCAAAATGTTATAACACTGACAACCACAGGGAGATGGCGCACATAACACATACACAAGCGCTTTGTATATGTGTAGTCTGCATGTATGGTTATCTCAGCTATAATATTTTACTAAATCCTTATGCGCCAATTCGCCGCGGTAGGATAATATGTTTTACTGCAACTTTATATCTATTAGAAGATCTTAAGTGATGCCAGACTATTGATTTGCATGTGATATATAGGCTTGTATAAAATGGCTTTGGTAGACAGCTGCACTCTTGTACAAATGTGTTTGTGAGCTATTTGATAAACACTTGTTTCATGTACCCCTGTAACACGTATTACCGAAGGTGTACTCTCGAATATATGCGTTTTTTGATGTTTTCATTTCCCTGCGTGAGTAGACATAACTACTGACATGTCGTCGTTAAGAGAGCAGTTTATTTATTTCCTTGCTGTTAGTGGCAATGAATTAAAACTGGCTAGAAATGAGAAAAAATGATCACTCTATCTGCAATTTTAGTACTAATTTCAAGAGCTAGTTCTATTATTTTTGGGCTTGCTGCCATCAAAAATTTGTGAGTAAATAAAAAGTGCTGTATAAATGGACTTTTTGCTTTAGTATATGCTGCGTCCATATAGGAAAATGTCAGAAATTTTCAGTGACAGACCCTTGGTTGCGGAGAAAATATTTTGGAGTAGTGATAAATTGTTTTCGAAAACTGAATTTTTAACTTGCTTGCGCAGTCACAATCCGTAAATGAGCCTTGGTTAAACTTCTTCAGTGTTTTTTTTTTTGAAACTGTATCAAAGCCTTTCTTAACCTTAACTTTTAACTTCAAGCTTTCGGCAGAAGCCTATTACTGTCTTCTTTGGTGCCAAATAACAGAATGCAACTCGCGAAATATAATGCTTGCCACATATTACGCAATTTTTAGCTCATTGGCAGAACATATACCCATTAATGCGCCCGGAATATATTTTCAATAGACAAAACCGATAAAATTTCTAAACTCTCATTTCTAGATGAAACGACACGCAAAAAGACTTTGATGACAGTCCAGTATTAGGCAACAACGCGAGGGTACCGATAATAAAACTTCAAAAAGATATTTGTAAAAGAGAAAACTGTAAAAGAGAAATTAAAGAGAATCAGACCTTTATCTTTTTTGTTATGAAGCCTAAAACTTGCATGCAAATGGGCAGTGACTTCAACACACTACTGAAGTCTATTGGGCTGGTTACATATGTATTGCATTGTGTTCATAGAAGCGCTATGTTTGTAGAATACGTTGTTCAGTTGTGCCTGTGTTTCTTAAAAGAAAAAAAAAGTCTTTTGGTTCATTTTACGTACCAGCGCTATAAACGCAATGTCCGTACGATTTTTCAATTTGTTTGGTTAGTGACGAGATTCCTTTGGAGGGTAATCTATTAGCGATGAAAATCAGGATCTATTCGCTTCGGTTGCCATTGAAGGCCGGAGCATCCCCCTAAACAGGAGTATGCATATAGCTCTTAAACGGCACTGAGATAACCGCGAAGAAAGCAGAGACACATATCAAACAACCTTTTTGGGCTGCTCTGTACGTTTCATGATTCCTTAGTGTTTATAGTAAACCCCTACGATTTTCCGTGCTTTCCATAATTCATCCAGAGGAGAAAGTACCAGTTTGCTTAGGTTTTGTTCGAAATTGATCCTTTATAAGATCCATTGTCTCGCTACGCGCAGTGTTACTCTCACTCGCTAGTATAATCATGGACTTTTATGTGCAGACTTAAGCGGCGTTACGAAACGGATAGTTTTGCACGTGGAGCGACTATTGGTTTTCCTTGTGATAACTCTGATCAACTCTTTTTTTGACACACAAAATTACAGCCAATAACAAGGAATCTCTCAGCAAAGCACGTACCGAGCGTAGACGCCAGAACGCCGAGGCATTCTGGACGGAAGCGAGGAAGTGCTGCCAGCGGATATTTTTCAGCCATAGAAGAGCCTTTGAGCTGCACCAGGTGTTCTGTAAATAAAAATATAGTAGAGTTCGGTTCCGCTGTGATTATGCATGGTGAAACAGCGTACAAAAGAAAATGAACTAAGCGTGGCCACGAATAGATGGCACTCTGGACCGCCCTTGCAATTTGAAGTCCTTGGGCAGATAGAGGTGGTATCGGCTAATTGATGTGAGTGAATGCGATCGAGAAAAAAACCGTCTTAACCACTCCGGTTGATCTGTTCATGATCAAAGCAGTCCCACTTACCTTTTTTTGCCCACAATGGAGTATAAGAGACTACTGAACTAGGTAATGACAGCTGAAGAATTTTTACCAGCCAAAGAAGACGCATACACGAGAGAACACAGGACAAGCGCTAGACTTACAACTCAAATTTTAATTGAGAAAAAAAAACAATTCACTAATATACCTATGCGTGCGCCAAGCCAGGAACGGCAACTAGACAACATCATTCAAAACATATCAAATCCCTCAGATGTGAGAGGAAGAGATGGGGAACTGATGCACGCATCGGCATGCATTATTATCTGAAATTATAAATTTCACTTGCCTTTCGTGCTTTTTCATTTCCAAGGATCGAAACATCACAAAAACGCGAAAACATTTCTTAGGACAACTGCTACAATGCTATGCAAGGTTGCCGTCGTCTCCGCAGCCAACCTTAGTTCAGTGCTTGCGCAGCCGCTAAATGCTGCAGTCACCGTTTCTCCTATGTAGAATTTACCGCACGTCAGTGGAATCTTATAGACTACAACCGTTCTAACTTTGCAAACATATTTTTGTGTTTAGTATTGCAGCGTTGTTTCTTTCCGCCCACTGTACTCATAGCGCACAGGCTGGAAAGCGTAGCTTTAGTCGAAAAAAGCGCGTTAAAACCTGTTCGCTTGGCAACTTTTTTGTTTTGCGCCACACTGTGCAAATAGGGCACAACTTCGATTCTCATTCTGTAGTCACTAGTATCTTTTTTTTCGTTCTTGGCACCGTCATTCATATCCTTTAATAGTGCTTCTGCTACCGCTCTTGTCATTCTTAACGGAAAACCTGCATCTGACAAATGTTTCGCCTCCGTTGCAACACTGAGTTACACGGTGTGTAAGCAGCTTTTAGTTTCACTGTTGAGTCTTTTAGCTTTTAGCTTCAGTTGTTAATGAGAGTCCTCAGGTGAGAAATTTGTTTCTTATAATTTTTCTCTTAAGCTTAGATGTAGCAAGCGCCTCTACTTGTAATTTTGGTGACCACGTTAGAATGGCTTTTGATGGCAAGAAAATCGTCAGGTCCAACCTTGACCTCACAGACGAGCCACCTTGCGATCAAGGAGCCGCTGTTATGAGGAGGTGCTGCGGCGCATTTTCTTCAGCTTGCTCATAATAATGTTTGCCAAATACTTCACTGTCGGTAAATTCCGACTTTATGTCGCCAATTGGTACTGCTGACAAAAGTACACGTGCAGTTTAAAATGGATGCTCTGCAATTTAACTTATACTCAGAGAACCTCAGCGTCGATTGCAGCCGCCTCCTGTTCTCGGTCATTTCTATGAAAACACAGAGACTGAAATTCGTTTATGTAAAGCCGCCATGGTGGCTGCGTGGTCATGGCACTCTGCTGCTGTCCCGAAAGGCGCGGGTTCAATCCCGGCCGCGGCGGTCGAATTTCGATGGAGGCGAAATTCTAGAGGTCCTTGTACTGTGCGATGTCAGTGCACGTTAAAGAACCTCAGGTGGTCGAAATTTCCGGAGTCCTCCACTACGGCGTCCCTCATTAAGCCCCCCCAAACCACAAACCACAATTTGTTTACATAAGCGGAAACAGCTTTGAAAGATGATGTGTGTTTGAGTCACTATACTTGATATAAAAACCGGACCCAGTGGAATGCGTCGTGGCCTGCGATAGCTGCATTGCGTACAAACGTGCAAGCTAGTGTTTCAACGAAGCAAAAAGCTTGCCTTGCGATCATGTAGGCCAAATCGACATTTAACCGTTTTTTGGACAAGACCATTTAGGTGTAAGCTTAGATCAGGTGCTATTTTGGTGACTCCTTCCGCATGGTACCACCGGAGAATAGAACTCTAAAAGTTCGTTGCCACCGCGGCCTACAAATATAGACGCAAACATTCCGGCGTAGATTGCTGTCAAGGAGCCTTTGTCGACACAGCGCAAAAAGTTGATGATGATGACACCTTCCTCAGAATATTCAGTGTCACCACATCCGCGCAACAACGCTCGGAGCCGAGTTAAAACGCTCCATTCATTACCTCGAAGCGAAATATTCCTCGTCCCAGCAACTGTAAAAGATGGGTAATCTTTATTTTGCCTAAAGAATGGCATCGCCCCATCCACTGCATCAATAAAACGTGAATGAAAATAATTTTCCATCAGAACGCCATCACTATGAAGAAATATTACGGAGATAGCAAGAATGCCTGCCTTGGGCTCGGCCCAGAAAGCCTGCGAGATGAAATTGTACAGGCTTCCCAGGATAAACCAATAACTGTTCACCTAAGGTTTACTCGCTCCTTCCGCCGAATTCAAGACAATATTACTGGTCCCACGTGTTCATGACGTAGCATGCTACATCAGGACACCGCAAAAGACCGGCAGAATTCCTACAACCAAATGAACCCCACCACGTTTCTCACAAACTGTAGGAGAGAAAATTCATGCCCTCCAAACGGTAACAACGGTACAAAATAGATAATAATTCTAACCAGCTCTTCTCCCTAGTTACGCAGCCGAAGTTGTAGAGGTTTTCGTGCAGAACATCCTTGCTCGCTCCGTTTCTCCTGAAATTATCCCGGAGAGAGGGACTGCAGTTACTACTGATGTTAAACAAACTATCCTGATCTGCAGAGAAACTACCCGCAGGAAGGTCACTGCCTAACATTCACAATAAAGTTAGCAGAGACACTTCAGACTTCTTACGTGTGAGAAGGCGTAAGCCTTCCCGCTCACTTACTGAGCGCTGTCGCTGGCGCTGTGGCGTGATGTAACCCGGTGACACGCGGCTGTCAGTTCTACATCTGCATTACCCTACGTAGCCGCCCTCGCGACGCCGCCGTACATCTTCTGATCTGCGCGCTCACCCCCTACGGTTAAGGCGCAATATAAAATGGGTTCATAATATTCATAGATCGCTGCGAGTCCTCTCGCCGTTCCTGTCGCAGTAGTGTGCGCTAAAGTGGTGCGCTAGTTCGCAAAGATGCAGGCGCTGCTAGCGATGGAATTTGTGCGATGCAGGTTGCTCTTTAGGCGCAACCTCGCGGAAACAATCTTTAATTAAACCGCCACCTGCCAGGTTGCACGTTGACGCCATGCTTTTTGGGTACTATGCAGTGTCTCTCTCTCTCACACGCACACACACGCACACACGCGCACACACATGTGCGCACAGCTTTTCGCTTGATGGGACACTCCTTAAAACCCTATAGGGAACTTTAAACAAAACCATAGCCGACATGTCTGCGAGGCATGTAGCGTCTCTGCCAAAAAAGAAATCAGATTCCACGGTTTGCTTCCCACTCATGTAGTAGAGCCCTTACAGCTTCTCAAAGAATAAAAAGGTCTTGGGAAGTAATGGCAAGGGCTGTCTTTGCTTTACAGAGATTTCAATCTTGGGGGGCGGCATACGTGTTTCATTGTATTACACATATATCAGGAGCAATCAGGAGCAAGGACATGCATTTCGTGAAAACGAATCCTGTTCTCCAGAGGTGATGCCAAGCTCGGCTCATCTTGCAAAGGTGGCCTACTGCCTCCCAACCGCGTTGCGGTCGCAGTATATGTGCGGACTTTCTGCTTCTGCACCCATCGTTGATCTGAAGAACCAACGCTTCGCACCCTCTGTGGCCGAGCAATGACGCGCATTTGCTGGCCAACTGCGCATTCGCAGCGAGGCTGCCGAGTCGGCGGCGGCAGCACCGAGGGCGCAACTCTGAAGTTACGCGTGGCGCACCTGTTGCTCGGCGCACGCGCGTAAAGGGCTCCGGCTCGGTCTGGTGACCTTTGATTTACATGGCGTAGTGAAGCTATCCTTCAAAGTACTTCGCTGCAGTGACTTTGCCGCGCTCACACTCGGTCCATCCTTGCCAGTGGAGCGACCGAGGGGCTCTCAAGATATAGACAGCCGAGGGCATGCGGTTTTTCAGCAACCCGTTATTTTTAAGCAACCTGTTTTCTCTCCTGTACAAATCGGTTCCGGGCCGATCGATTCTTCTGACTGCGGGACTACCAGTACTTTTTTATTAACTGTGTTCTATTTTTGCACCTGGCGGCGAAGAAGTAATGAAGGGTTTACTGAACCTCAGCACTTTGCAGAGTTTTTCAGATCCTAGTAAGAAGATTCCTGCGTATTCCCCGGCAAACCTTTTTGAGGCAGGTTGTGAAAACGCGAACAGAAGCGCCACTGAGGAGACGATCTGTTTTGTAAAGGAGAAATTTGTAGGTCCTACAGATGTGATCCACTTTTAGCAAGAGAACACAATAACTGCCATTGCCTTCTTTAAAATGAATATGGGTTCACTTGTGGCTCTGAAGGCGAGCCGTTGTTTAGAAATGTGTCCTGGCTTGTGGGCAGGCAGTGCGATATGCAAAATGCTCTCTATATTTTACAAGCTTTGGTTCCTTTCT
The DNA here is from genome assembly GCA_030143305.2 of Amblyomma americanum. Lineage (NCBI taxonomy): Eukaryota > Metazoa > Arthropoda > Arachnida > Ixodida > Ixodidae > Amblyomma > Amblyomma americanum. The sequence continues at coordinate 307,055 of JARKHS020002311.1, forward strand.
AAATGTATTTACTACCGTATCGCGTGAAAATGAATGTTGTTAAAATATGATGTGAGCAGCTGTAATGAAGCAGTTCGTTGCAGTATTAGTACAGTATTACAGTCGTACTGTAGTACAGTAGTGCAGTATTAGTACAGTATTACAGTAGTACAGTAGTACAGTATTAGTATAGTATTAGTATTAGTATTAGTACAGTATTAGTTTGGGCAAACATGCACAAGTTGAGGGCGATGTTTATTTTCATCATTTATTACCCTGGGGGGCTAGCCACCGTCTCTACAACGGCTGGCCCAACGTACTAAAAGATGGGATTGATTTTTTACTTCGTTTTTCAGGCGTTCATATCAGAATGTGGGAGTAAATGTACAGCATTTCAAGGAGAAGAAAGGAAACTAGAACTGAGAAACTTTTTCACGTCGTATGCTCAGGTGAGTTAATGTGACGTACATTTTAGAGTTGAAATCCCGTTCACACCTATACACCGCCACCGGACATGTATTCCGTTTCGCAGTGCGTCGTAGTTGATACCACGTTCGGGCTGCAGTATGCTGCTTGTTTTTATTATGACGTCGGGCGCGAGGTTTATGGCATCTACAATGCGCTGCAAGTAACAATCGACGTCTGCTCTGCATTCGTCGCAACTTTCGACATCGCTGTGTCGAGTTTGAACATGGTTTTCGTCCCGTAGGCGAACGTTTAATGGTATCGTTTGCGTAGCCTCCTTAATATAGTTCTGCAGCTGTTCTAGAAGTTAGGCAGGATCGCATCTCACGGGCGGGATGCATCTCGATGTCGACGTGCTGTTGCGGCCAAATTTAAATGGAGCGCACTTCGGTGCTTACACTCCTCTCATGACTTACTGACAGAAACGTAGGCGCTGCATGTTATCGAATGCCCCCGATGCGCTTGCGCATAAGCGGAAACAAATGGCAAATTTGGTCAGTGTAACGCGTGAGAAAAACGGTAATTCCGAAGCGCACTCCGTATTATTCTTGTAGCATCAGTGCATTGCTTTTAACTTTCTGCCTCTTTCACCTTTTCTTCACGAAATAGTGTAGCCGTCCACCCACCGTATAGCGTTGTACTGTCTCGAGCGCCTTTTAACTCTACTTTTAACCCCTCATAGTTATTCGCACAGCACTTGAGAAACGCTGCGGAGTATTTCACAGAATCTGGCGACCACGCGTTCCACCTTATCTCTGCTATAACCCCTTCACAAAGGCACACAGAACGTCTTGAGGGCGTTTGCAGCACCGAACCCACAGGAATTTCTGCTCTTGTAATACACGAATGTGTGTTGTCAGATTCGTCTTGTGCGCAGAAGCTGTTGTGTGTTGTCTAAGGGCACGCTCAGACACTTGAGGAGAAACGTGAAACGTCGAACTCTTTCTGCGCGCTGATAAAACCCGTTCTGTTGGTTTCCGGACGTTATAGTAGTAATAATCGTATCAGTAGTAGTCAGCGTAATCTTAGTGTCGGAACACGGTGAAGGAGCAGTAGGATGGTGACCATGGAAGAAGGAGGGTATCGCGGGAGCGAAAACTGGTCTTCCTCAGGATGATTACAGCAGAAGTAGTGGAAAGAGGGTTATCGTGTAAGCAGAGTGCAGCGAGAACGCAGCAGTGCGTAACCGGGAGAGCGCTGCCACGGGAAGAACCTCAAGTGTGGTTACAGTTGCAGGAGAACGGAGATTATGGCCAGTGCGGAATAATGTCCACTGAAGTGTTTCGTAGGCGGCGGCTGCTGCGAGACGCACTGCCACCAGTGGAGAGACTTAGCGAGAGTGGCGCCGCGCACCTTGCTGACGTTTTAATGCAAGGCCTCGGTTTGAGTTTGACAACTTACGAGGCTATAAGGCGTGGATATCGCAATGCACACGAGCAGATTCTGCATTTCGTGTCCACTGAACTGAGGCCGCGCTACGTGTGACCTCGGGGGCCGTTGTAATGTTTGACATTGGCACTATCAATGCACAATGTCCAAAGCAAAAAAAAAAAGAAACAGAGCTCAACCTGAGTCTTTGCAAAGCAATGTACCCAAAAGATACGCAAATTAAAGTTATTGGGTGGACGTACACGCTATAGCAAGGGAAAGAGACCCTCTATATTTTCCTGATCAGGAAAGCTTCCGCTTGCAATATTTTCGGCTTTCGGCTGTTCACAATTTTTAATTGAGACTGAGCAAATGCATGTCAGAACAGTTGCAGGCTTATTTTCCGAATTAAGATGCTATTGAAGCAATGTTAAAAATGTTTACGAAAGATAAACTATCATTTTTAATGGCCGCGGACATGGCGCCAGGGCTCTGTCTCACGCCACTTCCGGCTTCTTCGTGGTCTTCGTAACATACTTGATTACTCGGGGCCACCGAGCGATCGTCCCAATTCATTATTTCAAATCTGGAGGGAAAAAAGACGGCGAAGTGTCCCTGCTAAGGTGGCTGCACATCGCTCCTGTGAAAAATCCCCCCATCCGCATAAATACGTTCCTTATATCAAGAGAACTGACTTCGCACCATCTGAGGAAGCTCCCGAGGCTCATGCGCCGTCTGACTGGGTGGCAGTAAGCAAATGTCCTTCAGTCATCCCGGCAGCTGGACTGGGCTCCGGGGCTAGGCCTAGGGCCACCGGTGACGCGCTTGCAGAGGTGGCTTCGCCGGCGTCGGTCACGACGAATTCAGCAACACCTCTTTTGACAACTTAGCCTGGACCCCAGCTCCTGGTTCCTGCTCTCTGTCCATCAGCGGCAGCGCACATCCCGCCTTCTCCAAATCCACCTCAGCCCGTGAGCGATCTGCCCTCTGGGCGGAACTCGGCAATGGCTGCCCATTTTGAAACAGCGCAACAAAGACGGGACGTGGAAACTGAGGTGTAAAGACAAACATGCGCTGACTAACAACTGGGTTTATTGAAAAAACACACAAAATATATACAGAGTTAGGAAAGATTAATCGCCACCATAGTCAACTCATGCCACATGTGACGCCAGATATCCAATCTCCCCTTCGGAAAGGGCGACCGATGGGCAACTAATGCACGTTGCGCCTTTCTCACGTATAAGAAAAGCTTCAAACACTTCTCGCGTCATCTTATCACAATGGCGAAACACGATATTGGTGTTCTTATAGTCGGGGGTACATTTGCATTTCTTGCAACGGAATGCACCTTGCTTATCGGGAGTGGTGCACTACGTCGGAGTCAGTCACGGAATTCCTCTGGAATGCAGTTCGGCCAACTCTGCCTAAAAGGGAGCGATCCAGCACGGAGCAAGGACGGTTCATTGACCTCAGCACCAAGGTTATACCTGAGAGACACAAAGAAGTGTTGCGGATGGGGCCAAAATTCGCCTTTGAACCTCGCCTGAATCATGCAGAGAAGGTAGCTTGTTTAAGGAACATCATTCGTTTGGCTCCTGAGGACATGCGCCCGAGGTGCACTGTGGAATGTGTTACCGTGCTGAGCAGAACCCATGGTATGCAACGAAAGAGCGGGAACATGAAGAACACGGTTGATTTCCTGGCTGAAAGTGGGCTCGCGTTGATGACGGCCGATAAGGAGGGTTGCTTTGTGGTCCTTCCGGCAGGCACCTATGCGGATAAAGCTTCAGAAGCCCTGGGGAGAAACTTCAAGGAAGTTGACTTCAGTGGTTCTAAGGTGAAATGGCGGGCGGTCGAACTTTTGAGACACCACAATTTGAGCAAGCTGGCGGACGCAGCGAATAAGTCGGCAGGACTGAAGCTCGAAGTTTTTTTCACCATTAAGACACACAAGCCGGACCAACCTTTCCGTTCCATTGTCTCCGAACGAGGGACCTGGCAGCATGTAGTTTCAGGTTATCTTCAAAGGCAACTGGAGGCGCTGGCCCTGCCAGACCCATTCGTGATTCCGAATTCGGATGCGCTGGTGGAGCACCTTAAGCTGGATAACCCTGGGATCTGCAAGTTTTTCAGCGTTGACGTAGTGGACCTTTACTATTCATTGCCACACGGAGAGCTCATGAGGGCCGTTAAAATGTGCATCACACAGGACAATGACGAAAGTGCATTCATTGAAAAATGTGGTGTGTCTGTTGATAGTTTTTTAGAAATTTTGTCCTTCTACCTGTCGGCAACAGTTGTTGAGTGGGAGGGCAAGTCATTTGTGCAAGCATCCGGTGTATGCATTGGTTCCAGGGTTGCACCTGTATTGGCTAACATTGTTTTGAGTTTTGTGGACAGGGCGATTGAGCAAGCTTCGAAGGAGTTAGGGGTGCGTATTTTTCGTTATGTCGACGACTATTTGGTGTTTACCCCGCCAGACAGCCTGCCTAGAATGTTAGTCGATGGTCTTAAGGTGTTTAATGAGTACGGGCGTGGGCTAAAGTTTACAACTGAGGTACCCACGAACAAGGAACTGCAGTTTCTAGATTTGGGTTTGTTTTCCCGAGACAAGCACGTGTGCTGGTGTTATCGGCCAAGATCGGCTAAGCCCTTGTTAAACTTCAGGTCAGGTCATTCCAAGCTTATAAAAGAAGGCATTATCTTGTCGTGCCTCCAATCTTCACTCAAGAAGTCCTGCCATGAAATGATTGGGGAGAGCATTGCAGCCCAATCAAACAGATTATGCGCGAATGGCTATCCGGCTCACCTCATTTCCAGGGCAGCGGAAAAATTGCTTAGGCACGTGAAGTATGGGGCTCGACCGAGTGCAAGAAATGAAAATAAAAATAAAAATAAAAGGCCGGCAGTGGTTCCATAAGCGCACAGCATGTCCCATGGGCTCAAAAAAGTGGCAGGCAGATATGGCGTTGACGTCGTATTTTCTGCCCCGAAGAAATTAGGCAGAATGTGTAGACAGGTAAGGCAGAGGCAGGAGGGAAACAAAAGGGCTTGTCAGGTGCGCCATGTTTCCCCTTATGTACCTTGCGAGTTAGGGGTAGTATACCAAATTCCCTTCTCGTGTGGCGCCACATATATTGGCCAAACAGGAAGATGCATCAACAAGCGACTCATGGAACATGAGAACACCAGAAAAAAAGACCCCCTGTCACACGTGGCGGTCCACTGCAGAAGGTGCAAATGTAAACACGAAAAAGAGTACGAAAAAAGAAAAACAGAAGGAGACCCTCTCACTAAAGGTGCATTCCGTTGCAAGAAATGCAAATGTACCCCCGACTATAAGAACACCAATATCGTGTTTCGCCATTGTGATAAGATGACGCGAGAAGTGTTTGAAGCTTTTCTTATACGTGAGAAAGGCGCAACGTGCATTAGTTGCCCATCGGTCGCCCTTTACGAAGGGGAGATTGGATATCTGGCGTCACATGTGGCATGAGTTGACTATGGTGGCGATTAATCTTTCCTAACTCTGTATATATTTTGTGTTTTTTTCAATAAACCCAGTTGTTTGTCAGCGCATGTTTGTCTTTACACCTCAGTTTCCACGTCCCGTCTTTGTTGCGCTGTTTCAAAATGGATACGTACCAACTTGCCCAAATTTCTGCTTTACTCAATGTTATTTCTAGTTCAATGGGCTCTAACATGTGCACAAATTTTGATCTTTCTAATCCCGCCATTATAGTGTCTCTCATGGCCATTTGTGTGTGCAAGGCCAGAGTGCTTTCCTGGCATGTCAAACATGCCTCTTACCCTGCAGAAGTGCAAGCGGCGAGCGCTTTCTTCGAGCCTTCAAGCGGCCACAAAAGAAGGTTGTGCAAGATATACAAATCGGAGTTGTGGCGGCAAGCACGCATCTTCAAGGACCAGCTGCGTGTGGCCTGCAAGTGTCAGCGGGATTATCGGGAGTGGTGCACTACGTCGGAGTCAGTCACGGAATTCCTCTGGAATGCAGTTCGGCCAACTCTGCCTAAAAGGGAGCGATCCAGCACGGAGCAAGGACGGTTCATTGACCTCAGCACCAAGGTTATACCTGAGAGACACAAAGAAGTGTTGCGGATGGGGCCAAAATTCGCCTTTGCACCTCGCCTGAATCCTGCAGAGAAGGTAGCTTGTTTAAGGAACATCATTCGTTTGGCTCCTGAGGACATGCGCCCGAGGTGCACTGTGGAATGTGTTACCGTGCTGAGCAGAACCCATGGTATGCAACGAAAGAGCGGGAACATGAAGAACACGGTTGATTTCCTGGCTGAAAGTGGGCTCGCGTTGATGACGGCCGATAAGGAGGGTTGCTTTGTGGTCCTTCCGGCAGGCACCTATGCGGATAAAGCTTCAGAAGCCCTGGGGAGAAACTTCAAGGAAGTTGACTTCAGTGGTTCTAAGGTGAAATGGCGGGCGGTCGAACTTTTGAGACACCACAATTTGAGCAAGCTGGCGGACGCAGCGAATAAGTCGGCAGGACTGAAGCTCGAAGTTTTTTTCACCATTAAGACACACAAGCCGGACCAACCTTTCCGTTCCATTGTCTCCGAACGAGGGACCTGGCAGCATGTAGTTTCAGGTTATCTTCAAAGGCAACTGGAGGCGCTGGCCCTGCCAGACCCATTCGTGATTCCGAATTCGGATGCGCTGGTGGAGCACCTTAAGCTGGATAACCCTGGGATCTGCAAGTTTTTCAGCGTTGACGTAGTGGACCTTTACTATTCATTGCCACACGGAGAGCTCATGAGGGCCGTTAAAATGTGCATCACACAGGACAATGACGAAAGTGCATTCATTGAAAAATGTGGTGTGTCTGTTGATAGTTTTTTAGAAATTTTGTCCTTCTACCTGTCGGCAACAGTTGTTGAGTGGGAGGGCAAGTCATTTGTGCAAGCATCCGGTGTATGCATTGGTTCCAGGGTTGCACCTGTATTGGCTAACATTTTTTTGAGTTTTGTGGACAGGGCGATTGAGCAAGCTTCGAAGGAGTTAGGGGTGCGTATTTTTCGTTATGTCGACGACTATTTGGTGTTTACCCCGCCAGACAGCCTGCCTAGAATGTTAGTCGATGTTCTTAAGGTGTTTAATGAGTACGGGCGTGGGCTAAAGTTTACAACAGAGGTACCCACGAACAAGGAACTGCAGTTTCTAGATTTAGTTTTGTTTTCCCGAGACAAGCACGTGTGCTGGTGTTATCGGCCAAGATCGGCTAAGCCCTTGTTAAACTTCAGGTCAGGTCATTCCAAGCTTATAAAAGAAGGCATTATCTTGTCGTGCCTCCAATCGTCACTCAAGAAGTCCTGCCATGAAATGATTGGGGAGAGCATTGCAGCCCAATCAAACAGATTATGCGCGAATGGCTATCCGGCTCACCTCATTTCCAGGGCAGCGGAAAAATTGCTTAGGCACGTGAAGTATGGGGCTCGGCCGAGTGCAAGAAATGAAAATAAAAATAAAAGGCCGGCAGTGGTTCCATATGCGCACAGCATGTCCCATGGGCTCAAAAAAGTGGCAGGCAGATATGGCGTTGACGTCGTATTTTCTGCCCCGAAGAAATTAGGCAGAATGTGTAGACAGGTAAGGCAGAGGCAGGAGGGAAACAAAAGGGCTTGTCAGGTGCGCCATGTTTCCCCTTATGTACCTTGCGAGGTAGGGGTAGTGTACCAAATTCCCTTCTCGTGTGGCGCCACATATATTGGCCAAACAGGAAGATGCATAAACAAGCGACTCATGGAACATGAGAACACCAGAAAAAAAGACCCCCTGTCACACGTGGCGGTCCACTGCAGAAGGTGCAAATGTAAACACGAAAAAGAGTACGAAAAAAGAAAAACAGAAGGAGACCCTCTCACTAAAGGTGCATTCCGTTGCAAGAAATGCAAATGTACCCCCGACTATAAGAACACTAATATCGTGTTTCGCCATTGTGATAAGATGACGCGAGAAGTTTTTGAAGCTTTTCTTATACGTGAGAAAGGCGCAACGTGCATTAGTTGCCCATCGGTCGCCCTTTCCGAAGGGGAGATTGGATATCTCGCGTCACATGTGGCATGAGTTGACTATGGTGGCGATTAGTCTTTCCTAACTCTGTATATATTTTGCGTGTTTTTTTCAATAAACCCAGTTGTTAGTCAGCGCTTGTTTGTCTTTACACCTCAGTTTCCACGTCCCGTCTTTGTTGCGCTGTTTCAAAATGGATACGTACCAACTTGCCCAAATTTCTGCTTTACTCAATGTTATTTCTAGTTCAATGGGCTCTAACATGTGCACAAATTTTGATCTTTCTAATCCCGCCATTATAGTGTCTCTCATGGCCATTTGTGTGTGCAAGGCCAGAGTGCTTTCCTGGCATGTCAAACATGCCTCTTGCCCTGCAGAAGTGCAATCGGCGAGCGGTTTCTTCGAGCCTTCAAGCGGCCACAAAAGAAGGTTGTGCAAGATATACAAATCGGAGTTGTGGCGGCAAGCACGCATCTTCAAGGACCAGCTGCGTGTGGCCTGCAAGTGTCAGCGGGATTATCGGGAGTGGTGCACTACGTCGGAGTCAGTCACGGAATTCCTCTGGAATGCAGTTCGGCCAACTCTGCCTAAAAGGGAGCGATCCAGCACGGAGCAAGGACGGTTCATTGACCTCAGCACCAAGGTTATACCTGAGAGACACAAAGAAGTGTTGCGGATGGGGCCAAAATTCGCCTTTGAACCTCGCCTGAATCCTGCAGAGAAGGTAGCTTGTTTAAGGAACATCATTCGTTTGGCTCCTGAGGACATGCGCCCGAGGTGCACTGAGGAATGTGTCACCGTGCTGAGCAGAACCCATGGTATGCAACGAAAGAGCGGGAACATGAAGAACACGGTTGATTTCATGGCTGAAAGTGGGCTCGCGTTGATGACGGCCGATAAGGAGGGTTGCTTTGTGGTCCTTCCGGCAGGCACCTATGCGGATAAAGCTTCAGAAGCCCTGGGGAGAAACTTCAAGGAAGTTGACTTCAGTGGTTCTAAGGTGAAATGGCGGGCGGTCGAACTTTTGAGACACCACAATTTGAGCAAGCTGGCGGACGCAGCGAATAAGTCGGCAGGACTGAAGCTCGAAGTTTTTTTCACCATTAAGACACACAAGCCGGACCAACCTTTCCGTTCCATTGTCTCCGAACGAGGGACCTGGCAGCATGTAGTTTCAGGTTATCTTCAAAGGCAACTGGAGGCGCTGGCCCTGCCAGACCCATTCGTGATTCCGAATTCGGATGCGCTGGTGGAGCACCTTAAGCTGGATAACCCTGGGATCTGCAAGTTTTTCAGCGTTGACGTAGTGGACCTTTACTATTCATTGCCACACGGAGAGCTCATGAGGGCCGTTAAAATGTGCATCACACAGGACAATGACGAAAGTGCATTCATTGAAAAATGTGGTGTGTCTGTTGATAGTTTTTTAGAAATTTTGTCCTTCTACCTGTCGGCAACAGTTGTTGAGTGGGAGGGCAAGTCATTTGTGCAAGCATCCGGTGTATGCATTGGTTCCAGGGTTGCACCTGTATTGGCTAACATTTTTTTGAGTTTTGTGGACAGGGCGATTGAGCAAGCTTCGAAGGAGTTAGGGGTGCGTATTTTTCGTTATGTCGACGACTATTTGGTGTTTACCCCGCCAGACAGCCTGCCTAGAATGTTAGTCGATGTTCTTAAGGTGTTTAATGAGTACGGGCGTGGGCTAAAGTTTACAACAGAGGTACCCACGAACAAGGAACTGCAGTTTCTAGATTTAGTTTTGTTTTCCCGAGACAAGCACGTGTGCTGGTGTTATCGGCCAAGATCGGCTAAGCCCTTGTTAAACTTCAGGTCAGGTCATTCCAAGCTTATAAAAGAAGGCATTATCTTGTCGTGCCTCCAATCGTCACTCAAGAAGTCCTGCCATGAAATGATTGGGGAGAGCATTGCAGCCCAATCAAACAGATTATGCGCGAATGGCTATCCGGCTCACCTCATTTCCAGGGCAGCGGAAAAATTGCTTAGGCACGTGAAGTATGGGGCTCGGCCGAGTGCAAGAAATGAAAATAAAAATAAAAGGCCGGCAGTGGTTCCATATGCGCACAGCATGTCCCATGGGCTCAAAAAAGTGGCAGGCAGATATGGCGTTGACGTCGTATTTTCTGCCCCGAAGAAATTAGGCAGAATGTGTAGACAGGTAAGGCAGAGGCAGGAGGGAAACAAAAGGGCTTGTCAGGTGCGCCATGTTTCCCCTTATGTACCTTGCGAGGTAGGGGTAGTGTACCAAATTCCCTTCTCGTGTGGCGCCACATATATTGGCCAAACAGGAAGGTGCATCAACAAGCGACTCATGGAACATGAGAACACCAGAAAAAAAGACCCCCTGTCACACGTGGCGGTCCACTGCAGAAGGTGCAAATGTAAACACGAAAAAGAGTACGGAAAAAGAAAAACAGAAGGAGACCCTCTCACTAAAGGTGCATTCCGTTGCAAGAAATGCAAATGTACCCCCGACTATAAGAACACCAATATCGTGTTTCGCCATTGTGATAAGATGACGCGAGAAGTGTTTGAAGCTTTTCTTATACGTGAGAAAGGCGCAACGTGCATTAGTTGCCCATCGGTCGCCCTTTCCGAAGGGGAGATTGGATATCTCGCGTCACAGGTGGCATGAGTTGACTATGGTGGCGATTAATCTTTCCTAACTCTGTATATATTTTGTGTGTTTTTTTCAATAAACCCAGTTGTTAGTCAGCGCATGTTTGTCTTTACACCTCAGTTTCCACGTCCCGTCTTTGTTGCGCTGTTTCAAAATGGATACGTACCAACTTGCCCAAATTTCTGCTTTACTCAATGGCTGCCCAGCCTCCACTGTTGGATGGGGCTTAAGCCGTGCAGCGTGAGGGGGAGAGCTCTCCAATGGACCTGTCTTCAGCACCTCCATCCGTGCCACCGGCTTCCCGCAGTTCTCAAAAGCGCCCATCAGTAGACACTGCGCAGGATTCGTCTTCTGCCAACTCCAGCTCACAAGGCAAGCGTGCCTGCCCAGCGTATGCCATCCATGTGGCTATGCCGACATCGGGATCGGTATCGTATAAGGTGGCCATTAAAGCTCTGGCAGCCAAAAGCCTGACAAACATTCCGAACACGATTCTTCAGGGGAACCTGGAAGAGTATCTTGGGACCAAAGGTTTTCGTAGCTTCACGTCTAGAACGAATTCTAACACCATCGCTGTGTGGCTCCCGACTTTGGCTGCTGTCGAGCGTCTACAAACGCTCAAAGTGCATATCGATTACAAGCGAAGTCTCGGTGCCGGTCCAGGTGTATCTAGTAGAAGGTTCGGACATACAACGCTGTGTTGTTTACAACGTCGACGTTGCCGAAGACATGACGAACCTCCAGCGTGAGCTGTACTGTCCAACCCACCGTGCCATCCAAGCGCGGCATATGGGAAAGGGGCGCTCGTGCATCGTCACACTTCAGGGCCGACCAACTCTCCCAGAACGACTTTACTACTATGGATGTATTCTGCGGCCTCACCCTTACAAACCGAGTGCTGTCTATTGCTACAGCTGTTTCATACCTGGCCCCATGCGCCGATCCTGCCCTATTGCAACGCAAGATGAAGCTCGGCCACAAGGCACTCTTCTTACAGTTGCGGACTTTGCATGACTGACGCCCACGAGATCACCTCTCTAACTTGCCCAATAAAACAGAAAGCAACTGAGAAGGTTCGGCGTAAGATCCGTAAGCAAGTGCCTCCGATTGAAAACAGAGCCCCGTTACAGACATCCAACAGGTTTGCGGCTCTACAATGGGATGAATACGACTGACCGGAGCTTTCTGAACCCAATCCACCTGCAGCCCCTGCCCAACCGTCGTAAAGCGATAAAGTGCGCAAGGATCGCCGTCGCCTTCAAGCTACACAAAAGCACAGCATACTGGAACCTCTGCGTGAGGACATGGCAGTTGTTGACGACCAAATTGCACGCCTTTTAGCCGAGATAGCTAAGCTACGGCAACACCGTGAACTGCTTGCTCGCCGTAGACAACTAGCGGAATCCCACTCCACGCCAATCAATGCTGCAGTGACTTCGACTACGTCCAGCTCTCTTGCATTTTGCGCAAACTCTACCAGGTCTTCTGCAGCACTGCAGGATAACTCAACAACATCCCTCCTGCGATTTATGGTAAACCAGTTATCTAACCTGACATCAGTTCTATTAGAAAGCTTGGAAGTCTAATCGAAAATGGCGAGTACACGTTGTTGTGGTGTGCTCCAATGGAACTGCAGAGGCCTCACCACAAAGCTGGGAGAGCTCGAATCTCGACTTCGCATGAAGAAGCTCCAGGTGTGGGCGCTGCTGCAGCAGGAGACCAATGCCTTGCCGTCCATTCCGGGCTTTAATGAATACACGTCTCCTTCAATGAACGACCGTCGTGTGCACACTGTTGCCCCTCCGGGAAAGGCGACGGTGTACGTTGATACGCGTTTTCCTCAAGTTCACCTCTCTCTAGAAAACTGGTGCACCTCATATCAAGAGGTAGTCGCAGTGGCTGTGAAGCTCCCAAGGCAACTGTTGTGGTCGTGTCATACTATGTAAGACCCGCCGGTGGAGCTCCCTCCCGCATCATTCGGAGGTGGTTATTAGCTCCACGATGACAGCACCCAGGGTGGCCTGTTTTAGTCGGTGGTGACTTTAATGCCCCTTATCCGGACTGGGGGTACCCCACTTCAAGCCCCCGTGGTAGGCATGTGCGGGACGCATTCGCAGATGTGCTGTTTGTTTTACTAAACCATCCAGATTCAGCAACGCGGACTGAGCGCCATGCTCGCAGACAAACATATGCTCCGGACCTTACGTGGTGGCCAGGACCCGGGACTCCATCGTGGCACCTGGAGCCAGACTGCTGGGGTAGTGACCACCATCCTATCATCATCGGTGTCCATCCATTATGGGCCCGCCGATTACGCCGCAGGTGTTCTGTGGTCAATTGGGACAAGTTTCGCACCACCGTCGAAGATCTCTCTCTGCAATCATCTACAGTACTTGTGGACTGCTTACAAACTGCGCTGAATAAGGCTGCTGCTGTCACCTGGACGGACGTGAATAGCCCGGCGCCGGATGTTGGTCTGCTTAACCTGTGGGCTGCTCGCCGACAAGCGGAGATGGCAGCTTTCTGAGACCCGACATCTGAGCAAGCACGGACAAGGCTGAATTACCTTACTGCCATGGCTCGCAGATATGAACGCGCTCTCTCGCGACGGCAGTGGCATGCATGGTGTGAGCAGTTCTCGACAAAGTCATCGAATGCTGCTCTCTGGCGAACGTTTCGTGCAATGGAACATGGTTCCTGTCGTCCTGACGCAGCGGCCACAGCATGCTTCGCAGCTAACTTAGCTACGGATGATTTCACCAGAGAAGCAGCGCGGAAGGTTTTCCCTAATTATGATGTGTGGCCTCCAAGGGTCACAGGAGCCCCCTTGGCTGCCATTCCAGCATGTGTCGATAAGCTACCGTCTACAGCCAACGCCGATGAAATAGCAAGCCCATTTTCAAAGCCCGAGTTGCTGGCAGCAATAGACGAGGCCCGTCGGAAGACTGCGCCGGGTCCTGACTCCATTCCGTACGAGGTTTACAAGAACTTATGTTCCGCTGTACTGCCTCAACTCCTCGCCACCATTAACAAGGTATGGATAGAAGGCTTCGTACCAGAAACTTGGAAATCGGCGATTGTGATCCCCATACCAAAGCCGGGGAAGCCGGCGACAGACCTCGGAAATTTCTGGCCTATATCGCGTACGCCAGCATTATGCAAACTTACCAAATAAATGCTTGCCACAAATTTGTCGTGGTGGCTTGAGCTCCATGGTTTCTACCATTCCGTCCAATGGTTTTCGTACTTCCATAGGTACAGAAGATGGACTGGCTGTTTTGGCGTTAGCAGTTCTGGCCTTAACTCACAGCCACAATACACGTACTGTACTGGCCATGGTCATTGAAAAGGCGTACGATAATATCAGTCATGCTGCCATCCTGGAATCGCTTGACATGCTGCATTTCCCCGTTAGAGTGCGCAATTTTGTTAAATCCTTCCTTGAAGACCGACACTTTGCCATACGCCTCAGTGGTGAGCCTATCGGATCATTGGTGCCTCTCCACGGCGTTCCTCAGGGTTCAGTGTTATCGCCAACATTATTTAATATTGCTTTGATCCCCCTTGGCTGGCGCTTGCATGATGTCTCCGAGATTAAGTTCTTATTGTATGCTTGTGAAATAACGGGGTGGAGTACTCACAACGACCTGATGACTCAAGCAGCAAGCCTACAATCAGCCATAGATATTACGTCGACTTTTTCTTCTTAAATTGGTTTGCAGCTTTCCGTGAGCAAAACTACGTTCTTGTCAGTCGCCAACCGCTGGGGGCGCCGTAAACTGGCTGCAACCCCAATTCGTCTCCATCTATCCGGAACTCCAATTCAAAAAAGTTCGGCCGTAAAAATATTGGGCTTGACAATACACCAATCAAGAACATTTACTGCTTGGCTTTCTCAGGCTAAAAAGCAAGCAATTCAGGCGTTGGGTCTGATTAGGCGCGTTGCTCCTAAAACAGGCGGAGCCCGCTCTCATGTTTCATTACAGTTGTGGGCAGTTGTGCAACCGCGCCTCGTTTACCAAGCCCAATTCCAGCATTTTACGAGGGCTCAATGGGACCGTCTAGAAGCTGATAATCGAGAGGCAATCAGGGTCATCCCTTGCCTTCCCCGCATTACCCCTATCGTGGCGCTCCAAGAACATGCGCAGCTGGATACACTAGATGAGCTGGTGCAGCAACGACGCGATGCTCGCCGCCTAAAGTCAAGCCTTACACACCACGTGTGCACAGGGTATATGCTTCATTGCACTCCATTCTACAGCCGCCACCGCCAGTTCTTCCTCCCTGGTGTTTTGTGCATCTAAGCAACAACAAGCCAACAAATCTACGTCGGAAATCATCTACCCGCGCAGCATCGTCGTATCGCGACCGAATTACAGAGCAAGATGCCAATCTGCCGCATGGCTCCATCGTTATGCACGTTGACGCAAGCATTCAGGCCTGCGAAACAACAGCAGTTTACTGTCCTTGCAAGCCTGCTCTGAACAAAACGTCAAGGTTTTGCCTCTCAGAACCTCCTTCCTCCTTCTGTGCGGAGATGCTTGCGGTACAAGAGACACTTTGCTCTGTGGCTGCCGTTCCCATGCTACCCACGCGCCACATTCTCATTCGCACCGACGCGCTTCACATCCCACGCCTACTACGAAGTGTCAATCGCACCCCAGAAATCTTCCAAGACATCCATCGTCTAGCGGCACGCATCCCCCCGTAAATCCGTATTGAGTGGGTTCCGCGTGACCTCCTGAGCGCACAAAGCCGCGCAGATTCTGCGACCCGTTTTTCGATCCCAAACTGGTCTTTGCCTCGAGTCCTGACTCTGGATGACATCACCCTCCTTTTAACAAGAAAGGAAAACCTCCGGCGCCGCACACGTTCTCTAATCCCTCTGTGTGCGGTAACCCTCCCCCGTGGTCTTACCCGTGCAGAGGAGGTTTTGCTTCAGAGGATACGGGTCAGGGTTGCCCTATCTCCAGCTGTGACACGCAAGTGACCGCATTTCAAAGATTTATATCCCCACCCCGGGTGTCCAGTGTGCAAGGTTAGACTGTGAGGCGGATATCCACCACCTGTTGTAGGACTGCCCGGCGCTGAAGCCGACGAGAATTCGGCACCTGGCGGCAGTGGGACTCTCACCGGAGAATCCGGATTCATATATTGCATGAACACAGTGTCCATATCATCGTTCACTTCTTGATTTCATCAGACGAGCTCAACGTTTTTCATTTATTTAAGCATGTTATTTATCTTTCACTTCATAGTTTTTATGCCCTTTGGCAATAACCATCGCTTCAAAAAAAATCTGAAAGGTGAGGTAACGGCGAACATGGCCAGAAAGGATAGAAGGTGAAAAGCTTGCAACAGACGACGGTTGAGGTGATATGCTGAATGGGTGCTCCCGGAGCTTCAAACCCAGCAGTAGGTCGCCCAGTGGACAAGGTCGAGGTTTATGGACCAGGCTCACAGCTTGGGCGGGGGTGTGGTCTTGGTTCTTATCGTCGTCAGACTATAACACTTCTGGCCCTGGTCATTGTGTCTTGTGGTCAGGGGTGAGGACAGGGCAGGCGAAAACAGCTAGTCTGTTTTCTGGTTAGGCCGAGCTGGGAGTGAGCCGGGCGGCGGGGCCCAGGTCCATTCGGTCGATGACCAAGTTGAGCAAAAGGCGACGATGGTCAAGGGACCAGGATGCCGATACATAGCCTGCGCCTCACACCGAGTGAAAGGAGGTGACAAGCCAGGGAACATGCAGGACGACGAGATGATAGAAAGTGGATAACTTTTATTGGACAGAATGTTTGGGCGGGTCCTCATTCCATTGGCTTTTGCCGCCGCTCTTGCCCGGTTCACTAGCGAAAGCTGGCCTTCCGAATGTGAGCTGTACAGCGCCGCCTTCTAATCCTCATTTATTGAGTTACTGAAACTCGATTTAGCTGGGTTTTTGAGGAATGCCCATACTATATGCTATAATTCAGCCAGTTCGCCGCAGAAGGCGCAGTGCTAATAATACGAATTTGGAATATATAGCTCAATTTGACAGAGTTTATACAAGCATTCGATTGCAATTTCCTTAAAATGACACCTTGCTCCCAGTTCAGATTTTTGTGTGGTTCGGTGTATTCATTCATTTTTAGTCTCAGATGTTGGAGTAAATGCTTGTAGCCTAATAGTGGTTCACAATAATTATGTTCCTTCGAATGTTGGGGAACCCGGGATAATAGCGCGCGGGCAGCAACGTGAGTGCCATTGTTTCGAACATCCCCACAGTGAGCTGGAGTTAATATTCCTGTGGATATAAAGTCTGTAATTTCTAGAGTTCTGAGTATTCCGTCTGCGCGCTTACCAATCCTTTTTTTATAGTTAGGGCATGCAGTCTGGGAGTCCGCAATAACAAGGGAGTCCTTCTTCGAAATCATCGCCAAAACTATCGCTGCTTCCTCCGCCCGGGCGTTTCTTTGGCATAAAATTAAGCCCCATTACTAATTTAACTTGGGCATCCATGCATGCTATCGTTGATATAACGCTGATCGCTCCTGCCGCGTCCATGTAAACTCACTTCCATCGCGCCCCATGTACTCCTGGTGGCGTTCGCCGTAGCCTTAATTATTTTCTCATGATAGTCGGTGCGTATATTTTCGGAATGGGCTGCATCTCGATCTTGCTTCTTAGGTTATCTCCCAAGTCCTCTCTGTCTCCCGTAGATGAAATACATGGGAGCCTTAGTATATCGAGTACGTCCGTTCCTGTCCTGCTTCCTGGCAGCCGTATCCTCTGTGATATCGAATGGCCTCCAGGAATTTCATCTACAGTACTGTGAATACCCATGTGTAGTAACCTTTTTGCTCATTCTTTGGCCGGGATACCAATTTCTCTTTTATATACATTGCGTATTATGTCGTCCAGCTTGTTCTTTGTACTTTTCTTCCATTACAGATAGAGTGCAGTGCAAGCTTTCCTGCTCACCATAAAAGCCTGTATAACTTTATAATTTCTTTTTTTAAGTCGATAATTGTGATTTGTTGCCCTACTAACCACTCTCGCCACTTTCTCTGTTGTTGCCTGCAGGCGCCTAATCACTTCCTCGTTGTTACCGTTGCTGTATATTAAGAGACTTAAGAATTTCGCAAGTGGCACGACTTGAATTGGCGCTCCATACACAAATACGGCAGGGTCAGAGTCTCCTTACTTCGAAAATATTAATAACTATGATTTTATGGGTGGGCTTTGCAGTCCACAGCTAGCAGCGTACTCTTGCGCGGTATCCGACGCACATTGTAGTCTTTCCTGCGTGCTCCCAATTGACCATCCGGGGCTCCAAATCGTAATGTCGTCGTCATACTGTGCGTGCCTGACACCCTGCTTGCTGTACAACCTTCTCCGTGTTCCTAATAGTACAATGTGGAAGACCGAACGAGACAACGCTGCCCCCTGCAGTGTGCCCCTACATCTCAGTGTCGTGAACCCCGACTTGACGCCTCGGACACAACCTATGACCGGTTTGAGAGAAATTCTTTGATGTAATCACATGTCCTTACACCAAAAATGCAATTCTGCAATTTTTTGAGTTTGATATCATGTTTTGCATTGTCATATACACCTTTGAGGTCTTTTGCTAGAATTTCCCCCGCGGGATAGTTTCTTCAATTAGCTGTAAAAGTATATCTTGAGTCGAAAGGTTTTTCCCCAATATCGCCTTTGGAAAGAAGCCTGTTTTATCTAAATGTCTGTAAAGTCAGTTATACACAACTTCTTCCATCAACTTTCCGGTGCACGACATTAACGATATTAACCTAAAATTATTGGTACAAATCTCTTTAACGGGTTTGGGAATAAACAGGACTTCTGCCGTCTTCTATTACAAAGGAATTGTACCTTCCGACCAGCATTTGTTAATGAATTCCGTAATAGCCTTCAAAAACTTGTCGTCCAAGTTAGCTATCAGTTTTTGTGGTAAGCCGATCGCAGCCATAGCAGGTATTCCTCCTCATGTCCATTACTGCGGCACGTCACAGGTTGGGATCTCCTTGTCCATTTCCTCATTCTGTATAGCCGTGGATCTCTGTGTACCCGAGCCATCTCCAGACCGACACCCTCCGACTGTATCTCTAAGCTCTGAAATGGGTTCCTTTTCGCTCTCCTCGAAGTGTATGGCCTTTAATAGATTTGCTTTGCGCTCTGGTTTGATATTTCCTGGTCCATTAGACACTTCAATATGTACCAGGTTATCTTGAGGTTAAGTCTGCCGTTGAAACATTCGCAGAGTTTGTACAAGTTAGCACTGGCCAAATTCGAGGCATGCTGCTCCGCGTGCTCCGTAAGCTGTGCTGTTCTATTCCTTAGTTTCCTGTTTAACTGGTGCCCCGTCCATCTATAAGAGAGACCTCTCCTTGCTTCCTATAGATGCAATAAATGCGGGTCAATGGCCGGATTGTCCTCCGATTTTAATAGTTTTGGTGTGAGCTCCAACGTCCTCCAAAAGCGCTTTCACCCATGCCTCATAATATTAAACGCTGTGCTCCTCCTTTTCGCTGCTGCACTCCCTGATTTTATCCCAATTTGTTATTCTCGCTGCCCCGTCTTAATGCTGCTTTTGTCCTCAACTCTAGCCTGCAGGAAAAAGTAATCGCTCCTCATTTTCTGCCAGGCTTGGATTTTTATGTATTGTTAAATCCGGACTAGTGTCCTTCCAGACACTATTACCCACACTAGTGAGCTCACTTGGGTCTATTATTATCGTTAGCGCTTGATTTGTGATTGCATCAGCTAAGTATTTTCTCCTCGCAATTTGATACGAGTAGGTACGTAGGTCGCTTACGGCGTTGAAGTCCTCTACATTTACCAGTGGATCTCCATAAGCCACAATTTTTGCTTTTCTAATAATTTTCTCAAACCTGCGGCTTGTATCTTTCGGCCGACTGTAGATATTTACGATCCAAGTACTGCTGTTTTCTCTAAGGAGAGGTAACATTTCTGTGAAAGTGTACTCTACCACCTCCACTTCCAGATCAACAATTTGGACTGTGTATTCTTTGCGTACTAATATGCACGTGCCTGGATGAAGATGAAAGGAGTTAAATGCAAAGAGCTTCGCGTCCGCATTAGTTTCCTGCAATGCTATTACCGCTGGTATTTGATCAACGCCAGTCACACATTGTTGTAATGTGACCTGTTTCTACCAAACTTTTCTGTAGTTCTATTGCCAAATTACTCTTTTGTTATTTTTATTATGACTGTCCATCTTGTTCGGGGCATTAATCGTTATCATTGTTAAAAATTCGTATTGGAAGTTCAACTCTCGATAGGGGCCTTTTTGACGAGCGTTTCTCTTTTCGTATTTTTCCTGTCCATCTAAATTTAAGGGTCGCTATTTCATTTTGCTCTATGCCTACCGCATCTTGAAGCTCATGTAGGTTGAGGTGCAGCTACTAGATGTTGAGGCTAGAACTCATCTGCAATCATTCGTCTATAATTTCTGCATCCATATCTATGATCATATGCTTGATTTATTTGAGGCTTTTTTCGGAACCCCAGTTTGTTTGGGTTTGAAGTTTTGTGGAAGAGGCCCCGTATTGTCGGGTTTCGTAGTTCTGCTTAAATTTTCCGTTTCCTTCTTTACATTAAAATTTCGAATTTTGAAGTTTGAAGTTTATTCATTGGTTTGATATACAGGTAACAAACCCGCAATAAAGCAGGAGCTAATGGCGTAGCCTGACAGGGGCTCCTGCCCTATTCTTGCCTATGTTCTTCCCCAGTTGTTTTTCATGTTATCTAAATTCATTATTGATTCCCAACAACTGAGAGCCCGTTGTAACTCGCGCTGTTGAGCTAAACATAACCGCTCTTTTTAGCAGACATAAAAGGGAAGTCTGCCAACCGAGGACGTGAGCACCACTGTGACCGTTTTTCCAAATTTTCTTACAGCCAGGATTTCCTTCCAATTGGCTCTGATATTTCTTAGGATGTCGTCTTCACTTTCTTCCGGAATAATGCGCCTCAGTACTCCTGTGCACGGGCCCTCTGGTTGCCAACGTAAACTCAGATTTGATATATTCACCCATTTAACATTATCTCGTGCCCTCCGATGATTATGCGTGCCGCTTCTATATTCTTCGTTCCTACCACGATGATATTTTTGTACAAACTGAGCCTGACTTTGATGTCTGTTTTTCTTTCGAGCCGGGCAGTGGCTGATGCAAATGCCTCTGCAGGTTTTTATACGTTCGTTCTGTATTTTCCCAAGTTCAAACCGCTTCTTGCTCTGGTAATTGCTGCGCCATCTGCCCTTTCCAGCACCGGGGGCCTTTGAGAGCTTTTACCTTGGTTTGGGCTCACCTTAGCATATTCCACGTAATAATTCCGGTCCCACAGGTGCCAGTCGTGCATGGCCTTTTGCCCCGCGTTTCTGGAATGTGCCTCAATCCACTGAAGCGAATTTAGATACAGGGCATGCTTTTCTTCTGCATCTGCTTCTTGAAGACTCCCAAGTTGCATCACATCCTTAATGTTCCAAGACTGAGTTCATTCAAAACATGTGTTTAACACTGAATTAATTTGTGCAGCACCCCTTCGAAATAGTCTTCCTTGCAGTTGATACACCGCTTCCAACGCTTTTTGAGGTCTCGGAGACTCTTGGAAAGCACTTCTTTTGGGAGGGCTGTCAGCTCCTTCGTCATAGCGTCTTGAATGGCCTCCACGCTCTCCATCCAGAGACGTTTTAGGGCTCTCTTCACATGAGAAAACAGGAAAAAATCGCATAGTTCAGTAATGTTGTGCTTGGCGAGAAATCTTGTCACGCTGAAAGCTGTGTGCGGCGTTGCGTTATCGTGGAGAAAGCTCCGTAGTCCAGATTTCTATAAGTCAGGATGACAGCGTCGCAGAGTATCACGCATGTGTTGGAGCTCGTGGATTTAAAACTCCTGATTCAACGTCTGCCCTTTTGAGACAAACCCGCAATGTATGGCACCTCTGGCATCGAAAGGAAAACTGCCAGCTTCGTTTTTTTTTTTTTTTCGACGCCGGAGAGCTTTCTTTTTCGCTAGAGAGCACCTTTCTCGACGCCGGAGAGCTTGTGGACTGCCATTCGGCGCTCTTCCTCTTTTTTTTGAGAATCGTATTGAAAACACTGTGTTTCGCCTTCATTAATGATGCTGGTTACGAATGCAGCACCCTTCTCTGCCTCGGAGAGGAAATCAGCGCTCACTGATGCATGCGTGTTCTTCTGCTCCTGTGTGAGGGAGTGCGGCACAAGCCCGGCATTCAGCTTTCGCTTCCCCAAGTTCTCACGCAAAATTTGGTGGCATGTTTTCTTACTAAAGTCGAGAGCATCTGATAGCATGCGGACTGTAATCGTGCCGTCTTGCTATATGATTTCCCTGATCCAATCCACGTTGTTTTCTTTTCGTGAAGTTGAAGGGCGCCCCTGCCTTGTGTCGTCTTCCACAGATGTTTTCCCCGAAAAGAACCTCTTGTGCCGCTCGAAAACTAAAGCCCGCGATAATGTCTCTTTGCCGTAAGCCTCACAAAGGAGCTCATAAGTCTGTGTGGCCGTCTTCCCAAGCTTCAAACAGAATTTTATGTTTGCACGCTGTTGGAGGTAGACATAATCTCTTCACATTCACTCACAGTAGAATGCGCAGACGACTAGTGACAACGTATTTTTCTACATGTAATTCCATCTAGCGGCGTCCACAGCATTGGACATAAATGATCAGGTGAACCCTTAAACGTGGCGCTACACATAGACACCAAGATTTGTTTTGGAGGATCATTTCTAGAGAAGGAAACAAATCAGTCTCGAAACTTTACGGACAAAGGTTGCATGTTACAATCCTCTCCATGTTGTCAGGCCGAGCGCCTCTGCCCACTGTCCTAGAAATATACTTTATGGATTCGCATTACAGTGGTTTTTATCCACATGCTCGTGAGAAATTCGTGCATCCAACCGCTCTTAAGGATTCTTTTGCAGCCGCCGAGGTGATGATGACCGCGAGGCTTTGTCAGAGCGCCTCAGAAGAGCGTCCGTACATATGCAGTTCGTCTTCTTCTTCAGAAGACGACAAGATGGTAGACGAAATATTTTTAATGGCTCCGGGCTCAGTTCGAGTACTCACTCCGTCTGGCGGCACTGGCCGCTTCTTCGTCTTCTTCGTTACAATATTAACTATTGGGAATAGCAATATTAGAAAGTGCGATAATGAGGAAATCCAGTAGTTTTAACTGCTTATAAGAACACCTTTACGTTCCATTTCGACAGGTGGGGGTACATCATTGAGATCCAATCAAAACAAATAAATTAATATTCCTCAAAATCAAAATTGACGCAGCTTTGGCAGATGACACCTGGACGGCTCCAGTAGGTTTATTACCAGAAGGAAAGCAAAATAGCTACCCATGATTAGTAAAATTTCACGGAAGTGTGTACTCGAAGCGATATCCTTCAGGCTTTTTGCTTAAAGTGTGCTTCAAGAGCATTTCTAAGTGCTATTAAATGGCTTCTGAGACGGAAAAAAAGGAAACAAATTATGGATACCGGCTCCATGAAGTGCTGTAAGTTTTCTTACAGAAACGATCTGTAGGCGGCGAAAATTAAAGGGATAGAAATGATACAGAAATAGAATTCGCTATTAAAAGTCATGTTGATTTTACTCCGGCGTGGCTGGTGTTTGTTGGCCGGACGACTTATCTATATTTGAAATTTCTGAATGTGTCGCTTTTTTCCAGCGTCATTGTGGACCCTATGATCAGCTGGAGAACGAACACAGGTACGAATGAATTTATTACTTTTAGCTTATATTATGACTATTTAGGATTGTAGCGCTTTTTTCGCTCTGCACTAGTAGAGGCTGAAAATTCCTGTACTTTTCCTTAACCCAAACCAACCCAGAACTTTGAGATTCGATAAGCTTCGATTCGATTTGAGATTTGATGTCTAAATATGTCTCACCATAATTGCTTAAAATGAACGATACTCTACTCAGATTATGGAATTTTGGATGCATCCTCATAGTACGCGATATAAATTAGCGCGGCTTTCGGCTCCTTAGGGAAGAGAAACTAGCAGGAACGTGCAGTCAAAACGGCACTTCTGCTTTTTATGTTTACAGTTGCTCACTCTTGCGAACACAAAAACAGTCACTAGTGTCTCTGTGTCCGTCATGTGCTGTAGAAGAAAGGTTATAAAGTTCAGCATCACTGTGAAAAGTGCACTTACGCAAATTGTCTTTTACTTACCGTGCGCGCCTCGAACGAAAGGGACAGACCATGATATCGGAGCTTCATAATGACCAACGTTTCGTAGCCACGTAGAGAAATGCTTAAGATCTCGCAATTTCTATTACAGGGTGAACTTTGCCTTGAAGACATATCAGGAATTTTGGAAGGCATTTGACTGCACAGATAGCGATCCCATGAAAGCGGTCGACGACTGTGCCATTGTGACCGGATCTGACGATGCTGGTGCACCTTCTGATTTGCAATAAAATTGGTGAAAGCGCAGTTTTTGTCGTATATAAATACTCTGCAAAGTTACATCAGCCATTTTCATAATCTAATGTTGCACATGCGATCTCTGTGGCACGCGTGTTGCGAGAATGTGGTCAAATGAGCTCTAGAGGCCCTGATGCTAGAGGTGCGAAGCCAGGAGTAGTGGTGGGAAGGAACGTGCTCCTGGGATGAAAAGGCATGCTGCTAGCGATGAAAAATGAGTACCTTACGCGGCTGCTTGTTGTAAGAGGATCTTATTACGAATCTAAGAGACTCGTAGACGCTCTACACGAGAGTCATGTTTATGAGTAGAATGTGTGGGCATAGCCTCCATTTGGAAGCTCTAATAGATGACACGTGGTACTCAATCTCGACAAAACGTCTTTACTGCGTCAGCGTATTTGGTAAAGCTAATAGGAGTGGGACGCTTGCCTTTACTGGAATGTTTCGATGGCAAGGCTATGCTGCTTATGTCTGACAGATAGACAATCGAGAGAACATGCACGTCACTTAGAAGTAGGTGTGTGGCCTTATATAGAAGCTATTGAACGCTGTTTACGCGAGCATGAGGTCACTGAGCGAGGAAGACTACATAATAATCGGTATATTCCTTTTCGTTCAGAGTGTACAGTGAATAACAAATAGCCGGTTCGCTGGCTATGCCGCTGCAATCTCGTGCTGGCATGTTGTCGAATTCAAATGATTTCCAAATGGCCCGGAAGTACGTGCTTTTTAGAGTCTGCTTGAACACTTGTACTTAGGGTGCCTTCCTCTTTTTTACCAAGCGGCAGGCGCTCTTAGCAACAATCCCTGTGCTCATGTGATCATAATGGGACCCATAGTTGGCGCCCATATATGACGCGGTTGCAGTTTTAAGCTATGTGGCCCATTTTAAAACATTATATTTTGTCCATGTGGAGTGCTCAAATATTGTTTCATTAAACCACTGCTAAATTCTTCAATGAACAGCAACAAAGATTATGTTTGTAACACCGCTGAAAAGATATAGTCAAACCATTTACTCGCTGCACATCTCCCAAATTTGAAATTAAAAGTTTTCCAGCCAAATGAATCAATTAATAAAGCCTTATTTTAAGGGGAGATGACTATCGACCGCTGTTGGAGAATTACAGGGGGTTCGGGTGTAGATGCACAGGCAATTTTTGTTGGTGCGACTACTTAGCCAAGACGGCGGCCACTATTATTAGTTGTGCCCGCAAACCCTACAGCCACTGTGCACCTGCTAGCGGAATTGCAGATCTGTTTGAAACCTACCTTAAATAGCATAAGACGTAGCCGGCAGGGATAAGCTACGTCCGAAGAACTAACTTATGCAGTCTTCTGCTATTACAATATGAACCCCTGATGCGGCACACAAATTTCATTGAGATGAAAGAGTACACCATCAAGTTTCGAAATACTTATTATTTTCTCTCCTAGTAAGTGCTGTACTACAAATTAAGAAATGGTATTTGGAACGCTTTAACTCATCTCTTTTATAGTTGCAGAGAATCGGTTTGAATAAGAAAGAATTTATTGCAGATATCTGATGCTCTTGCCACATATAAATGTTACTTCGTTACGCCATTTCTCTTACAAAACATTTAGCCCCTGGGTGTTGTCCCAAGCGTAGCATTTCTTGCTACCAGGTGTCATCTGGAAAGGAGATACGCATGCAAGCTCTGCATTCAATCTGGTAACGCTTTGCTGGAACATGCAGAGGAATAAATATTACATGTGATTTAACGTTTGTTTTCAAGTAAGGAGCATTCAGGCACGGGAACGATCTCGAATTCGCATGGCGGTAAATCGTTACCGCAGTTTCATTCAGTGCATTTCAACCTGCCACCTACTCCCATTGTATATTTTGCACGGGCTGCAGATGACATCATACCGAATGATAAGTGATTTTGGGCACAAATGCCTGCAATTTTCTCTTGTGTAACATATTGTGAACTGCGGGTAGAAAAATTGTTTTTAGTATTACGTGATCCCAAGTTGAGAAAGAGTTGGGAAGAGGTTGTGTAATTATTTTGCGCTGAAGAAAGTAATTATTCGCGCAGATCTGATACAGCGCTGCTTACTTGGGCTTAATGGGTTCATGAGTAATATGTTCACTTCCCAGAACTGTGGGCAGACGCCTTGTATTTCTGAGAGTTGTGTCGAAGTTTCTACTATTATCTTGAACTAAAATTGTAGAGTACATCTTCTCCTTATGTTTTAACCAAAACTGGAAGTCGTTACTACTCAAGGCCACGTTGTCAGCTGAAAACGACGTTGAGGACAAATTCAAATGTATTAGTGCACAACAAACATCTGCATAACCATAAAAAAAAGTCTATTTTCACTAAGAAGCATATTTCGTTGAAGTTCTCCCAGCGTGTCTTTAAGTGCAGCGGGAAATTTTCGGAGCATGGACTGATCATTTTTACAAACACGATATTCCTAGAAGAGTGCGGTGAGGGGCAAGTTGGTACGATACTACAAGAACAATCAATAAATAAGAACAACCTGAACACGTCCTGTGCGCTTGCTCTGTCTTGTTCCTTCGTTTTTTGCGCAGGTATTTATTCTTCTTTTAATGGCGATACTCCTGTTTTAGTGTGAACTCTGCCTTAAGGACGTACAAAAAATTTTGGTGGGCATTTAGGTGCAACGCTGGAGGTCGAATGAAGGGGCAAGACAACTGTCAAAATGTCACCAGAGCAGAAAACACAGGGAAACTTTCTGGTCAGCAGTAGCTCGAAAAATGAAACAGCGGTCTGAAAAATAAAGATTTTGAGAGAGAAAGACTGAAGTCACGACAGTAATGAAGTGCGTAGGCGCGCACATGTACTTAAAAACAAGCTGTGCACACAAATGATTTTAGGAAACTACGATGCGGAAGAGGTGACCTCCTAGCTCGATAGAAATGGGTCGCAGGGCGGTTTGCTGTCAGCTCTGGACCAGCGCGTTTACGATAATTCTAAATTATTACCACTAACACTGGGGAACCCCACAGACTCTCTTGTGTTCGATCGAAATCTTCCGCCAGCAAATGATTGATAGATCAACGAGTATGACAGAAGCTGTAAAGCAGTACGGGTCTCGGCAGTGAATACATGAAAAAAGACGGGAGAGTTAAGCTAGTAAAACATATTGACTAGCGCAAACACAGACAGGGAACAAAGTAAGAGTAAGAGACAGGACACACGCTATGACTATCGTGTGTCCTGTCTCTTACTCTTACCTTGGACCCTGCCTGTGTTTGCGCTAGTCAGTATGTTTCACTGCTAAAACCAACTAGCCCAAATGAAAGCCTTAGGGTTAAGCTACGCGTTTCCTACAGCGAAAAAATATACGTTTGTGAAGCTTCAGGATGCAGAAGCCCGCGTGTCTGGAGCGCCGTACTTTAAGTATCTTGATCACAATCTACGGCAAATAATCGCTAATCGCCAGCGTACAGAGCTGCAATATAATGCGAGCGCTCGGCAACTGCTTGGTATTTCCCCGAAGGGTTTTCCCTTCACAACCTCGCAGATACTGGTGCAGGTTGGGTGCCTGCGCCAAGCGCCAAGCTCTCCTCATCTCCAATGTCACACGCGCTCCACCAATATTAGGCGCATTGCACAAGCGTGGCCAGCTGCGTGGTCTCTCTCCGCTCCCTCATCGGCGCCGCATTGTACCGACCAGCTGCGTCGGCGAAACCTTCTGGCCCACTGGGCGCATCTTTTTCCTAAGCCAGGTCACGAGTCTGCGTAGCACCACGGGCCTACGTTGCTAAGGTGTGCAGCGAGATTGCACCCCTATCCGGTTCAACTAAATGCCTAAGCCAAGCCGATAAGAGGTTTCGCTGTAAAATGCTTCAGAAAACTTGCGGAAACATTTTGACAGTACCAAAGGCATGCTGTCATAAAACACCAGTTACGGAGCATCGGCAGAATTGCAGTCGAGGCCACATTATTACGCAGCCCACATCGCCGATTTCCACTTGTCACCGGTTAACTATAGAAATCTAAGACAACTTTACAGATAAGCTAGCACATGTCGCCGGTACGCTCGCATATGAAACCAAGGAAAGTTTATCTTCTGCGTCAGAAAACTTCGCGTGAGAAAATTTAAAACGCCGAAGCGGGTGCGTAATATTTTGGCTGCACCTGGTGTGGATGTGCAGATGATGTGAGAAAAAAAAATAAACGCCATCACATGTACCAGCGGCTGATTGCGCCGTTTCTGGGCAATAAATAGGAAGCACACCCCATCGCACATCTCATCTGTTTGCAATGGCTAGATTACAGTAGACACTGAAGTGTGAATTTGGTGAGTAGCGCCGTTTATAAGTATCGTGACGTATGTTAAGGAAAGTGAGGAACGTATACACATGGGGCTGTGCCTGAAATATAATGCGAAAGTCAACCGTAAAAAAATTATCTCGCCTAGTTGCATTACACGTTTATTAAGCATTAACATTAGGGGCATCTGTGCAGTATCTAGCGATTTGTATGGGAGCGAAGTTTCTGGGTGGACTTTGCTTATTTGCCGGAATGCTAGCACACTTTTTCGGCCATTGAGCTGCCTACATAGATGTGACTAACCAGATATGGCCGGGATCGAACCCGCCTCTCTCGGGTCAGTTGCCGAGCACCACAACCACTAAGCCACTGCGGGGACTCTAAAGACTTCCTCCATGTATGCGCCGTAGGCAAGGCCGGTACCATATATTTAATAGCCTTGCGCACCGGCTAATATTTGCGCAATGCATCGAGGCTAGTGTCTCAGTTCTCCATGAAGCACCGCGCTTTGTTGTAGTTGGCACTCTAATAAGGCGCTCCTGATTAGGCCATGAAAAGTTGAAAAAAAATATCGTCCACACGTTATCTCTTTGGGAACATCAGACGCGCCATCTGAAAGAAGAGGAGCTCGCTTAGGGACAAAAATCTAATCGGGTTACATCTCTCCACGAAACGAATGCACGACCGTGCTTAGTTACGTTTAAAAGTATTCTAGAATGGCAACCTCTTAACGTCTGCTCTGCTTAACGATGGTTACTAATAACAAGAAATTCAGATGCGGCATGGAATATTACAGTTTTCTTCCTTGAATCTTGACAACCGAGAACAAATTCGCTGTCACGGTAGGCATATTTTTAATTGGTGACTAACCATTTCTGCGCTCATAATCTTTGGCTCCATTGTTAAGTGCGTTTAGAGCAGAACCTGAAAGCCATTAACTTTACAACTTCAACTTAGGTCGCTGCACGCAACGGAAAAAATTGAAAGAAAGCTATGGAGGAAATGACAAGCAGCATTGTGTTTATCCGGTCATATTAATGCTAACTTGTTATTTTTTCCATGATAGAAGCATACATGATCCACACACTTTTCATTCTGATACTACAAAAGATTTCGCAGTAGTTCTGGTTCGAACAGATTCCTTGCTTTAAGCGCCTTCTTGTGCTATATCTCTGCCTTTGTGTTCTGTGTGGAAACCGCAGAATTCAGTGTATCGAGAAGTAAGTTACGTCGTTGCATGATAGGACGTGGGTTTTCTAGAGAATGGCCACAAGGTATTTATGGGGGAGTGCGTTGCCATACAAGATGGCCATGACCCGGTTGTGGCCGTTCGTTTCCGTTCCATTGTCGCTCGGTTCCGAAGAATACAGTCTTGCTAACATCATTGTTCGCAGCCAAATTCACGTTGTCTAAGCTTTAGCGTTGGTTAGAACTTGGTTTTGGAAAAAAGTGACTGATTTGAGCAATAATATGCATAAAATATAATTGAATCGGCGGGAACATTACCTTTTGAAGATATTATTCAATCAGTTGCAAAACTGAAATAAATGCAACTTATTGGAAGTAATTAATTACATGTAACCATAGCTTACAACTGTGAGTGACATGGATGCGCGACCTATCTGCATAGACTTAAGTGAGCATATGTTTTGCATAGATGAAGGCGAAGAACAGCTTAAAACTGGACAAAAGAGGTTAATTTTGCACATAGAATTCATCTCTGCAGAAAAAATTTCTACAGGTTTTGAGTAATTTTTAATATGTGTAAAGCTTGAAATGTCAGTCTTAAACTTGCAGAAGCGAATGCTTAGCTTTTGAAAGACCAACTCTCAGCACTTCAAAGATGGTGTTTATTGTGATAATATTATCTTCCTTAATATTGTTATGCGAAATAACATCGCAAAAATATTGTCACCTAGTGGGGACTGCAGTCAGGAGAGCACAAATGCTGCGAAAATGCTGTATAAAAAAAACTCTCTATTTCGGCTAACTTGCGCCCGCAATGGACTGACTCGCTCGGCGGTGGCGTAGCAAAAAGCATTCTCGGCAGGCCTTGAACAGAATTCCCGACGCTGTCAGCCGCGCAACATTTAAATCTGATAGCGATCTTTCGAAAATAAGCGTGAAAAGATAGTAGAACATTCTAGAACGATGTTGAATATGCTCTGCCTGGATGCGATCAATCGAGATAAATCTGGTCGCGTCTTGCCTCGCAAACAAAGCGATAAAGCGTCGTGCGACCAAGGTAGCCGCCTTGGTGCGACTAGCAACAGCAAAACGATCGTGCGAAAACAAACACAGAGTGTGGAAATGCAGCGTCCTTTAGCGCGCATAATAGGGCTTCAGATGGACGACATGGACAACTTCTGGTCGTGTGCGGCGTCGCTAGGATGGGGTCATTGCGTCAGAGATGACTTCATAATCCAGTTCACCTAGCCGACGAAGAACCTAGTAAGGACCGAAATAGCGGCGTATAAGCTTTTCACTCAATCCAAATGGGCCTCCAAACCCACCCTATTGAAAAATCTCGTATATATATATATATATATATATATATATATATATATATATATATATATATATATATATATATATACGTTACATGTGTCTCATATATTCGCAATCATTGGATATGTGTCCGCATATGTGCTCGTATGTATATGTGATCTTATGGCCTACGCGTCCCTCGTATGGGGAAACACATATATACGTGCGATACGTGTCTCGTATATACGCAATTATTAGATACGTGTCAACCTGTCTCTCGTATATACGAGGGCTTCGTATCCTTCGTACAGATACGAGGGCCTCGTCATGGGGATACAATAGCCTTGCAACTCGTACTCTGGTGTACCGTTAATAGCTCTGGATATGTAGGCTACCTGAAGGAACTTGCAACCCTTCAGCACAGCAAACGCTGTATCCTAGCGATAAATACCCGGCTGCAGTCAATGAAATAAATTTTTTGCTGCCTTTATTTTGTCATATTTATCTGACTACAGTCGTTGACTACATGGGCAGGGGAAGGTGCAAGCGATGATTACTTGATGTCTCTCATCATGTCCGCCAGGTAGCAATTCAACTGCTTTCCGCATTTTATCATCTTCGGCAGCTCGTGCAGCTTTGAAGTATGCATAAAATGCATCTGAAAAGTATTAATCATGAAAAAATTGAAGACTTGCAGGTGCTGTAAAATAATGGTATTTAGGTCTTGCACATTTAAATAATCGAATGTCTGTCAGGAAATCTACCTAAATAAATGAGGCTTACTACACACAGATGCTAGTTTTTCTGAGCTCATCCGAGGCTACTGCATCGCACCAGCCTTAAGGAATTACCGGCCTACTGAGCCGGTGATGCTCCTTTCCTGAAGGAGCATCACCAGGAAGGAGCGTCACTTTTGTGGGGATCCCAACAAAAGTTCTGCCCCACAAAAGTTTTGTGGCGTCCTTGCAAAACAAGAATTCTCGACCTCGGAAAAGGAGAGAGCGCCACCGCTCTGCACTGACAATTTCCGCTCCCGAAGTGTACCTGCTATAAAACAGCTGCACATATGCTTTGTATAAAGCCCTATAACCGGTTGGGGCGAGAGTTATTATGTGCTAGATTAAAACTGCTAAAATATCATTCCTCAGGACTGCGATATGTAAGATTACGAAAACGGCAATTTTCCTTGCAAACACTACTAATGATAAAACATGACACATCGCGCTCTTCTTTGGAGTGAGCAGCGCGATGGGACACCAGGTCACGTTTGTGTGCAATCATATTAATCTGCCTTTAACAACACAGCGGAACCTTTTTATCTCTCCTTCAGGCTCCACTGCACCCTGGCAGCAGTAATGCTGCCAAATATTCGGAAGCACAGAACTAACACAGGAAAGATTATGAATATTTAAAACACAGCAATTAAATCTTAGAACAAGAGGCTGCACTAATTAGAACATGAAATGTGAGAGGTTGTGGTGATGGTCTATCGTTCTAAGCCTTCATTAAGCAAGCTGTCCTGAGCTGTGAAAGGTTCAAATTGTGCCAGGGGCTACTGTGCAGGCAATTTTTCTTTACGCTCCACACCATTTGAATGGAAAATTTCACGTTTTCGAGAGGTGTTTAAAATCAGTTGCTGGGCGAGTTGGTATTTCATGCTTACATTCACAGCGCAAAGACGAACAAGGACACAATGGGAGACATCCCAAAGCGCCGATTTTTACAATGTTTATTGCTGCGCGCAGCGAATACATATAGAGTACAGCGGGCATCCGCAGCCACGTAAAGGAGTCATGTAAGACCGGTAGCAGCTCCAAACCGCAAGGAAACGCATCATCATAGGTACAAGAAAGAAAACATAAAGCTAAAACCAAAAAAGGCAGGACGCAAACAAGAACAAAAACATAATACTCTAGTTAGAAATTGCTGAGACACGACGCTCCTTATCACTTAACAACACCGATGGGGTGCTGACACAGTGTCACATATATTAAGGAGCCTAAATTAAATTTTAAAAGAAAGAGTTGTGATGAAGACGACGAGAATTAAACGAAGAATAAAGAAGAGGAAGAAGAAGCATTCGGTGTGGTGGAGGGAGATGATTGGTGGAGAAGCATTGGGTGAGGTGGAGAGAGATTATTGGTGGAGAAGAGAAGACGACGACAAGGCTTACGTGGTCTAACATCGAGGCTATAAAAATTGCCGTGGCTTAGCTTGGTTAAGCCTGGTGATTGCGAAGCAATAGTGTGTTATTATCGGATCAGCTGGTAGTATGGCTGGTGGTAGTCTTGGGTTATGCTAGTCATCCGTCGAATCCGTGTATGCCGACAAACATTTCCCTCACCAGCGTGCCCATTACAAAATCTTCAAGTATCGATTGGCCGACGGTGCAGTAACACTCCATTTTCTCCGCGTCGTACACGCATAGCCGAAAGGGTTGTTAGTAAAGCGTCTGTTGAATTCACGCGTTGCCGTCTCAAACTCCTTTACTCTTCTCGCATGTTCTTCACGTCGTTCTACTGCAATGTGTCCTTCGGGTTGAGTCGGGCCAGCCTTGGTGAGAGATTTCTGATGTCTTTTCTTCGAACGCTCTTTTCTCTGCTGGGGTGTTTCTTCTGCATGCTGTTTTCTTCGCTTTTTGTTTTCCTTCTCTCGAAACGCACGTTTCTTCTCGAGCCGCTGCTGCCGCTGTTCCGGGGTTTCTTGGACACGCCTCTGCCGTTTAGTCGCGTTCCAGCGTTCTGAACTAGTAGAAGGAGACTCACTGTCGGGCAAACTCATAATTTCTTCCTTTGCTTCTGCTGTTTCCACAGAGGAGGTTGCACGTTGTCGCCGAGCTGCATACTGGGCACGCCGCTTAGAAAGTCGTTCTTCTTCCGTCTCCGTAGCTGGCTGATGCTTCCTCTTTGCATTCTGCCGAGCTGCCTTGTTCGTAGGCACCATCGTAACATCTGGCTGTATGACTGCCTTGGCGAGAGCTGGTGTGACGTCACTCTGACCGTAGCGCCCCTGGTGAGAGGAGCGGGAGTTAGGCCGCCGTTGGTGGCTACCGCCTCGCCTCGCGACGGCGTGAGATGGAGCCCCGTTTTTACACAGCTGGTGTGACGTCCCACCGACCGTAGCGCCCCTGGAGAGAGGAGCGGGATTTAGGCCACCGTTGGTGGCTACCGCCTCGCCTCGTGACGGCGTGAGATGGGGCCCCGTTTTTACACAGCTGGTGTGACGTCACTCTAGGTCACGTGGTGTGACGTCACGCAGCGAGGTCACGCTAAAGGTCAGAGGTGCCTACCACCGCCTCGCCACGGAACGGGCTGAAGTGCGACCTAAGGTAGTATTGCTTCGCAATAAAAGGGCGAATGAGACCGAGGCACGGGAGCAACAGCAGAGAAGCGGAGGCTCCGGTGGGTCAGGGGCACATCGGTTGGAAGAGAGCGACGCCGGCTACGGCTCCGGTGAGCTCGCGTTCTACGGCAACGCATCGTGGAAAGTCCTGCCGTGCCTGAGCCCGTTCCGGGGAGTCAACGGAGGACGCTACCACCTGCTACGGCCAGGGGTGTCTCCAGCGCTGTTGCCACCAATCCGGGTGGTGCCCCCAAAGCCAACAACACCGGCATCACCTCCACGGGCGCTTGGACCTGGAGCTTATACGACGCAGCCAGCGACGCCAGCCCAAGCACGTCGAACGCCGCCTGGACGCCGCCTACTGGATCCATACAACGCCGCAGCCACACCGAACCAACCGTGAGCACGAATGCCGACCGCTAAGAGTAGAACACTAGTAGTAGACGCTAGTAGCAGTGTGGCCAGGTCGTGTGTATTTATAGTCTTTGTGTTTTGTGTTAGTTTTGTGTTCTACTGTGTGTGCCACGTAGGGTGTATTAATTTTGAGTTTGTGTGGGTACACCCGTCGCCTAGTCCATTCTTTCGGTCCAAGGGTTCTGCGGAGAGATATGTGACACACAGTAACCTCCTTTTCCTGCGATCTCACCAGCTCCAGCTATCTCCCTGGCTGTTTTGCTGCCATACTTATGAAGGGTTGTTGTTCTTCCCAAAAAAGAACAATGTTCCTTGCACTGTTGGCAATCACGGCAGTTTATGCCTAGATGACGGGATGCCCCGATGACGCTATTGCTGTGTTCCATGAGCCTCTCTTTGAGACATCTTCCCGTTTGGCCAATGTAGGCTCGACTACAGGGCCAAGGTATAGAGTAGACTACGTCTTTAGCGCACTCTACAAATGGTTGCTTGTGCATAACAGTGCAGGAATTGTTCCCAGTAATGGTGGAATTCACCTTCTTGCACAGTTTTGATAGCTTCTCTGGTGCGAAAAACATCACATGCACACCTGCTCTTTTCCCTATTTTCTTCTGCTGGTGGGCGATGGTGCGCATGTAAGATAGTACTGCCACATTTATTCTGCAGTCTGTGTCAGCCCCTGCGTTGTCTGGTACCACTTCCTGCTTTCTATGAGCTTGTTCTCGGCAACCGATAACAAGAGCGTACATGAGTAGCCAGAGCAGCTCAACCGGGTCATCTGGCTGGAGAACGCAGAATCCAGTCGATGCTCACACGTTCGTGAAAGCACTGCAAAAGCAATACTTTACAATTGCCCATTTCGCTAGTTGTGCCTGGGCTGAACCAAAAGGAAGAACAGGCCTGTTTTTTCGCTGTTCATAAGCGAGACACACATGGTCAGCAGAAAAATATATGTCCAGATCAAAAAAT
Source organism: Amblyomma americanum (assembly GCA_030143305.2). Lineage (NCBI taxonomy): Eukaryota > Metazoa > Arthropoda > Arachnida > Ixodida > Ixodidae > Amblyomma > Amblyomma americanum. The sequence continues at coordinate 342,506 of JARKHS020002311.1, forward strand.
TTGAGTAATTTTATCACAGTAAAGTCTTGCTAAAACAAGTGTTCACACTATAGTTTTGCTAAAAAGCAAGATTTTATGGTGAAACAATTCATCAGATTTCTTGATCTGGTCATTTATTGTTCTGCTGACCATATGTGTTGGGCTGATGAGCCGCGAGAAAACAAGCCTGTTCTTCCTTTTGGTTCAGCCCACTCAAAACTAGTGAAACGGGCAATTGTAAAGTCTTCCTTTTGCAGTGCTCTCACGAAATCGCGTCAGCATCTACCGGATTCGGCGTTCTCCAGCCAGGTGACCCGGTTGAGCGGCTCTGGCTACCCATGTACACTCTTGTTATCGGTTGTCGAGAACATGCTCAAAGAACGCAGGGAAGTGGTACCAGAAAATGACGGGGCTGACACAGATTGGAGAAAAAATGTGGCGGTACTCCCTCACATGCACACCATCACCCACAAGCTCAAAAAATAGGGAAAAGAGCAGGTGTGCTTGTGGTGTTTTCCAACGCTATAGAAGGTATCAAAACTATATAAGGAGGTGAATTCCACCGTTACTGAGAACAATTCCTGCACTGTTAGGCACAGGCAACCATTTGTAGAGAGCGCGAAAGACGTAGTCAACTCCATAATTTTGCCCTGTGGCCGAGCCTACATTGGCGAAACGGGCAGAGATCTTAACGAGACGCTCATGGAACACAGCAATAGCGTCAACGGGGCATCCCGTCATCTAGGCATAAACTGCCGTGATTGCCAAAAGTGTAAGGAACGTGGTCTCTTTTTAGGAAGAACAACAACCCTTCATAAGTTTGTGAGCAAAACACCCAGGTAGATAGCTGAGGCTAGTGAGATCGCAGAAAAAGGAGTTTACTGTGTCAGCACCCCATCAGTGTTGTTAGGTTATAAGGAGCGTTGTGTCTAAGGAATTTCTAACTGGAGTATTGTTTTTTCTTGTTTGCGTCCTGCGTTTCAGGTTTCAGCTTTATATTTTCTTTCGTGTACATATGATGACGTGTTCCCTCGCGGTTTGGCGCTGCTATCAGTCTTACATGACTTTCCTTTTCGTTGCTGCGAATGCCCGCTGTACTCTATAAGTATTCGCTGCGCGAAGCAATAATTGTTAAAGTCGGCGCTTTGTGGTGTCTCCCGTCATGTCCGTGTTCTTATTTGCGCTGTGAATATAAGTCCCAGAGGTGCCCATTGATCCTCATGACTCCCTATACGTTTCCACAGTTTCTACATTGTTCGCTTGCAGTTACCAAGAACGAGAGCTAAAAGCATTTCAAGCTTACAAACTAGTTCTAAAGATGAGAAGCCATCGTACCTGGCCATTGACCTCAGCAAAAACACCTCGGTTCCATGGTGCAGCAGGACCCATGCTAGTGGAAGCATGGAAAGTGTGAAAAGTGTTCGCATTTGCAACAAGAATAATGTACAGTGTTGGTGAAGTCTTAAGGCCAAAGGCTTTTCGCTTCGGCCGCATAACAGAACCATTATGGCAGTGACCGTGTGACCTTGAAATGCTAGCAGAAGGTTTTTTTTCTTGATATAGAGAAGCTTCCTGCTAGAATAGTGTTTTGAATGATCCGCTACAGGATCATTCTAGGAACATTCATTTCCCTGCAGCTGAATCCTGGAGCCTTAACACTTTTCACCAAGATTGTACATCGTACATTAATGGGCATTTCCAGGATATTTTAAACATATTCAGTTTACTATCAAAATTACACTTCTTGAACCCTGTCTCAGTTGCAAGAAATAACTCTGCAAAATAATGAAACTCAAACAAGTAGCCCTCAAACAAAAACTGAACTTACACCACAAAGCCATCGCTAAGCAAAGCTGCTCTGAGCTGCCACAGGTTACAATTGTGCCTGGGCCTGTTCCTCAGGCAATTTTTTTCTGCTTCATATCATTCGGACGGAAAACTCCATTTCCATGAGGAGTGCAGTGGTGTTCATCCCATGTTTCCAGTTTCTAGATTTGTTGCCTGCATTTATAGAGGATGAGAGGTAAAAGCATTTCAAGCTTACAAAATTATTGTTGTAAGATTTTTAATTGGGTTTTGATGCCCCAACGGCCAGTACGGCAGCACGGCGCACCCATCCCTTCCACCAAATGTAAAGACGCAAATCAAACAAGATGTGTGGACAGCCACAATCTTTGTTAGCACGGCGCATCGCAGTAGCCAAGCGTTCCTGAGCGCCCAACTGAACCTTGTCAGCCTCGTCTTCCGCCTGCGTTTTGCCCCTTCGTCAGCACTGGCTGATGGGGCATCAAAGCCGAATTGTCTGTCTTACATTCTAAATATGCGACATCATCCTACCCGGCTGCTGACCTCAGCAAGATACCCGCTGTCTGTGGTGCAGCAGGATCCATGCTACTGGAAGACTGCAAAGTGTGAAAAGTGTTCGCATTTGCTACAAAAGATTAATGTACAAGATAAATTAAAGGGCAACTTCAGAGGATTTTCAAATATTATGTGTTTACTATCACATTACACTTCTTGAGCCTTGTCAGTCACATGAAATAACTTATCAAAATAAGGAGCAAAGAAATTATGAAACCCTAGTAAGTAGAACAGAAAAAAACAGAAAAGCCTGCTACGCACGCCTTGTTTTCCAAGTGCTGAAATTTAACTTAGAACTTTACAGGCTACAGCAGATCCTGCTTCAGGTGCACGCGTGTGTACTGAGTTTGAGAACAGCCGTGAGTGCGACGTGATGAAATGAACTTCCTGCTCTGAAGCGAGCCGCATTCGTTGCAGCGGTTGCAGTGATCGCGAGCACAAGTCGTTGCGCTTCGGCGTAGCCATCATCGATATCGATCGTAGTTCGTATGTACTGTATTAGACAACCGCTGTGAGTGCGACGAGACTATTCCGAAGCTTGTTTTGTGTATGCAAAACTACCTCGGCTGCACGTCTGTTGGGCTGATTTCTGCCGGGACTACAGAAGCGCTGCCAGCATTCTGCTGCGTTGTGCTCCATAAAGTGCAATTTGCGACTATGAGTGGCGGATTACGATGGTATGCTGGCGGCACTGTGAAATCTGTGTGAAAGCATCGGTGAGCATGGCAGATCTCACATCTGGAGCGTCTTTTTTTATTTCCTGCCGGCTGTGCGGGCCCATATCTGAAATATATAATTCCGGAACAAATTGAATGAATCCAGCTTCCCTGCATGTGATCATCGTCTGAGCCAAAGCAACAGTGTTAAGTTTGGGTTGTAACATATCACCAGATCAGGAACACTTTTGTACGAACAAAAACTATTGTCGCAACTCATTCACAGGTGTTTCTCAATGCAGAAGTGTCTAATATGGGCCCACTTGTGCAGCTCTTGTTCATGAGCATTTCAATTTATCTGATGTTGAAAAAGAAAAAAGGACCACAGCAGATGCTTACGCTCCTGAAAGCAGTTAACCCATATACAATTGCGCCTTATTAATATGAATACTTTGGTTACGATTCAGAACTGTAGATAGAGTTTTACTTAAAGCAAATCGTGATTAAAAATGGAAAGCATTTTCAGTAAACAGCTGTAATTACAATTTATTTTTTGCTTGTCAGCGTAGAGTGAAGGTAGATTTTTGACAAATGCTTGCAATATCAAGTCCATTATCGTGGTTGCCATGGCTATTGGCAAAATGCAGCGATCTCAAAGTACTCCGTGAGCCATGAAAATTAGGATAGAAACTGTGCTCTTTGAATCAGCACCTGATCCCATATTCATTGTTGCTTTCGCTACACTGCTGTCACTGAGGTGCTCATCAACTCGGCTTTAATGGCGTCGAAAAGTTGTTAATTGGCACTTCCTAAGTAAGCAGCACCAGCTTGTGTGAAACATTCTCGAAGCCTTTAGAAGCACATGCCATCAATGCACATGCATCTGCTGTGTTCATTTCCTTACGACTGCCTGCAATGAACATCATTTTCCTGGTGGATAAAGGCGATGGTGGGCATATGAGAATGTATTTTTCAGAGGTGTATTCTTCCTAGATTTCCTTCGCCCTTCACATCGCATCGTCACAAACTTTCACAATCGTCACAAACAGGGTAATATCGTCACAAACTTTCGCATGCATGCAGCTTTCACGAATGGGACTGGCAGATGACCCTGCTGCACTGCTCCGTTCTTCAAAACATCCTTTCTTCAATACATGCATGAAGTTTAATAGTAAACTACTCTTTTCCTAGTAGTTACTACCTGCAGTGGCGTACTCCGATTGCAGCATATTATTCCATCACTACTCTCTCCTCATCCTTACATAAAATGCTATTCTTCATTTGGTTATTAGAACTGCAGCATTCTAAGGACAAATAAATGACTTGCACATAGCAGAACCTTCACAGAGCTTTTATTCAATACTAGAACCACTATTTACACTATCAGACTAGTGGTATTAGGCAGGGTGGCACATAAATCATAATGTAGAGTCAACACTGATTCTGGCCACAAATATAAAGCTGCAAAGGTTTATCATCATCATCATCATCATCAGCCTTACTACACCCACTGCAGGGCAAAGACCTCTCCCACGTCTCTCCAATTAACCCTATTCTTTGTCAGCTACATCCACCCTTTGCCTGCAATCTTCTTAATCTCATCCGCCCACCTAACCTTCTGCTGCCCCCTGCGACGCTTACTTACTCTTGGAATCCACTCCGTTACCCTTAAGGACCAGCGGTTATCTTGCCTTCGTATTACATGCCCTGCCCAAGCCCATTTCTTTCTCTTGATTTCGACTAGGATGTCATTAACCCGTGTTTGTTCCCTCACCCACTCTGCCCGCTTCCGATCTCTTAACGTTACACCTATCATTTTTCGTTCCATGGCTCGCTGCGTTGTCCTTAACTTAAGCTGAACTCTTTTCGTTAGCATCCACGTTTCTGCCCCGTAGGTGAGTACCGGTAAGATTATGCTGTTGTACACTTTCCTCTTGAGGGAAATTGGTAAACTGCCACTCATGATCTGCGAGAATTTGCCATATGCGCTCCACCCCATTCTTATCCTACTAGTTATCTCCCTCTCATGATCCGGATCAGCTGTCACTACCTGCCCTAAATAGACGTATTCCGTCACAATTTCTGGGCTCTCGCTGCCAATTGTGAACTGTTGTTTCCTTGCTAGGCTGTTGAACATTACCTTGGTTTTCTGCATATTAATTTTTAGATACCTTGGTTTTCTGCATATTAATCTTTAGACCCATCGATCTGCTCTGCCTGTCTAACTCATTGATCATGATTTGCAGTTCACCTCCTGAGAGACTCAGCAAGGCAATGTCATCAGCAAATCGCACCTTATTTAGGCACTCTCCATTTCTTTTAATTCCCAACTGTTCCCAATTCAGGTGTCGAAATACCTCCTGTAAACATGCGGTGAACAGCATTGGCGAGATCGTGTCTCCTTGCCTGACGCCCTTTCTTATTCGAATTTTATTGCTGACTTTATGGAGGACTATAGTAGCTGTGCAGTTGCTTTTTATATCTTTCAGTATTTTGTATAAGGCTCTTCTACCTCCTGATTACGCAATGCCTGTATGACTGCTGAGGTTTCCACTGAGTCGAATGCTTTCTCGTAATCAATGAAATCTATATATGGAGGTTGGTTATATTCTATGCATTTCTCTATCACCTGATTGATAGTGTGAATATGATCTATTGTGGAATATCCTTTACGAAAGTCTGCCTGATCGTTTGGTTGATTAAAGTCTAACGTTGCCCTGACTCTATTAGCGATTACCCTAGTAAATACTTTGTAGGCAACGGATAGTAAGCTGATCGGCCTGTAATTTTCCAAGTCCTTGGCATCTCCCTTCTTAAGAATTAAAATAATGTTTGCATTCTTCCAAGCTTCTGGTACAGTCGAGGTCATAAGAAATTGCGTATACAGGGTGGCTAGTTTTTCTAGCACGATGTTCCCTCCATCCTTTAAAAGATCTGCTGTTACCTGACTGACCCTCCTCAGCTGCTTTTCCCCTTTTCATTGCTTCTAAGGCTTTCTTTACTTCATCTTTCGTTACTGGTGGGATGACGCATTGCTGTGCACTGCTGTCTTTCTCATTAACGCTCTGATTACATTGGCTACTGTACAGGTCTGTGTAGAACTCTTCGGCTACGTTAACTATCTTATTCATATAGCTAATGACATTGACCTGCTTGTCTCTTAATGCATACATCTGGTTTTTACCTATGCCTACTTTCCTCTTCACTGTTTTCAGGCTACCTCCGTTCTTTATAGCATGCTCGATTCTCTCCGTATTAAACTTCCTTATGTCGGCTACCTTGCGCTTATTTATTAACTTTGATAGCTCCGTTAGTGCTATTATATCGGTAGGGTTAGATTCCCTCATGTTTTGGCGCTTCTTAATCAGATCTTTCGTGACCTGAGATAGCTTCCCGGTATATTTTCGAAGTGTCCTACCGCCTACTTTTACTGCGCACTCTGAAATTATTGATGTCAGATTATCGTGCATTGAGTGAACATCAAGATCATCTTCCTCAGTTAAAGCCGAATATCTGTTTTGCAGCGTTATCCTAAACTCCTGTCCTTTGTAGCGTTGTAGCGACCACAGAATGGTAAGGTCTAGAATTAGCTTAGACTTGCAGAGGGAACGGAAGAAGCTAGTGAAGAAGAAGACCAATAACGAGTTAGCCGCAAGAGGGAAAGCACAGGAGTTTAGGATAGCAAAGGTTAGCTGAGTGAATAAAACCTCTGTCATGAACTGCCAACACTTACACCTAAATGCCAGGTATTCTACAAATATTTGTTGCTTTTGAGTTTACCTTATGTCTTTTAGCTCATTGCAGTATGATGTGCTATTAGGGAGGAATAAAATGCAAACAAAGCAACTACAACATTGGCAGCAAAATGAAAAGCCTAACAAGGGAGTCTTTTTACCAGCCTAGGTAACTCACTTTTAAGGCATGAAGACAATATTTTAATCGACTATGTGTAACATTGGCCGCAAAATGAAAAGCCTAACAAGGGAGTCTTTATACCAGCATAGGTTACTCACTTTGAATGCATGAAGACGATATTTTTTTAACTATGTGTTAGTTGTTTTGTTCAAATTTTATTTATTGCTCTCTCTATGTGTGGTGTACAAAAGTATTTTTTCTTATATTATGGCTGATTCTCTTAAAGGGGGTCATGACAACTTATTTTCGTGTATATACTGCTAACTGTATTTAATTCCCAACACTTTATATTACAATTCCCAGAAGTATCAGTTGATTCTGTGTGCAAGATATTTTTAAAACAATTTTTTATACAGTTATAACTCGATTTAACCTATTATTTCATTAAATTGTGAAATTTGCAAAATAGAGGAAGGCTTCTTTCCGCCCTTCGAAATCTAAAATAGTAACGCAGCGGCACTGGAACGCTAGCGCATCACTTTTGCAGATAACCCGCCCCTGCGCATACGGAAAATCTGCCAAGGCAGCCAAATCCCTTGTGCATGAAAGCGACATCACGTAAAACGGATTCAAATCCAAGGTGGAAGTGCCGCTGATTACTGAGTCCGTTGCTCCATGCAGTGGAGCAGCTTACTGAGCTGTCAAAACAAAACCAGGGCCATTACTTGGGCAACTAGACGTTACTGCTGGTGCGCTGCTAACAAGCTGCGAAACATATTGGGCAAAATAAGGGAGAAATCACTCCTTTATTCTACTCATTTCTTCCGGGAAAACTGTTAAATTGGGTTTACTGATTGATTGTTTCGTTACTTCAGGTTCACGAGAACAATGACCCCTGTGAGTACATGCCGGGGAATCAAAATTTGTTCATAAAATTTGAACTTCATAAATCGGGATTTCTTTAGGTCGAGTTTTAACTGTATTGCAAAATGATTTCTAGTCTGACAACCATGGATTGCTGACATCACGCGAGCATATCTGCTCCCTGTCGTCTGCTGCGTGCTGTTGGCTGCATGCTTGCATGCACGCCCTGGACGGCGGTCACTCGAAAAGTGTTTCAGCTGAACGCAATAAAATGCATTCCCCCTCCATTTTTTAGCAAATGCTTATTACCCGAGATTAGTGGTATTTGAGAAAGCGGACTTGCTAGTGGCGCCAGTTTTTCGATTGTTGAAAAAACCGTAATATGGGCGCCTGTATTATTATTTGCACTCGGAAGCCTGTTAATCGCATGTTATGAGTGTGATCTCTTTTGAGCAGTCAAGTGCTCCCATATGTGAAAAGCGGCACGTGCCGTGCATGCCTTCGCCACTGTACGCCGTGAAGGGCATGTTGGTGACATTCTGTCGCTTGCTACCAAATTCTTGACCACTATTTGTTGACTTGATAATTAAACAAATTACAACACGGTGGCACCACAGTAAGCTTGCGGCATAAAGGACCAGACAAAACTGCCGAATGCCACAGCCTCCTTGCTGCATGCATTTGTAAGTCGAACATACATTCCTTTCAACTCTTAGAACCCTTTTGCAGAACAAAGCTGCTGGCAAAGCCAAAGCGGCTCGAATGTTTCACTGCCTGCACCGATGAATAGTCGCCACCGTCTAAATGAGTGCTTCACGATAAATAGTACATCATTTAGCATTGACTGCGTGCATTCAAAGTCCCCTAGGAATGCGACGATTGCAACCGATGCGGTCCCGCGCTGAGGTTGTTTACATTGCTGTGCACAAACAGTACTGCTCGTTTTCTCGGCATAACACGCAAGGTGGGCTCCTCATATCTTAAATATTATCTGCTCTTGCCCAAAAATTGCAGTTTTACTTGTTTACACACTACGATAAGATTGCAATAAGAGACAATAACACTACCACCTGCTTGGGAAATGGTTCGCGTAGGACCGGCGCTTCCCGCTAATTGTATCTGCTTCCTTCGATGTCACCAATATTTTATTTTAATAGATTTATCTAAAAATACATTAAGAGGCAATTCGTATTAATTAAAACAGACAAATTTATTGTTCGCAAATGAGGTCGACTGCCCTCAGTATATGCTCTGCACACCATTTCGCATCGGCACTTCTTCCTTATTGTACGCACTTCCTGCGATCTAAGCAGTCGTGGCTTTTTTCAAAGTCAAAGTTTATTAGATCAAACATTTTTACAGAATACATAAATAAAGGCAAATGAAGACAAAGCTACACTGGATGACTATTTGCATGCACTAAAGCTTATCAGTTCGCTCTTCGCAATCACCGAAATTGCACACACGAATCCTGCGGATTCGCTTGGCCCTGCAACAAAAGGGGCCGGGTGTCCGGCGCAGACAAAAATTTAAGAATCTGGCAAAAGTCCACTGCTGATTATCATCAAAGTGTGGAGATATGAAACGCAGCCACCCGTTTTTCTTTTTTTGATGCGTGTACTGTAGACACAAGCGCAGGTTTCCTGACCGTTGCCTGCCCGGGCATGAAGCTTTTACTCGGCTGTACAAGCCCAAGCATAGGCGGCAAGCAACGAGCGGCATTTTCGGGCGGTGTTTTGCCCATGTCACTGGCCCCGCCGCTGCGTTTTGTGAACAGACGCCGACTGAAAGCACATCTTCGCTGGTGTACACACGTCTTGTATGTCACCATGGCTAGAATGAGGGCCAATAAGGTTTTAAAATTGTAAGTTCAAGGAATGTCATGCCAACTAGCATCCGCTCTCTTCTGGTTCCCACTAAGCTCATTCTTTACACTACTACGATATGTGGTCATTGGTCGTGCTGGCATCGTCGTCAGTATAGCATGACAGACTATCGTGTCAGTTATGGCATCTGTATACCAACCAGTCCGCCGCCTGTCGATCGGGGTAGTGTGACTGGACCCTACCTGTACCGAAGAAAAACTACATTATACTGCTATTGCTTTTGCGGGAACCGTTACTCATATATGAGGGATGACCGCTGCATTAATTGCCGCAAAAATACAGGGGACAAGAGACCTTGCTGCGCATTGCAACAATGATGGCAGATGATGTAGGTCCGTGTTTGCCCATATGATATCACAAAAGTATTCAATATAGCGGTTACTGCCGGTGGGAGGCATTTCCCCGGTACCAATTTCGATCGCATTTTTGGAATATAGAGTGCGTCCAAGGCGCTACAAATTGAGAAATTGAATAATAGGCTTTTGTATTACTGATTTATAAAGCCGCAATATGAAGAACGACCACATCACGGCCTCTTTAAGGCTTAACCTTTAAAGGTGGCTGGAAATATTGATAAAAATACAAATGGCAAAATAACTTGAGAGCAATAAATGTACCTACCATTAAATGTTGGCATCTGGAGCTGTGCACCTGGAACATAAATATGAAATGCCAATCAGATAATCGCCACGACCCACTTTACTCAAATACCGACTTGGCTCTGTTTAATGTCCTGATGCAACTCGGGCTATAAGGGACGCCGTAGTGGGGAAGGGTTCTTGATAATTTCGACCACGTGTGGTTCTTTATCAGGCAATGACATCCCACAGTACACATTATTGAAACATGGCTGCCACGACTTGTATCACACCCTGTTCGTCCGGTCAGTAGACACCCACTGTAGTGGAATAAATCCTGATTTAAGCATGCAGCTATAATACTGACCCATACAGCATGGCCAAAACACATAGTAACCATGAGAATACATTCCTCACGGCTTCAGCAACCTGCGATGCTTCATTGGTTTTACTTGAGTCTCTGATTGCGCTGTGCACTTGATGCTGCTTTTGAACAAACTACCGGCAAAATAGCTGAATGTGGTAAAATGAAAGATGCTATAAAATAATGCAGCAAACTGCAGCTGCTAAGGCACATACTAAAGAGAAATCACTTGATTTTAAAGTAAAATGAGTGAAAGCCAAAAACTACATAAATGTCAATAATGTAGTTAGTAAATTCACAACTATGCCAAATAGTGCCTCCGTAATATTGTTATATTATTATCCAGGGATTCAATTGTAGTGCAAACATTAGAAGAAAAATGTTATGATGTTGTGATCTACAAGCATACCGATAGTTGCTGAACCACATAAGTGAACAATGCATGTTGCATGGTCAATGCAGTGTTCTCGCAGTGATGAAGAGTGCTTCCATGGGGAGGTGGGGCAGCGCTCACCATTCATACAATGACCTCAATTTGTTGCCAATTTGTGCCTGTGCTAATCCGAAACCAGGTATCACATGCACATTACCTTTCTCAAGATGGCCATGCATACTGGGCATCATGGAACAGGCGGCAATTGCAGTGATGGCTCTTTGAACTCTCATTCAATAAAGAGAAGCTTGAAAGTACATATCCTAAGGTCTGTCGAAGTAAGATGCTTTATGGGTCACATGTCATCTTCGAGTTGCCGCTTTGAATGCGCGTGTATGAGAGACACAATCACAGACAGTCTCCATGATCTACAGCAGCATGAAAATGGGCCACAACAAACATTTAGAGTGGGCACCTGAGCTGGTTAGCACTGCTACAGCTGAGGTGGAGAAATGGAGAAACGGTACGTCTCTATTCCAGAGTCAAAGCTCACACAGCGGTCTGTGACAAAGGTGCTTCCGTAAACCATGTAGTTCAGGCACATTCACAGGGATGAAGACCCGGCCAGATGGCTTTGGAGAGTTAGCAGTGTGCGTTGCATAACTCCGGATGGATAGTTTATCAGCACAGAACACTCAATTCTTAGCTTTACTACTTGTGATCTAGATAGGGTGCTTCTTTAGAATTTAATCTCAGGGTTAGATGCAAACTTCTCTGACAAGGCGCATCCGGAATAAGTGCCTAACAGCACTTAAAGTTTCCTTAAAGGTTATATGAAATGACATGTGACCTCATTCAGTGTTGGACCTTGAAATAAGTTCTTGGGGCATGCGCTACGTTTTTTGGGGGAGTCGTGGTCACCCAGACAGCGTTATTTTTTTAATCATAGGTAATCAGAATTCTGTACTTGCATCAGGGAAATAATAGGACATCACCATGTGGCAAAGCAACCTCCCTACTTAAGCTCGGCCTATAATATCTGCACAGTGCACTGTTCTGACAGAAGCCAACATGAAAAACAGACAACATGGATTAAGCACAGCCGGATTGTCAAGCGTCAGCTGCCACAAATTCACGATGCAGAATACAAAAAGAACACTCAGTTCAGTTTTGTGCCTTTTTATGAGCAACCACTATAAAAATCTGTGACCACCTTTATGTAAAAAAAACTTCCCCAGTGGGGTGAAAATAAGGCTTTGAAGTCCAGCCCTCCAGTTTCACAGAGTCACTGCTATCACTAACTACTTCAATTCCGGAGTTGAGATGGAACTCAGCCCACGATGCTGCTGGGTCTGTTTCTTGACCTCTGCTAGAGCAGAGCTAACCAGCACAGTTGCCGATCTGAAGTGTAAATTAATTATGGCATTTATGGCTGTCATGCGCAGCAACTACCGGCCAAATCTCCAGTCATCATGGGTTCCAAGTGGTAATTGGAATGCAAGACACGAAGAATGCATGCTCTCGGAGCAGAAGTTCTTGTCTGCTATGTACGCTGCAAAAATGGCAGGCAGTGATGTCATACTACAGCGTTGCGACTGCACGCCAGTGCATATCGCCCATATGCAATCAGCGGTGTTATTCGGGCCAGCAGCATCCACTGCAGAAACTAGCTTGTGCCTCCACCCCCCCCCCCCCACTCCTACCCATCTCATGCATCGCATTAATTTTAAGCTCCCTACATTGCATAGGGTTCATATTTCTGAAAACCATCACATGGAAAGCCTGCCGTACGAATACCATAATATGGGCATGTAGATATTACGCAGGAAAGCCAGCATGTCAAATCGCTTTGGACCAAAGGAGCACTAGTAATTAAACATGTGTTTGTGACATGAATGAATGAGGCAACTGACAGTGAAAATCAGCGCAGCCAAGAGTTAATAAATAAAAGATTAAGAATTGGAAATATTGTTTAGTATTTAGAAAAGTTGAAGCATTGAGAGTAGGAATAGGTAGGGAGAGTTAAAATGGCAACCTGCTAAGGACTATTCGATATTGTGCTGAAAAATCGAATTCACATCAGCACGCACTACTAGAAAGAAACTAACAACCGAATGATGCGAACAATGCCCGAGCATGTGTAAATGTGTGTACTGGTTGGCATGAACAATCAAGGCTAACACTATAGTTGTGATAAGTATAGGGCCCACGTGGACATAGAGAAAACTGAACTCGTACCCCTGTCACATAGCATTCCTCGAAGGCCTTGACAGCAAAGGCACCTTTTTTCACCGAAGGACTGAAGCTTCAAAAAAACAGCGACGCAGCTGCACAGTGCAGCGCAAAGGTGAAACAGTCATTGAGGCTTATCACCCGCTGTTGTGCTTGACTCGGCTGAAGTGAGTGTTTTAAAATTGAAAAGGGAATTCTGTTTATTCGTCGAGCTCAGACACTTTTATATTCTAATTGCTTTTAAATGCTAATCGTTTACTGCATCTCTTTTTTTCATCGCTTCTACTTTTTGATGTTGGATAGCACTGCGGTCGCAGGTTCTCGCAGGCCGCACCTTTGGGCTCTAAAGGTCTCGGAGCGGCGCCTTCCCCTCCAAGGTCCTTAGTGGCTAAGCTGCAACTTTTGTGCCGTGTAGCAGCCCTCCTTACGCCTTTCGATATAAGGACCTGATTCTCAACGGCCTTTGTGGTGCCCGTGTGACAGGGGTATTATACGGGCGGAAATGACCAAAACGTAGTCAACCAATCCAGGCAATTTGCACAGCTAGCGGAAAGAAGCTAAATTATATAATGGATTACAAGGTGCGAATATTTAATTAATAAAACAAACACTTTCAGAATGTCGCTTGTTGCATAGAAAAGGGGTGCTGAGTAAGCATCTACTGAAGTACCTTCTGTCAGCATTACAGAGTTTAGCTTTTTTGTGCAGATTGTGACAAGTCTAAAAATAAACAGATTAGTGGCTCAGTCTAATTAAAATAATGAAAGTGACGGTACAGCAAGTGCTGCGAAATGTTGGCTGGGTGGAAAGGGCACCCCATTTTTCAAGTAAATTGCTTTCAAAGAAAAGAATAAAAATGAAATATATTAAAGGAACACCTCTGAACGCTCTTAATGCACCTTCCTACAACCAAGTAAAGCTTTGGGTTGAGCAGACATTAAAAAAAATATCCAGGAGACGTCCAATCTCGCATTGTTATGGGAGATGGAACATTAGTGAAACACCTTGATCCATAGTCCAAACAAGAGTTCAGGGAATAGAAAAATGGTCATCAACTCCAAGAAATTTCATGAGGCATTGTCAGCTAGCAATACTATGCAAACAGCAATCCAGAAAATAGGAGGTGTCTTTTTAGTAAAGTTTACGTCACAAAAGCAAATAACAGGATACACATATGCTTCATAAATATACCTAGGCATTGTGTAGGCAGTGAAAGCGAAATTGTGGAAAGTTGTCGGAAAATTTAGTGCTCTTTCACAACAATGCCCTAACTCACAAGTCTCAAATTGTACTATATGGGAATATTTATTTATTTATTTATTGATACTGTCAGCCGTAAGGCCGTTACAGGGTGGATGCATACAATTGAATACGTACACACAGCCACAAGTACACAAAGCCACAAGTACAAAATTTATACAACTTAAAATCATCAATTATTTTGCCAGCAGATAAAGCCACAAGTGCCTGATGTAGGTTAATGTTCAAAATAATACACTCAGTTTCAGACCACCGAGGATCGGAACCGCAGGTGAAGAACATAATGATTGACAGCAAAGACAAATGGCTTCTATAGGCTTAAATAACGGGACAGATAAGTTTCAAATTGGTGTAGATTGTCTGCTTGTAAAAGGTCCTGGGGCAAGGAATTCCATTCATCTATGGTTCTGGGGAAGAAGGAGTATTTAAATGAATTGATTCTGGCCGTCATGGGTGTGACCTGATCTTTGTGAGAAGATCTCACAGCTCTAGAGGAACGTTGTGTCATGTAAACGCTTATGTTCAAGTTGAAGTGGTTAGTATATAGCAGATAAAACATTTTCAGCCTGGCAACTTTCCTTCGCTTTGAAAGTTGAGGCAAGTTTAGTTCATGAAGCATGTCAGTCACTGAATCTGTAGATCTATATTTGGACAGAATGAATCGAGCCGCCCTTCGCTGAACTTTTTCTATCCTGTCAATTTGGTTTTTCTGATGTGGATCCCATATTACGCTTGCATATTCCAGTGTCGGTCGTACCAGTGTGAGATAAGCTGTTAGTTTTGCTTTTGTGGAAGCAAGCTTCAGTTTTCTTCTTATGAACCACAATTTTGTTTCGGCCTTTGAGCATATGTTATTGATGTGTGTATGCCAGTTTAGATTTGAAGTTATAGTGACGCCTAGATATCTGAAATGGTCGACTCGAGTTATATAGTGCCCGTTTATTTCATAATCAAAAGAAAATATATTTTTCGTTTTATTGGAAATTGTAAGAAATGAAGTTTTTGCATAATTGATTTCCATTCTGGATAATGTGCACCATTGGTTGATAGTGCTCAATGCCGAATTTAATAGTAACTGGTCTTCTTGGTTTGAAATGACAGAGTAAATTAAACAATCATCCGCAAAAAGCCGGACTTTAACAGGGGGCGGAATAGATACTGCAATATCATTGACGTAGCATAAAAATAACAAGGGACCAAGCACAGACCCCTGAGGGACTCCCGAGGGCACTCCCAGGACGTCTGATTTGGCGCCATCTAATTCCACGAACTGGGTTCTGTTAGTTAGATAAGCCTGTATCCACCGTACAATATTTGTGTTTATGCCAAGTTCGAACAGCCTATCAATAAGTTCATCATGTGGGACACGGTCAAATGCTTTAGACATGTCCAGGCAAACTGCATCCACTTGATCCCTGTTGTTCATTGCTTCAGAAAAATCATGTACCGTTTCTACTAGCTGGGTAACAGTAGATAACCTCCGTCTGAAACCATGCTGATTGGGATTTAGCTTGTTGTTGCCCTCTAGATAGTCGGATAAGCAGTTTGCCAAGACATGCTCAAGTATTTTGCAACAGGCACAAGTGATAGAAATGGGTCTGTAATTATCGGGAATGTGCTTGTTTCCAGATTTATGTATTGGTACAACCCTAGCCTGGAGCCAATCTTTTGGTAAAGAATGCTGCTCCAGAGATGCCTTAAATATGATTAGTAAATATTTAGATACCCATTCCGCATATCGTCTAAGAAACTCATTAGGAATAGTATCAGGACCAGAAGACTTTTTCGTGTCTAAATTAAGTAGGAGGGAAAATATACCTTGCTCAGACAAAGTGACATCTGCCATGTCTGATGGCGGTATGCACTTTTCGCTACTAGAGTTCTCAGGCGGAGATATAGGGTGGCTGAACACAGAATGAAAATAAGTATTGCACCTGTTAGCAATTTCTGCTTGATCAGTAATAACATGACCATCCACTTCAATAAACCTCATTTGTTCATATGAGGGTGAAAGGTGACGCCAAAAACGCTGTGGGGAAGTCTTCATAAATTCTGTTAGCTTTTCAGAAAAGTATTGTTCTTTCGCTGTCATCAACATCTGTTTAAGCATCAAGGAAAGGCGCGAAATTTCATTTTGATTCTTTTCTCGATTGCGTTTTCTACGTTTTATCTTGCGTTTTAGTTGGATAATTTTACGACTTATCCAAGGATTATGCTTTCTGACAGTTTTAATTCGATGGGGAACGAAATTTTTCAGACAAAAGTTGACAATGCGTTTAAACTTTGTCCACAATGTGTTGACGTCATCCTGCACATCAAATGAGCCCAAAGACATTTCCAAATAGTCTAAAATGCTTTCATCCTCAGCTCTTGAAAAGTCTTTAACAAAAATAGTCCGCCTTTTTTCATGTTTTGGTGGTATAAGTTGATTTAGGGTGACTAAGACAAGCTTATGATCAGAAAGCCCTTCCTGGATAGACACTTCATATTCGGTTATTTTACTACTTATAAAAACCAAGTCCAATATTGATTCCCTAGTTGCTCCTATCCTTGTTGCTTGTTTAACAATTTGTGTTAGATCATTATTAAAAGCGATGTCTAGCAAGGCATCACAGTGTTTAGCATCAGTTGTATCTATGTCTAGCGACTCCCAACGCACGTGCGGCAAATTGAAATCACCTGCAATGATTACTCTTGCATTCGCAGATACATTACTTGAAAGATAGTCTTGCAACGACTCAAGAAATATGACAGGGGCGTTAGGGGGCCTATAAACCGCTGCAATGACACAGAAAGAAACGCCAAGTTTTAGCCTGCACCAGATGCTCTCTGTGTTGGGGCAATCTTTCATGGGAACAAATTCAATTCCTTCTTTAAAAATAAGGGCTACACCACCACCATGTGAAGCACGATCCTTCCGAATCATTCTATATGTAGGCGGTATAATCTCACTGTCAGCAATTTCAGGACGCAACCACGTTTCTGTAACTGCAATGACATCTGGCTGATGAATCATGATAATGTGTTCGAGTTCAGCGGTTTTATTCAGGAGGCTGCGCGCATTGATATTTATCAGTACAAAATTCCTTTCTTCCGTCTCACACGGTCACGTTGTTTCACTATCAGTTACGAGCGGCCGTTCTGCCTTCGTAAGGCAGTTCTTTTCGTCATCCCAGAAAAAAGCTTCTTTGTCAATGAAAATCCTGTCGCGTTCGAGTCGAACCTTTGCGCCATTGTTCTTTTCATGTTTAGCACTATCCCATAGTTTCTTACGCTTTTGCAAAGTTGCCTGAGAATAATCATGTGATAACGAAAATTTGCTGCCCTTTAATTTCTGGCAGTTATCAAATAATTTCATCTTTTCGTTGTAGTCAAAAAGTCTAAGTATCACTGGACGCGCCTTGTCCGTGCGCTTCTTTCCAAGTCTGTGTATCCGCTCCACTGTGTTAACTTCAACTCCAAGGCGTTCATGGAAAACATCATGCAACACTTTCTTCTTGAGATCATCAGTGGTTTCGATTTCTGCTTCGGCTATGCCAAACACAAGAACGTTATTTCGGCGACTTCTATCTTCCAGCTCAATTATTTTCTGTTGCTGTGAACGGATAGTGGCTCCCATGCTCTGTATCAACGAGTCTAGTCGTTCTTCATTTTTATGTACATTCACTAAAGTATTTTCAATCTCATGGATCTTTGCACTGACTTTTTCTAGTTGTTTAGAAAGAGTACTCTGATTTTCTTTAATTTCCTTGACATTTTCCATTAGAGTTTTCTGCCCTTTCATGAGTTTACTAAACATTTGCTCGACAGTTTCTGGCCCAGGGTTTAGTTCAACATCTCCGGAAAGCATCAACAACATTGAAATACACTCCAGCACAACATCAGCACACACTGCGGGGCACGGCAGAACAATGATGAACCTATCATCACTTCTAAAACATTTTACATGCTTACTAACCTGTAAAAACAGGATAAACGGTTCAGATGGCTTCATTCTGGAGGCTTCGCCGTGCCCACAGTACGGCTCGATGTCGACTGAGCTTAAGTAGCTGGTGCTGTCCGTAGTGATTGCCGCAGTAGCCGTCGAAGGGAACACGTGCGCAGGTCCGTCCCAGGTGGCAGCTTTCCACACAGGTAGCAGCAAAAGATTATCTTCAAAGCTTGTAGCGACAAAGCACGTACTCGAGGCGTGATCCAAAGTTGAAGCACGGCACAGGAAAACCTGTAAAAACAGGATAAACGGTTCAGATGGCTTCATTCTGGAGGCTTCGCCGTGCCCACAGTACGGCTCGATGTCGACTGAGCTTAAGTAGCTGGTGCTGTCCGTAGTGATTGCCGCAGTAGCCGTCGAAGGGAACACGTGCGCAGGTCCGCCCCAGGTGGCAGCTTTCCACACAGGTAGCAGCAAAAGATTATCTTCAAAGCTTGTAGCGACAAAGCACGTACTCGAGGCGTGATCCAAAGTTGAAGCACGGCACAGGAAAACCTGTAAAAACAGGATAAACGGTTCAGATGGCTTCACTCTGGAGGCTTCGCCGTGACTATGAAGCTCAACCACTGAACCTGCTGTGCAGGCCTATGTCCCAGTGGTTACTTTTTCTTGCATAGCATGAAGAAATTTCTGCACAGGCTACAATTGCCTGCTGACAATGTATTCATGGAAGCAGTAACAGGTTTCCTCCTGCAGCAGCAACACATATCTCTTTCTGTTGCAAGGAAAACCATATGAGGTTAACTGACATTAGCATGCTAGTCAAGAATGTAAGACTGATAAAAAGAAAGTTTAATTTTCACCTAAATATTTTTTATACATTTGGCCAGACAACTAACTCAGTACCCTTTGTATTAGCCTTGTCAGGAAATAAACGCAGATGCACAATGCAGATTGTGTATAGAGTAAGAAAAAAAAGAAATTTGTACTGCCATGGCTTTCAAGCTGATGATTGTTTCTAAAAGGACTGTATACACAAAATTTTGATTGCACGTTTCAGTGTTTTTAATGATGCACAAGCTTTTAGTGTACACAGATCCCTATGTCGTATTTGCCTATGACCGCTTATTACTTTATAACCTAATTTTTTTCTCGCCAGTCTAGGTTTCGGTGTGACCGTTCAGCGATGGCTATGATGTCAAAGTCAGTTCTAGGTCTTGTGTTGGGCAAAAACTTCGATATAATTGCTGCTTCTTCACTCCTTTCGATTCCTGTTTTTGAGGCAGGATGGCTTTAGCGTTTAGGGAATCAAAACGGCGAAGCAGCGATTATATTGCGGCGAATATTTGCAGTGTTTGTTTGTTCATTCTTCAAAGCTGCTGGCACGCCGCTTTATCGCTTTGTTTGCGATGCAAGACGCGACAAGATTTATCTCGATTGATCGCATCCAGGAAGAGGTGATTCTACGTTGTTACGGAATGTTCCAGAATGGTTCATCTCGAAAGTTCGCTATCGGCTTTAAACTGAGCACGGCCGAGAGCGGCGGGCATTCTGCTCGACGACCACCGAGCACACATGTTGCTACGCTGCCGCAGACTTATTCAGTCTATTGTGGGCCCAAGTCACCCCAAATAAAGTTTTATTTAGACACCATTTTCGCTGGCGTTCTGCTCCCCGGATCGCAGTCACCACTTAGTGACAATATTGCAGTTTTTCATCTGTCACATGCCCTAGACGTAAAAGCCATCGCTCGGCTGTTGAAACCAAAACCGAAACAGGTGAGCTGAAATTCGATTGCAAGTTATGCAGCAGCTGTAGGCAAATACTACATGGTGATTTGTGTATAGTAATGCCTTGTACATTACAAAAATTACCAAAATTTAACTGTCTATGGTCATTTAAACACAGATACTTTTGTCAGTTCGCTAACAGATAATACTACAAGGCCTGAGAACCTATACATGTAACCATAGTAGATTTCAAATAGTTTTCATGTTTCCAACTAGAACCCACTGCCCCATTTCCTCATGCCAGAGACAGGAATTATCCTCAAGAACATTTGCAGGTGTATTGAAGGGAATGTGTGTGAAACATTATCCGCATGATTAATGTATGGGCTTGGTCAATTCAACGTCATTACCTGCTGCTCTGTTGCGTCGCTATACCAAATTAAACACAAGAATGACAGTTTCGGACTTGAAACAATAAGCTCATACAGAGTTAAATAACACCATTCGGCAAGTGCACTGTGACCACCACTGTCACTGCCCCCCACTCATGTGGTGCAGCTGCATCTCGTTTCGTCATGCACCCCTCACTCCTATATTGTGATGCCACTGCATTAAAACAGTAACCTACAGACTCAGAGGTTGTACGCGTGAAACACAATATGATACTATAGTTCGATACAACTCAAGCAACAAAGCAGTTTTTGCCCTTCAAAGGACTTCCCTGCAGCCAGTGGTGTTAGCGGATTCTCATTATGTCATAGATAGTAATCCACTTAGACCTGCTAGCTTGACACCACAGGGTATGGAAGATGAAAGAGGGTTCATCATCAACCTTACTACATTCAATTCCGCGAAAAAGTCTTTCCCCGTATCCGTCCAATTATTCCGGCCTCGTGCCAGCTGCATCCACACAATCCCCGCAAAATTCCTTACCTCATCCGGCCGCCTGTCTTTCTGCTGCCCCCTCCTACACTTCCCTTCCTTTGGAATTCAGTCAGTTATCCTTACCTTCACATCACATGCCCTGCCCATTTCTTCTCGTGTGCAACTATGTTATCAGAAGCGCACGTTTGTTCGCTGACCCACTCTACACGTTTGATGTTTCTTAACGTTACACCTATAATATCCCGTTCCGTAGCTTTCGGCATTGATCTCAGTTTAAGCTGAACCCTTTTCGTTGCTCTTAACTTTATGCCCCAGACGCGAGTACCGGTAAGATAAACCTGTCATGTGCTTTCCTCTTAACTGATACCGAAAACTTGCCATTATTGATCTCAGAGTATGTCCCAAATGCACCCCATCTCAATCTCATCCTTCTAGTCACTTCCATTCCATGATCCTGCTCTGCGGTCACCACCTGCCCTAAGTAGACGTATTCCCTTACCACTTCCAGCATCTCGCTACCTATCGGAAACTGCTGTTCCCTTTGGAGGCTGTTGAACATTAACGTTTACGTTAGAAAATCATAGGTTCCTCAGGTATTCTCTACAGAGATTACTGCAAATTTCTTAGTCTCATCCGCCCAACTAACCTTCTGCCACCCACTGCTACGCTTACTTTCTCATAGAATCCACTCCGTTGCCCTAAAGAACAGCGGTTATCTTCCCTCCCCAAGCCCATTTCTTCCTCTTGATTTTCACTAAGATATCATTAACCTGCGTTTGTTCCCTCACCCGCTCTGCCGCTTCCTGTCTCTTAAGTTACACCTATCATGTTTATATATTTCGACAAATATAACCAGCAGAAAGACACAGACCGACAGAGAACGACGCTGGGCCATCCTGTGCGCCCCTCTCTGCGCGATTTTTATCTTGCCTTTAAAAAAAGGCTCTCTATATATTCCTTTAAACACAGGAGCTACTGCCTATAGTGTACAACCATGACCAGGGAAAGAACGAGAAGTAGACCATTGAAACGAAAATTGCTTTTTCAGGAAAGGAGAGCGCAGCATCTGTCTCAAGTCTGTGAGGACACTTTTACCACGCTGCAAGGGAAGAGAGGAAGGTGGGAGTGAAAGAGGCGCCATAGTGGAGGGCTCTGGAATAATTTCCACCACCTGCGGGCGTTCTTCATGCACTGATACCGTTAACCGCCGTGGTCGGGCTGGAACCTGGGTACTCCAGTCAGTATAGCTCAGCGTCAGGCACCGCGGGGGTGCAAGTATACCAGTCACAGAGCAAGAAGACAGAACTTCCGTACTTCTAAACCACCGCTCCATCAATTGTTTTTTACGAACGTCTATTCTGGAAATTTTCATTACCTTCATTTTCGATAAACACTAGACCGTAGTGATACTGATCTGGCTGGCATCGACATACCAAAGCGTCTCAATAGAATATATGCTCAGTCATATATTCCTGGATATATTTCTGTTCATATATCTGTGCTCTCTGAAGGAACTTCAACTCGAGACAATAAGTACTGCCTTTCAAATCGTGATTTCTTGCAATGGGTTCGCGGCCGTGCAGCCGACCATTACCTACGGTGGTTGGCTGCACATACACAAAAAGGCGACATCATGCTCCTATGAGGTCGCGCCTTAGGCTATGTTGCACACATTGCAAGTTGCACAAAAGGGACCACACAGTGCATTCGGTGTTCGGAAACTTAACAAAGAATAAAAAGACAGTTAGTGAATTAGCTATATATAGCCAACCATTCTTGTGCTAAAGATGTTCAGACACAAATGACGGTCCAGGTTCAGTGCATTCATTGGTGGGATGAACGAATATTGTGCACAAGACTGCCGTAACGTGAGAGAAACACAGACAATCACAAAACACATTCCTGTGTTTAAACTCTCGTTTCCTAGTTGTTTTGAGTAAACGAATTTTAACAGTCGAGGTAGAAATGCAAAAAATATTTTCGTGTTAATATTAATTGTCTGTACAATTATCTTGAAAAGATGTTCAGTAATCACCGAGCGCCATACGCGTAGAAAAGCGCGGGTAGAAGGAAACAATGAGACTGTTTCCAGCATCCAAATCTCAACTGTCCATCCTCATTTAAGGACCTTTCGACCTGATTTTGGGTCTGGGCCACTCAAATTCAATTAGTCCAAGTTGGCAGCGGCAACATAAATATATTGTGACGCATCAAAGGTGAAATGCAGCCGTTCCCCAGAAGGCTCCCACTTTGATGACCTCGTCTTCGTTGTCGATCTTGCTTCGCTTCTGCATGTAGATCCTCTTTTTCTTCTTTGCGGCACCTCTACAAAAATTCAGGGCGAGCTTAATTGCGCGAGGGGAAAGCCTTTCTGCACCCACTTTGGCTAATTAAAGATTAATTACAAATTAATGAGTGCTTGTTGGGCAGCACGGCTACACAGTCAGGAACAGTAAGGGGGACAATAACGATCCTTTCTTTTTATTTTTTCATTTGGTCTTTTTATTTTGAATTCTTCTAAATTTTTATTTTCTTTTTCATTTGGTTTTTGTTAAGTCTATTTTAACTTTATTTTTAACCAGCTACTAAGTAATACATAATTACGAATTATCTGACCACTATATGATGACTAATTGTTAATCGCCCATTACTTCGTAACTGCTAAGGGTATATGCATTACAGCAATTATGCTATTGATGATGTCATGGTGTGACAGATATCGCGGACGGAGGGAAGGACGGACAACGATGAGCCATTAAAGGCTTTCGCCTTTGAAAAATCACAGGAATGCACTCCAGTGTGCTTAAGAACGAAAATGCGAAGGCCTTTCCTTTTCCTCTTTCTCTGAAGTTCTCATTTTTAATTTGCTTTCTTTATTACTAGAAATTTTGTTGGTTTTATTTTTATTTCTTTTTTATTATCTTCCGTTCCTTATTTTTTATCTTATGTTTTTATTATGTTCATTTTCTTTTTTATGCTTAATAAGCCTTTCCCGCGTTTTCATCGTTTTTGATCCAACCAGTCACAGAAAACGTGCTTCAAACACAAAACATAAATACCTGAGGAGCTGCGCTCAAACTTAGCATTGCCAAGTACCGTAATCGTCGGTCAGTTCCTGGTCGCCAGAAAACGTCATGGAGGGGCTTTTAGCCCGTGTATCACTGGAGAACTTTAGGTAGCCTGCAATTTGCGATTTACCTTTTGAGCGTGATCTTAATTTTGCTCATTAATTGTGAGCATAAACAATGCTTGTTTCGTCTAGATCCCAGCACTGTGGATATTTGCTAGCTTGCTTGTTCAGTAACTCAGTTACACTAATGGTGGAAGAAAATAATTTAGTAGCAGTAGCTCCATTATTTTAATGAAAATGATCACTCAACTCCCCTTATTAGAGGTCATCATGTTTGACGAAAACATTCCAAAAGCTGAATTTAAGTTTGCCGCTTTAACTTCACTTCCAAGGTACCTCAGTCCACCCACACGTACTTCCGCCACTTCCGCTTCCACCACTTTGCTTTTTTCGCGCAAGCCGCTGACCGCTGAGCCGGCTGAGCAGAAGAGCCGATCGACTCAACCACGTTCGAAGAGCTCCAGCTTGCTGCGTGCTCCGCTTGAGTCTTCTCGACCGCACCCGTTCTCATTTGGAATGGCCAGTAAGTGGCAGAATACCGGCGGCTTAACCGGGAGGTCAACGAATTTTTACCGCGACATTTCCTCCCCTGTTTTGGGCGACCTTGGACCTTCCATGACAGCACGCGAAGACAGTGAAATCGATACCAACAATGCGGACGCACGCGAAAGGCCCGAAGAATGTTCTGAAGCCTCCGCAGGGCGAGTCGGCGTTTCTGAATGCTCTCACTTGCCAGCCGATTTTGATGAAAGCGCCGAATATTTGAGGTTGCCCGAGGAGGATCCGTCTACCACGCAAGAAAGCACAGAAGCAAGCTCCTTAACGACAGATGCTGCACGAGAGCTAGCGGACATAGCTCGGAAGCATTCACTCACCCATTCGGAAGCTAATGACCTGTGTCTGCTTTCGCGTCGCCTTGGCCATGCACAACGTCGTGATGCTGGCAAGTTACTGACGACTGAGCGAAAAGCTCATGTTTTTATCGACTCCGTGCATTTGGCCTACGAAGTCAGATTATTGAAAGAGTGAAAAACGGTCTTCGCGATGTTGCAGGTAATAAGGTTTACCTCCACGTGAACATCAACGGATTACCGACATTCAAGACCTCTTCGCTGGGCCTCTGAGTTTTGCTGTGTTCAGTGGCGAATGCAGGCGACCATTTGTTATTTCTATCTATTGTGGTGAAAAAGAAACCTACAAATGTTCAACAGTTTTTGTGACCATATCTATAAGAAATGAAAAGTATGGAAGCTAGCTTCTGGTGTCATCATCAATAGTGTATGTCAGCGTTTCCCTTGCTACAGTAATCTGTGATGCACCAGCCTGTTCGTATGTCATATGTACCAAGGGACACATTGCTCTTTACGGTTGTGACCGCTCCACAAAGAAATTAGAAAGAATTGAGTGCAGGCAAACATTCCCCATGTGTGCTGCTTTCAGGATTAGAATCTCAGAGATGATTCTTTCCGAAAGTGGCTGACGCTGGCCAGCACCACGCTGCACGTCCACTTTTGGAGTTGCATGTGGACGTGTTGAAACACTTTGCGGTGGATTACATGCACACGGTGTGCTTAGGAGTGGTCCGTAAGTTGCTGCAGACGTGGACATTGAACAATTGCCACATCGTCTTGACGCGCAGCAGCAGAGCATTATGAGTACAAGACTGCAGCAAGCTAGTCTGCCGTCAGAATTTCCTTGGCAACCCAGAGCCCTTGATGAATTGTACCGATGGAAAGCAGCGGAGTTTAGGTGCTTTCTTCTCTACACTGGCCCGGTGGTGCTACGCGGTTTGCTGGACGACGACCAGTACAATCAATTTTTGTGCCTTCATTGGACGATGTGCATTCTGCTCAGTGATGTTCTTGCGACAGAGAAGAACAAGTTTGCCTCAGATCTCCTGAAGTATTTTGCACAGCAGTGTGGGGTTCTTTATGGACCTGAGTTTCTGATCTACAATGTACACATGCTGTATCACATTACAGATGAAGCCTCAATTTATGGTCCGCTGGACAATGTTAGTGCCTTTCCAATTGAGTACTGTTTGGGGGGAGTTAAACGGCTGTTGTGCACCTGCAGAAAGCCACTTGAACAAGCGAGCCGCAGATTGTGCGAGTTGGCTTATTCACCGAGAGAACTCCCACCGACTGTGCGCTCGACAGATGTATTATCCTTAAAAGCAGGTGTAGAAAAGGACTCGTGTTGCTTACTAAGCAATGGCAGCATTGTCAGTGTGACAGAGGTGGCTCCGAAGTTTCTTGTTGGCCATGAGTTTTTTCGTGCAACGAACTTCTCTGCACCGCTTTCATCAGAACAGCTGAAGACTTTCCGCACAGAGAATGCTTAACTTGATATAAGAATGTGGCCTGTGGGTTCATTCCGCTTGAAATGTGTGAATGAAAGTTGTCCGGAAGACTGGGTTTATTTTGTTTCCTCTCCTTCATCATAATTAATAGCTAGGACTATATTACAGTTTATCTTGAACGTAGTGTTTCTTCTTCATAGGCAGCAGAAGTATGTCGAGGTAGAAGGGTATTCTCAGTGTTGTTTTTCCGCTCCATTACCATTTTTAGCAGAAGTGTATCTTGGCTTAGTGTATCCTAGGTAGTAGCTGTGCACTTTGAGCGTTGTTATATCATAGCTGGTATATCATAGCTATATCATAGCTGTACTATCTGAGTGTTTTGCTTAACTGAGTGTCGGAGGTTCCAGGCAGTAAAAATGGCATTTTTTGTTCTGTTCAAACGCAATAGGTGCTTTCGTGTATCTTCTTCATGAGTTGTAGTGATAACGATGGAGTACGCATGTTACCTATAATCTGTTGGTTGCAGACACGTGCTTCATGTCTTTCTGATGTCTACTGAACTGAGTACGTCTTCTGGTTAGTGTTCACAGATTTTCTATCACGGTCTGGCCTACATAGGCGTCGTTGTGGTGAACACACGTTGGGTTGTAGAGGAAAAAACCACAACTTCAGACAAGAGGTAAGACCATTTCTCAGTCTTGCGTCCTGCCCGAAATTGCGGCTTCTTTTTCCTCTACATCATGTCTGACCAAGTGGCCCAAAACATCCCCTTGTGAAACAAGGGTCAGCTGCATAGCAAACTGAGAGGCTACACGCTGTGTAATGTGGGTTGTCTGCTTAGTGTTGCAGGCCGATGCGCATGGAACGCTGCTTCGCTCGAATTGCAGAGCAGCCGATGCATTGTTGGTGTAGCTGGGACAATCTATTAAGGTTTCTCGTGCCAGAAATAAAAGCCCCCCTCTCTTATTGTTATCTCTATCTCCAGAGCTTCGGTTAGCACCAACCCAATGTGTCTTGCTCCTGATAATATTTGACAGCATCAGTTTGCACAAAATCGGTGTTCAATACCCCTTGTCAGGGTTGCCAGTGCCCCTTGTGTTACTACTTTACTGTGATAGTGCCTTGTGATCTAAAACAAATGATGCGGCATGATTTCCCCTCTTTCACTTTATGTGCTACGTGAATGAAGTGTTTTGGTGGTGCGCGTTGCCGCTTTTGGTACTCGGTGCTTTTGCTGTTATTGCAGGCTCGGTGTTCTTTGCCTGTGCACTGTGTCAGGGTCGTCACTGTGTCATTCGCCACTTAACATTGTTGGTGGAGAAGCCGGGTGTACGATCGCGCCATGAAACTTTAGGTAGTCAGACCGACACAGTCATTGAGTTTGGCTAGCGCTCCTTTTGTAGTCATGGTGTCATCCTGATAACCCGGCATGTTTGGAACTGATGACACGGATGTTGATGCCACGCTCTGCTAATACGTGTCAGTCATCACCTATAACATGTAGGACCCTAGTCTGATGCCGGCGAATGTCATCATTTACCTTACCGGTACTGCCAGGGTGTAAAATCAAACACATGAGAATGAGCTCATGAGCTGGGACACCTGTAAGGAAAAACTACGCATAAGATTTGCAAGACCTGATGCTGGGAAAACCTGTTGCTCGAAACATCTTTCGTCACGCGCCAAATCCGCCAGAGGACTACATACCTATATTCTAGATGTCTTGGCGCTTCGCCTCAAACTGGACGTTGCTTTGACTGCATCAGACAACGTGGGCTGCAATGGCATTGAGGATGATGCTTTTCATTTGCTTGTCTGCAAGGACTGCACTATCATTGACACCGTCAAGGAGTGCCATCGCTTCGAGCAAATTGAAAACTGATGTATTCCGCAGCTGTTTTATCGACTCCCTAACACAGCAGCGACCTCTTCCTCTGAGAACCAGCAGCTACCACTACGTCCACTCTCTGAAATGCCTGCCCTCGCAGACACAGTCGCTAGGATTGTGTGATGTGAACTAGAGGCCCTTGTGCCTATTACAGTCGCACGCCTCTGCCTATCATGTTGCTCATCCAGGCATTCGTGTAGAAATAAGTTGCCAAGCTGAACCTCAATCCGACAGTGTGTGTGCTCTTGGTAGCCCAGCTGGCACTGAGGTTCCAACAACCTGTATCTTCCCCCACTGTTTCTCCGGAATCCTGCAGACGACCGCCCAAACCGTTTACTACTCTTGCATAGGCTACATTGCTCACCACTCCTGCAGGCCCTAGTCTTCGCATCCCCACGGCAACTCCAACGCTCTACGCTTTTCGGTCTCTATGCTTTTCACCTTCCCACAGTGCCTTCACCTCTAGCGGCCGCCCAGACTTTTCCTGCCGCTTCTCACCATAGGCTCCACCACAGACCTCAGAGGCACGCTTCTCGCCTGTTTTTCCTCTTGTTGTCGCTTCTAGGCTGTTGCTCTCAATCCCCACAGTCACCTCATCTTGCTCGGATCTGGAAATCTAGCTGATGCAGCTCCTAAAGGTGACGCTGCATATATGCTTTCATCAACACGCGTGCATGAGTACGTGATGAGCTCCACCCTTCACTCCTGCCTTCGCAATGTCCTTATTTATGCCACATCTTGTCTGTGTGTTGTAGATAGTGGAAATCTTGCTGCTGACGGCCAATGCAGCGCTCTTGTTGCTACTGCTGACCACGGCACCGCAGCTTGTTTGACCGTCTGACACATGTGCGGCCATGATCTGATTCTCGGTTTAGAATTTCGGTCGGAAAATTCACTCCTCGTTGGCTGCTTATAGGTTTTCCACCTCTATTACTCTTTGAAGACGTTTTCCTGCCATATCAAGCTGCATCCTCTGTTGTCCTGTACCCATTGCTCCCGGTCCCTGATGGTGACTAAATGGTTGCACCTATTCTCGATATACTGCACATCTGGAACGTTGCGCTGCCCCTCACATTTGCTGCTGTCAAGGCCAACACACTGTTCCTACAAGTTCTGAATTTCAGCTTCTGCCTTTTTGTACTTTCATCCGGAATCTGTTTGACCATGCTTTCTCGCCTTTCTTGTTGCCAAGTCCCTGTATTAGATGCTATCCTAGTTCGCGGCCCCGATGCCAACCGCCAGCATTTCCCCCCTTTTTTAACGGACGTGTTCACTGCCATGTAAGCCAATTTCTCCCCACCTACCTAATCTGCCCAACTTTTCATACTTTTCTCGTTTTTTTGGACATTTAATAATCTGCATAAAGCTGATCTCGAGCAAGCTGTAACGCATCACTTAGGAACTGCTGGTGCCCCTCTTGACTGCTGGCACCCGTACCTTACGTCCCACCTCAAGCGCCAGGTTATCTGAAACGAGGTAGTAAATATAATAGCCACGAACATTAGTGACCCTTCCCGCAGCCCTTGGGACTAACCAATGATTCTCTAAAAAATATGGCTCTTGGCAGTTCTGCTTAGATTACTGACACCTCAATATGATTAAC
Source organism: Amblyomma americanum (assembly GCA_030143305.2). Classification (NCBI taxonomy): domain Eukaryota; kingdom Metazoa; phylum Arthropoda; class Arachnida; order Ixodida; family Ixodidae; genus Amblyomma; species Amblyomma americanum. The sequence continues at coordinate 372,383 of JARKHS020002311.1, forward strand.
CAAAAAAGATGCCTAGCCGTTGCCCCGAATGAACGACACCCTTGATTGTCTCTAAGGTGCCAAATTTTTCTTCCACTGGCCTTCGCTCTGGCTATAGGCAAATTGCCATGGATCAACAAGACCGTGAGAAGACGGCATTTGTTTTGCCTGCTGGGCTCTATGAATTTAAGGTTATACCTTTCGGCTCATGCAATGCCCCTGCCACCTTCAAACACATGATGGGCTCAAATAGCCCCACCTAGCACCTTAGCAGCACTCTTACCGATATGCTCGCAATATACGTTTCACTGGATCTTCGTGATTGAGATATTGCTTTCCCTTACGTTACATTTGCAAAGACCTCTTCCTTTCATGACATGTGTTTGCTCCCTAGTCTATTTTTCGTACGGATAAGGGCCCCCGTTACCTCTGGGCACTGCTTCCTACCTTTAATGCTCTACATTCTGAATATGCCCACACCGTGACATACTGTTCGACCAAGCTCACCATCTGGCATGCTTCCGACTACTCGCCTCAGAGAAATCACAGCAGGACTATTACAACCGCCTTAACCACATGGTTTCTATACCCCTAGCTACATTGTCCTGCATGGGTCGCCGTCTCGCTGCATCAGGCTCTCTGTGCTATGCTAGGTCACTGCTGTCACCTATGAGATCAATCCGGTTTTCTTGGAGACTACTTTCGACCCACCTCAACCTGATATTGTGCACCTGTTGTGCCTCAGACCCTACCAATCGCTGTGGCCTGGTGTGCCCCAATCTGAATACACTGCGACCATGTTTTGCGCCCGGAGGACCGTGCTGCGGATAATCAGTGACATCGAAGTAACTGAAGTGTTTCAGTGGCCCATTTTCCTGCTCTCAGTGCCCGCTGCTTTTGTGTTCAGTGCGGGTTCTTAGTTCATTGCCTGTGCGCCATGTCCAAATCATCACTGCATCTTTCGTCACGTGCCGTGTTTACTTCTGTAAGTATATTGAACGTAAGTCGACCTCGCCGCCACCAAATATAATGTCCGAAAAAAAAGCCAAAACTTCCACTATGAAAGTTTATTATCTAGAATTTGCGCACTTGCGTCGTGGTCCTCACTGGTGGTGCTGTTGTCACCAATGCTGCGGCCCACAACACATTCGTCTTCGTGTGAAATTCCACACTTTGGAAACAACCGCATCTTGACATCAGGTGGAACAGCCGCGTCGCTCCGGGCTGCGCTTGGCTCGCGCGGGAGCGGGGCGGAGGACGCGTTCCGCTCGGGTGCTCCTGCTTAAACGTTTCGCGCATACGCAGTAGCAGTCACGCTAGCACGCTGAGCGGAGCACAAACCCGCTCAGCTAAAACTCTCTACTAACGGCAGTTGAAAGACGTGTGTGGAGGGGAATGAGGGAAAGGAGGCCGACCCTGTGGCAGGGATTAACTTGCCTTTACATCTGCCTCCAAGGAATGTGTGCTTGCCTGAATAAAATACTTTGACTTTGAACTAGAACAACGGGAGCAGTGATGAAACAATTTCAGGTGGTTCGTCTTCACACAACCGCCCCCGGCGAGAAGAGGAGCCATCGTGGCGACTTAAGGCGCAGTAAGATAGGCTGGTTTGTAATCCAGTTTGAGACGCTGTACATGAACTGTCTCGTGTCCGTGGTGGAGGATATCGGTAAACAGTTTCCGGGGTTCGATGAAATTGTTGCCATGAGAGCTGCACTCCAGGACGCGCAGGGGCCGTGATAATTGGCAAGAAATCCCGAGGCCAGTCCAGGGGTACTTTACGGTATCCAGAAAAATACAATGGTAGCCACATTGCATATTGGGCGAGTTTGTATTGCATTTTATAAAAAGGAAACAATGCACCTAAAACGAGGGACCACAAAAAGGGATACATGAACGCGCGCTGACTTACAACTGACTGTTTTAGTCGGATAACTAATATAAATAATTTCTTATCGCTGCGTTACAGCCTCACGTTATTGTCACAACCTTACAACGTAAAATTAAAGGAAGATAGCAATAGCATAATCGTAAGCACCTCCAGGCTCCCATGTTGCTCCAACAGCAATATTACGCTCTTAGACAAGACCATCGACGTGAATAATAATAATTGTTTTTTGGGGAAAGGAAATGGCGCAGTATCTGTCTCATATATCGTTGGACACCTGAAACGCGCCGTAAGAGAAGGTACAAAGGAGGGAGTGAAAGAAGAAAGGAAGAGAGAGGTGCCGTAGTGGAGGGCTCAGGAATAATTTCGACCACCTGGGGATCTTGAAGTGCTGCTTGCACAAGAGTCAACTCCTGTGAAGATATGACAATCCTCTAATACTTCCCGTACTAGTTGCTCTTTATGACAATGCCGCACAACAGTGTTGTCAAAATATGGAGTGCACAGGCAGGATTTGCAATGTGCAATGAAATTTGATGAACAAGAGCCTCCCAGAGAAATAGCATGTTGCAACAGGCGTTCATCAAGGCACCTGCCTGTTTGGTCCACATTTAAATGGCCTCACCAGATCGAAATCATGTATACCTCTACAACTCTCCACTGCACAATTTGAGTGCCGTGACGAACTCCACACCCTTCTGAGGCGCTGCCATTTTGTTTCTTGCGTTTAACTCACACTGGAACCTTGCTCAATTAGTTTGACGCAGAAAACAGGACCTTGCCACCAAACTTCTGCGTTATCTTCTATCTTTGGTATATCCGATGAACGTATCGGACCATCGCCCCCTTTGTTCTTTTTACTGCTAGTGCCCTCTTGAGCAACTATTTTTTCCTTCTTTGTTTTCAATCTCAGGAGTAGCCTGTTGCACGTAAACACAAGTACATTTTCCGGAAACATGCTTATCTGCAACGAGGCCATTGCGGGTCAAAGCTTGAACCAACTTCATGCAAGCATGACTTCCTGACGGCCTCTGCCAGGCACGCCAGGGCGATTCCGTTCTTCACCTGCTTGGAATTATTGGATTCAAAATAGAGAAGTGGCTTTTGCGTTCTTGGTACGTAACGCCAACATAAGTGGTTCCTTTGAAACTTGAAGTTTAAATCCAAAAACTTTAGGTGGTCTACCGAAAGCATCTCATAAGTGAACATTAGTTCAGGCGCCGTGCTTGATAGTGCGTTCAGGACATCATTCACCACTTCAGGGTGGCTTCCATCGGAAGTTGTACAAGATCCACATATCTAACGATGCTTTAAGTACAATCCTTGAGTTTTTTTTTTGAATGCCCTGTCTAATGCGCTTAATATATAGCGCACAGAACAGGTGCTAAGCTGGAGCCGATGCATTTTCCAGACCCCTGGGCGTAAGTGCCACCTCCCCACGCCACCATAGTACTCTGCAGATACATTCTTAATAGCTCCAGAAATGATTCTGCCACATAAGACTTTTATGAAACATGCCTAGGAATGTGTCACAGGAGACAACGACTAGAGTCGTTTTGAGATGGAATGCGGAATTTGACTAGATTCATTCAGAAGATTTCAGTAGTTCAGTAGATTCAAAAATTTCAGTAGAGCCTTCGGAAGACCGCCTGCAGTTTTTGGATTTGAACTTCAAGCTTCAAAGGAACCATGGATGTTGCCGCTGCGCACCAAGAACGCACAAGCCACTTCTTTAGTTTGACTCCAGTCATTCCAAGGTGGTCAAGAACGGGATCGCAATGGCGTTCCTGGCAGCGGCTATCAGGAAGTCATGCTTGCATGAAGTTGGTACAAGCTTGGACACGCAATGGTCTCGTTGCAGATCAGCAGGTTTTTCCGGAAAATGGACTAGTGTCTACGTGCAACAGGCTACTCCTGACAATGAAAACAAGAAGGAAAAATTAGTAGCTGTAGATGGCCCTGGGAGTAAGAAGAACAAAGTGGCGGTGGTCCCATATGTTGATCGATTATCCAACAGATGAAAGAAGATAGCAGAGAAGTTTTGGCGACGAAGTCACGTTTTGAGCGCCAAATAAATTGAGCAAGGTTTCAGCATCAGTGAAACGCAAGAAAAAGACGGTAACCCCAAAGAAGGGTGCAGAGTTCGTCACGGCACTCAATTTGTGCAGTTCTGAGTTGTAGTGGTGTACAGGATTCCGTTATCGTGTCGTCATTTCACGTGGGCCAAACAGGCAATTATCTCAATGAACGCCTGTTGGAACACGCTAATTGTTTGGGAGTGTTCTGGTTCGTCAAAGTTAGTTCACATTGCAAATCCTTCCTGTGCACTTCGTTCTTTGACAGCGCTGTGCGCTGTATCTTCATAAAGAGTAACTAGTACGGGAAGTAGTAGAGGCTTATCATATCTTCACAGAAGTTTACGCGTGTGTGAGCAGCACTTCGATGAACTTGTCGAAGCGCAAGATATGACATTTGGAACAACTTGGGAGCCTGTAGGCGCTTAAGATTCAGCAATTGTTGTCTTCCTTTCGTTTTAGGTTGTAAGTTTGTGATGATGACGCGAGGCTGTGAGGCAGCGAGTAGAGGTTATTTATGAATAGGTTTCTGATTAATACAACCAGTTGTAAGTCAGCGCGTGCTCGTGTACATTTTTTCCTGCTCCTTCGTTTTAGTTGCGCTATTTCGTTCCTGTAAAACACATTGGTTCCAGGAGAGAAGCTCTGTTTGGTGTAATCGGTGCCGTGGCAGGAATTGTGGCGATATTTGGGTGTCGGCAGTTGGAGGATGATTTAGCGTCTTAATTCGGCGTGTTGCGCGGCATAAGAAACAGGGCGAGATTAAGAGAGGCCAAGTTGGTAAAGGACAATGGTATCTAATGCAGCAGACTGGTGATGGCCGTATGGAAGAAAGAGGGAGAGGAGCCGGCTGTAGACTGCATAGCAGTATTTTATGCAAAATTCACATAAGAAAGGACGGTATCATAATTCGAGTGGTGACAAGCAAGGGTGTGGTGAAATAGCTCGGAGAGGTTTTTAGACTGTGGATGCTAGGCGGAGGAGATGTTTTGAGACGTTGAAAAGCTAGGCAGCATTGCACGCACTTTTGGATGCAAGTGCACCGTTTCCCAAAAGTAAACGAGCAACATGTGTTTTTGCTTCTAAAGCATATAATCGAGGCTTTATGGCACTCCTAAAGACTGGAAGGCTCCAGAACGTGAGGACAAAGCTGCACCTTATTTTGCACAGACTCATGGCATAGCGGCCGTCCTAAGTGGTTCGTTACACGGCTAAGAAAGAAACCACCGTCGGCCGGCTGCTTTCTGAAATGACTGTACATGCTGCGACAGTAGTGACACTACCGGATGCGAGCGTAAGTAGTGAAAACACTCGCTTGACTGCGTTCTTGATCAGCGTGGAAACAGGTACATATTTGCGTGCGCAAGTGCCGAGCAAACACTTTCGGCTGTAGGAGCTGTAGTTGCAGGGATAAAGGAGATGATCACGAATCACGGATGGAGAACTACGGCGGCAGATAGCGCGTGAAGCAGAAGCACCATTGGGCTGGACACAAACTCGAGACGAGAAGCGATCAGCGGGTCTGTCTATCTGAGGGCATGTCGCTGATATAGAGCGACGGCAGGGAGGCATCAGAGGTGGATACGCTGGCAATCTCAGCTGAAATTGGGCAGCGGGACAGGGCATCAGCAACTTGATGCTTCCAGCAGAAGCGATAGACGACGCGGATGTCATATGCTTGCACAAAACTTCACCTGGAAAGGCGCTTAGATGGGTATTTGCAGGAATATATCTAACAAAGGGCATGGCGGCCCGTCACAACGTCAAAAGGGCGGCCATGGAGGTAAGACCGGAATTTGGCAAGATCCAATACAATAGCCAAACCCTCTTTCTAAAATCCAGAGTAATTGGATGCAGCCTTCGTGAGTGTGCTGTCTGCATAGCCGACACAGTATTCATTGAAGCCAGAGGCGGGCTGAATGAAGACTGGTGTCCATGTGGACCTCGGTAACAGCGGTCGAGTCGAAACGGCTCAGTATGTGTGGTGCGGTGAAGAGGCAGGGCAAGATGTTCTAGGCGTCATCACACGCTGGAGACCGCAGCGATAAATCGGAACTGCTGGACAGAAGTTGTGTTAAGGGCGCAGCAATGGAAGCGATCATGGTGAGTGAACAGCGCAACAAAGGCAGGACAAAGGCAAGCAAGCGTTTGCCTTGCCTTTGTCCCACCTTTGTTGCGTTTTTCACCCACCATGAATGCTTGCCAACTCGCCCAAATTTCAGCATTACTCAAAGGAAGGGATGTTTTAAATAAACCAGTGAATGTAAGGGCACAGCCCTAAGCTAAGGCCAGCGTCAGAGAGGCAGGTCAAGGCGTTCTGGAGCAGGGAGAGATGGGTGTCAATGTTGGGGAAAAAGAATGTCGTAAAGGTCGCAGAAGCTCTTCTTCCACTTTATTCTCAGCAAAAATGTAATTCATCATCCCCAGGGGCTTTACAAAGGCCGAAAGGCATGACAGTAAATTCATGCAACCCGTCGGTGGATACAAAAGCTGTTTGGGGCGATCGGCCTTGCTTCGTCATGACAGACAGACAGACAGACAGACAGACAGACAGACAGACAGACAGACAGACAGACAGACAGACAGACAGACAGACAGACAGACAGACAGACAGACAGACAGATAGATAGACAGATAGATAGATAGATAGATAGATAGATAGATAGATAGATAGATAGATAGATAGATAGATAGATAGATAGATAGATAGATAGATAGATAGATAGATAGATAGATAGATAGATAGATAGATAGATAGATAGATAGATAGATAGATAGATAGATAGATAGATAGATAGATAGATAGATAGATAGATAGATAGATAGATAGATAGATAGATAGATAGATAGATAGATAGATAGATAGATAGATAGATAGATAGATAGATAGATAGATAGATAGATAGATAGATAGATAGATAGATAGACAGACAGACAGACAGACAAACAGATATATCATCATCATCAGCCTTACTACACCCACTGCAGGGCAAAGGCCTCTCCCATGTCTCTCCAATTAACCCTATCCTTTGCCAGCTACATCCACCCTTTGCCTCCAAACTTCTTAATCTCATCCGCTCACCTAACCTTCTGCCGCCGCCTGCTCCGCTTACTTTCTCTTGGAATCCACTCCGTTACCCCTAAGGACCAGCGGTTATCTTGCCTTCGCATTACATGCCCTGCCCAAGCCCATTTCTTTCTCTTGATTTCGACTAGGATGTCATTAACCCGTGTTTGTTCCCTCACCCACTCTGCCCGCTTCCGATCTCTTAACGTAACACCTATCATTTTTCTTTCCATGGCTCGCTGCGTTGTCCTTAACTTAAGCTGAACCCTTTTCGTTAGCCTCCACGTTTCTGCCCCGTAGGTGAGTACCGGTAAGATTATGCTGTTGTACACTTTCCTCTTGAGGGAAATTGGTAAACTGCCACTCATGATCTGCGAGAATTTGCCATATGCGCTCCACCCCACTCTTATCCTTCTAGTTATCTCCCTCTCGTGATCCGGATCAGCTGTCACTACCTGCCCCAAGTAGACGTATTCCGTCACAATTTCTAGGCTCTCGCTGCCGATTGTGAACTGTTGTTCCCTTGCTAGGCTGTTGAACATTACCTTGGTTTTCTGCATGTTAATTTTTAGACCCATCGATCTGCTCTGCCTGTCTAACTCATTGATCATGATTTGCAGTTCACCTCCTGAGTGACTCAGCAAGGCAATGTCATCAGCAAATCACAGATTATTTAGGTATTCTCCATTTATTCTTATTCCCAACTGTTCCCAATTCAGGCCTCGAAATACCTCCTGTAAACATGCGGTGAACAGCATTGGCGAGATCGTGTCTCCTTGTCTGACGCCCTTCCTTATTGGAATTTTATTGCTGACTTTATGGAGGACTATAGTAGCTGTGCAGTTGCTATATATATCTTCCAGTATTTTGACATAAGGCTCTTCTACCCCCTGATTACGTAAGGCCTGTATGACTGCTGAGGTTTCCACTGAGTCGAATGCTTTCTCGTAATCAATGAAAGCTATAAGGTTGATTATATTCTGCGCATTTCTCTATCACATGATTGATAGTGTGAATATGATCTATTGTGGAATATCCTTTACGAAAGCCTGCCTGATCATTTGGTTGATTAAAGTCTATCGTTGCCCTCACTATATTAGCGATTACCTTAGTAAATACTTTGTAGGCAACGGATAGTAAGCTGATCGGCCTGTAATTTTGCAAGTCCTTGGCGTCCCCCTTCTTATGAATTAAGATAATGTTTGCATTCTTCCAAGCTTCTGGTACAGTCGAGGTCATAAGGCATTGCGTATACATTGTGGCTAGTTTTTCTAGCACGATGTCCCCTCCATCCTTCAACAGATCGGCTGTTACATGATCCTCCCCAGCTGCTTTTCCCCTTTTTAATGCTTCTAAGGCTTTCTTTACTTCATCTTTCGTTACTGGCGGGATGACGCATTGCTGTGCACTGCTGTCTTTCTCATTAACGCTCTGATTACATTGGCTACTGTACAGGTTTGTGTAGAACTCTTCGGCTACGTTAACTATCTTATCCATATTGCTAATGACATTGCCCTGCTTGTCTCCTAATGCATACATATGGTTTTTACCTATGCCTAGTTTTCTCTTCACTGTTTTTAGGCTACCTCCGTTCTTTATAGCATGCTCGATTTTCTCCATATTAAACTTCCTTATGTCGGCTACCGTGCGCTTATTTACTAATTTTGATAGCTCCGTTAGTTCTATTCTATCGGTAGAGTTAGATGCCCTCATGTTTTGGCGCTTCTTAAACAGATCTTTCGTCACCTGAGATAGCTTCCCGGTATCCTTTCGAACTGTCCTAACGCCTACTTCTACTGCGCACTCCGTAATTATTGTTGTCAGATTATCGTGCATTGAATGAACATCAAGATCATCTTCCTCAGTTAAAGCCGAATATCTGTTTTGCAGCGCTATCCTAAACTCCTGTGCTTTCCCTCTTACGGCTAACTCGTTCATGGTCTTCTTCTTCACTAGCTTCTTCCGATCCCTCTTCAAGTCTAAGCTAATTCTAGACCTTACCATTCTGTGGTCGCTACAACGCACCTTTCCGAGGACGGCCACATCCTGAATGATGCCAGGTTTAGCGCATAGTGTGAAGTCGATTTCATTTTTAATCTCACCAATGGGGCTCCTCCAGGTCCACTTCCTGTTTTCTCGTTTGCGGAAAGGTATTCATGATCCGTAAATTATTTCTATCCGCGAATTCGACTAATAACTCTCCCCTGCTATTTCTAGAGCCTATCCCATAGTCACCTACCGCGTGGTCGTCAGCCTGCTTCTTGCCCACCTTCGCATTGAAGTCGCCCATCAGTACAGTGTACTGCGATCTTGCTTTATTCATTGCCGATTCTACGTCCTCATAGAAACTTTCAACGGTCTGGTCATCATGGTTGGATGTGGGTGCGTAGGCCTGCACCACTTTCAGCTTGTACTTCCTATTCAGCCTAATTAATATAGCTGCTACCCTCTCGGTAATACTGTAGAGCTCCTCTACGTTGCCAGCTATATCCTTTTTAATGAGGAATCCCACACCTAGTTCTCGTCTATCCTCTAACCCGCGATAGCACAGTATGTGTCCGTCCTTTAGCACTGTATACGCCTCACCTGTCCTCCTAACTCCGCTAAGCCCTATCACATCCCATTTAATTCCCGCTAGTTCCTCAAACAGCGCTGCTAGGCTAGCCTCACTAGCTAAAGTTCTAGCGTTAAACGTTGCCAGGTTCAGATTCCAATGGCGGCCTGTCCGGAGCCAGAGATTCTTAGCACCCTCCGCTGCGTCACAGGTCTGACCGCTGCCGTGGTCAGTTGCTCTGCAGCCGCTGAGGACTGAGGGCCGAGGGTTAATTGGTTTGATCATAGAAGGTTGTGGCCAAGTACTACACCAGGGTGGCCAAATCCTGCTCTGGTGAGAGATTGCGTTTCGGTTCTGGTCGCCGAGATCAGGCCGCACTCCAGGCCTGGTTATGCAATTCCATCGACACGCGGATTTTTTTTTAACCCGGTGGAGAATTGCGCGGCACCAGGATTTGAACCACGGTCCTCTTGCACGCGAGGCGGATGTTCTACCTCTACGCCATCGCTGCATTTCAACAGATATATATATATATATATATATATATATATATATATATATATATATATATATATATATAGAGAGAGAGAGAGAGAGATAGATTGATAGATAGATAGATAGATAGATAGGCATACAGACAGACAGACAGATAGATAGATAGATAGATAGATAGATAGATAGATAGACAGATAGATAGATAGATAGATAGATAGATAGATAGATAGATAGATAGATAGATAGATAGATAGATAGATAGATAGATAGATAGATAGATAGATAGATAGATAGATAGATAGATAGATAGATAGATAGATAGATAGATAGATAGATAGATAGATAGATAGATAGATAGATAGATAGATAGATAGATAGATAGATAGAGAGATAGAGAGATAGAGAGATAGATAGATAGATAGATAGATAGATAGATAGATAGATAGATAGATAGATAGATAGATAGATAGATAGATAGATAGATAGATAGATAGATAGATAGATAGATAGATAGATAGATAGATAGATAGATAGATAGATAGATAGATAGATAGATAGATAGATAGATAGATAGATAGACAGACAGACAGACAGACAGACAGACAGACAGACAGACAGACAGACAGACAGACAGATAGATAGATAGATAGATAGATAGATAGATAGATAGATAGATAGATAGATAGATAGATAGATAGATAGATAGATAGATAGATAGATAGATAGATAGATAGATAGATAGATAGATAGATAGATAGATAGATAGATAGATAGATAGATAGATAGATAGATAGATAGATAGATAGATAGATATGCAGACAACAACGTCTCGGGTGCAGGGGCTAATGGAAGACGAGATCTCCCTGACGGGGCCCAAGCAACCGTCGCATAGCTCAGAATAGGCAGCAAAAGAACAAGAACTTCATGCACTTATTGGATCGAGAACGAAATTTTAAAGCAAAGTGAGCAATGAGGAAAGTGCATGATTTTGCAATGATTAAATTATACAGTTAATAGATACGAGGTGTGAATGAAGTCAGAAATGTAAGAAAATTTACACAATCAACGAAACAGCAGAAACAATAAATAATTCTGTTCATTGTTTTCTATTCATTCGTTGGGTGCAATCATGCGCGCAACCTGTTCATATTTATTATTGTGTAAATAGTTTTTTGTGTATTACCTGTCCCCCTGTCCTCTCTTCCTGTCCCCTCACCTATTGCATTTCATTTCTCTGTACTGCCTGCTATTCTTTATTTTCTCTGCCCCAGCCAAGGTGCTTCAGTATCGATGGCAGATGCCAAGGTTAGAAAATTGTTTCCATCATTTTTCCTATTATTATAGAAACCACTTTCTACTACTCCTACGACCGGCCAGTTCGATTCGAGCCTGCCAGTACCAGGAACGTATATGGAGAGAATAAAACTGTTCTGCCCCTTGCAAACAGTCTAGAGCGCCCTTTAATCACGGGAGGGTATAGCCGTACTTGCACGTGACCATTTTAAGGCGGCTGGAATCAAAAGTGAAACGTATGGAGTATTTTTTTCTTTTTCAGAGGAACAACAAGTTATGCTTTTGGGCTGGTCGATGGCTGAATGGTGCAGTTTTGGATGATTTGGTCGACCTGCGCTTCGACAGTCTAGCGCTTCGTTGCAGAAACACGATAGGCATGCTGCCGCATCGGGGCTTAGGCACCAGTACCGATGCGATGGGTGCCAATGGAAGTTCGGCCCAAAGAACTTTGGTGAGAGTCGAAGGGAGTGCAAAGCTGGTGAAAGGCGGTTAGAAGCTGAGTGCGTTGCGACGAAAGGAGGTCGACGCCGATAGAACGAAGAAACATTTTGTCAGAAGAGGGATCGGGCTCAGGTGAAGGGCTGAGGGCGTTCATGTGAGGTACGGCACATCGTCAGTCTCTTCGCGGATGAGCAGAGACGCGATGGGCTGCATACTCCCGAGAAATTCACCAAAACGCAAAGCGATAAAGGAGGAAAATGGGTTACAGACCAAAAGGACCGCCAAGTCAGGGGAGGCAGTCAGTGCTCCTCACTTTGTAATGTATGAGCACAACTTATGTTCACCTATAGTTTGTGTTGAAAGCATTGCAGTTGCCAGTCAGCATTGTCGGTTTTAGTCAAGATACTGTAGGCTATAGTCAAATACAACTAAAGAAAGCCGCATATCCCTTTAGCGAGTTTCCTCAGCCGGTTATCATCATCAGCAGCTTGACTTCACCCACTGCCGACAAAAGGCCGCCACCACGTATCCCCAAATAACCCTGTCCTTTGTCAGCTGACCTATGCCTGCAAACTTTCTAATCTCATCCGTCCACCTAACCTTCTGCCGCCCGCTGCTACTCCTGCCTTCTCTTGAAATTCACACCGATACCCTTAAGGAGCAGCAGTTATCTTGCCTTCGTAGTACATGCACTGCCCAAGCGCACTTCTTCCTCTTGATTTTGACTAGGATGTCATTGATACGCGTTTGTTCCCTCACGCACTCTGCTCGCTTCCGGTTTCTTAACGTTACAATCATGATTTTACTTCCCATACCTCGCTGCATTATACTTATTTAAGCTGAACCTTTTTCGTTAGCCTCTACATTTCTTGCCCCTTGAGTGTGCACCGGTAAGAAAAAGCTGTTGTACACTTATCTCTTGAGGGCTATTAGTAACCTGCTATTCATGATCTGAGAGAACCTGCTATATGCACTCCACCCCATTTTTATCCTTCTAGTTATTTCCCTCTCATTATCCGCATCAACTGTCACTACCAGCCCTAAGTAGGCGTATTCCTTTACCACTTCCAACACCACGTTGCCAATTGTGAACTGCTGTTCACTTGCTATGCTGTTAAACATTACTTTTGTTTTCTGCATATTAATTTTCATACCCACCGTACTGCTCTCTCTAACTGTTTAATCATGATTTGCAGTTCATCTCCTGAGTGACTCAGCAAAGCAGTGTCATAAGCGGATCGCAGATTATGTCGGTATTCTCCATTGTTATTATCCCCAACTGGTCCCAATTAAGGCCTCGGAATACCTCCTGTAAAAAGGCGGTGAATAGCATTGGCGAGATCGTGTCTGCTTTCCTGACGCCCTTCCTTATTGGAATTTTATTTCTGTCTTTATGAAGGACTAACGTAGCTGTACAGTTCCTATATATATATATATATATATATATATATATATATATATATATATATATATATATATATATATATATATATATATATATATATATATATATATATCTTCTAGTATTTTGACGTAAGACTCATCTACACCCTGATTCTGCAATGCCTGTATGACTGCAGAGGTTTCCACTGAGTCAAATGCTTTCTCAAAATCAATGAAGGCCATATATAGGGATTGGCTCTAGTATGCGCATTTCACTATTATCTGATTGAAAATGTGAATATGATATATTGTAGAATATCCTTTACCAAAGCATGCCTGATGATTTGGTTGAATTAAGTGTAAGGTTGCCCTGACTTTATTATCGATTACCTTAGTAAATACCTTTTACGCAACGGACCGTAAGCAGATCGGTCTGTAATTTTTCAAGTCCTTGGCATCTCCTTTTTATGAATTAAGATTATATTGGCGTTCTTCCAAGCTTCTGGTACGGTCGAGGTCATAAGGCAATGCGTATAGAAGGTGGCTAGTTTTTGTAACAGAAACACCCGTCCGTCTTTCAAGAGATCTGCTGTTACCTGATTTTCACCAGCTGCTTTTCCCCCTTGCGTTGCTGGTAAGGCTTTCTTTATTTTCTCTTTCGTTGCTGGAGGGATGACGCATTGCTGTGCGCTACTGTCCCTTACATTACCGTCCTGATTATATTGGCTGCTGTATATATTCATCAAGATTCATCCACTCGGCCTATTCCTATCATATAAGTGTCACTGAACTAAAACGTAATGCTCATCTTACAAACTTGGCAGACCACCGTACTATTGCAAGACTATGCCTTTTTCATAAATTTTACTATCACCCCATGACCAAGTCTCTTACCAGCCCTGCCCAACGCATCTCCAGCCGCACGAACCACCAGAAGGCCGTTTACCCACCCCCCCCCCCCGGGCCCGGACTAGTGCTCACATGTCATCATTTTTGTCCGCACTGCAAAGGACTGTAAAGACTTGCCCAACACCGTCGTACTTCACTCCGACCCATCATCATTCAAAAAAATCTATCGAATCAACCATGTGCCCTGAATTCCACTCCCTCATGTAATACCCCTTTAATGGGGCCTTTGAGGTAGCAATAAATAAAATTAATAAAAAACTTTTCGGCTACTTTAACTATCTTACCTATATTGCTAATTACATTGCCCTCCTTGTCTCTTAACGCATACATCTGGTCTTTACTAATGCCTAGTTTCCTCTTCACCGCTTTTAGGCTACCTCCGTTCTATAGAGCATGCTCGATTATCTCCTTATTAAATTTCCTTATGGCGGCTACCTTGCGCTTATCTATTAACTTCGATAGCTCTGCTAGTTCTATTCTGTCTGTAGTGTCAGACGCCCTCATGCTTTGAAGTCTCTTAATCAGATATTTCGTCTCCTGACATAGCCTGCCGGTACCCTATCAAGCTGTCCTACCGCCTACTTCTGAGCACTCCGTAATGCTAGCTGTCAGATTATTGTTCACTGTATCAACATTAAAATAGTCCTCATCAGTGAAAGCTGAATATATGTTCTGCAGCGATATCCTGAATTCCTCTAGTTTCCCTCTTAGCGCTAGCTCGTTATTGGACTTTTTTGGAGCGATGTTTATTGCCTCAGGGCATAAAAACTATGAACTGAGACATGAGTAAGAAGCTTAAGTGAATGAAAGAAGGTGGGCTGATCAGATGAAATCAAGAAGGGAACGACAATATGGACCCTGTGTGCAGGCAATATAGGAATCCGGATTGTCTGGTGAGAGACCCACTGCCGCCAGATGCCGAATTATCGTCGGCTTCAGCGCCGGGCAGTACTACAACAAGTGCTGGATATAAGCCTCACAGTCTCTGATCTTGCAGACTAGACACCCGGGACAGGTATATAAATCTTTGAAGTGCGGCCACTTGCGTGTCACAGCTGGAGTTAGGGCAACCTCAACCCGTATCATCCGATGCGCAACCTCCTCTGCAAGGGTAAGACCACGGCGGAGGGTTACCTCACACGGAGGGATTAGAGCACGTGCGCGGCACCGGAGCTGTTCCTTTCTTGTTAAAAGGGGGGTGACGTCATCCAGAGTGAGGACTCGAGGCAAAGACGAGGTTGGGGTCGAAAGGTGGGTCGCAGATTCTGCGCGGCTTTATGCGCTCAGGAGGTCACTCGGGATCCACTCAATGCGGATTTACGGCGGGATGCGTGCCGCTAGACGATGGATGTCTTGGGAGATTTCTGGGGTGCGACCTGAATCGTCGTAGTAGGCGTGTGACGTGAAGGGCGTCGGTGCGAATGACAGCGCGGGCCCTGGGTAGCATGGGAAGGGCGGCCACAGAGCAAAGTGCCTCTTGAACCACAAACTTCTCCGCACAGATGGCGGAAAAAGGTTATGAGAGGCGAAACCTTGACGTTTTGTTCAGAGCAGGTCTGCAAGTAGAGTAAACTGCAGTTGTTTCTCAGGCCTGGATGCTTGCGTCAAAGTACATAACGAAGGAGCCATGCGGCAGATTGGCGTCTTGCTTTAAAATTTGGTCGCGAAACGACGATGCCGCGCGGGTAGATGATCGCTTTCGTAGATCAGTTGGCTTGTTGTCGCTTAGCTAAACAAAATGCCAGCAATGAAGAACAGGAGGCGGCGGCTGTAGAATAGAGTGCGATGAAGCAGCATATGCCCTGAGTGCACACGTCGTGTGTGCAAGGCTTGACTTTAGGCGGCGAGCCTCGCGTCGTTACTGCACCAGCTCATCTAGTGTATTCAGATGCGTATTTCTTGGAGTGCCACGATCGGGGTAATGCGGGGAAGGCAAGTGATGACCCTCATTGCCTCTCGATTACCAGCTTCTAGACGATCCCATTGAGCCCTCGTCAAATGCTGGAATTGGGCTTGATAAACGAAACTCGGTTGCACAACCGCCCGCACCAACTGTCGTGCAACAGTAGAGCGGGGTCCGCCTGTTTTAGGAGCAATGCGTCTAAGAAGACCCAACGCCTGAATTGCTTGTTTTTTAGGCCTAGAAAGTCAAGCATAACCTGTTCCTGACTCGTGTATTGTCAAGCCCAAGATTTTTACGGCCGAACTTTTTTGAATTGGGGTTCCAGATAGATGGAGACGAATTGGGGTTGCACCAAGTTTACGAAGCCCCAGCGGTTGGCGACTTACACGAAAGTTGTTTTGCTCACTGAAAACTGCCAACTAATAGAAGAAGCAAAAGCCGACGTAATATCTATGGCTGATTGTAGGCCTGCTGCTTGAGTCATCAGGTCGTTGTGAGTGCTCCACACTGTTATGTCATCAGCATACCATAAGAACTTAACCTCAGAGACATCTTGTAAGCGCCAAGTAAGGGGGATAAAAGCAATATTGTAACAGTTGTTACACTGAAAAGGAACTGCAGCGGCTGAACGAGGGCACCAGAGAAACGGACCTACAATTCAGCGTCGTCTACTTCTAGAGGCTGCGATCTCTTTCTTCTTCTACTTCCAATCCTCATGTCACTGCCCCCTCTTCAGGAGCATCGCCCCGATGCGGTGTTACCGTCAGACTGAATAGCGGGGAGAAAAAGTGTTCAAGAGGTACACCACGAGTCTGACATCACGTAATATGACTACATGCAGCCGGAAAGTCACTCGGGGGGGGGGGTCGCTCGTAGTACGGCTTCATTCGAACCTCATGTACAATGTCGCTGCGCTTGCCGTTGTGCGATGAACGAGCTGGCGAGGCTGGTGCAACTTCGTAACTTCGTACGTTACGTCGCTGAGGCGGCGGACAGCAAGGTAAGGGCCGAAGTAGCGGCGCAGTAACTTTTCGGACAGCCCGCGACGACGAACGGGCGTCCAAACCCACACATAGTCGCCTGGGTGGTAGGTAACGTAGCGGCGTCCAAGGTTGTAGCGCTCAGCATCGATCTGCTGCTGACGGTGAATGCGGTGTCTGGCCAGTTGCCGTGCTTCTTCCGCGCGCTGAACATAGGTGGCGACGTCGACAACAAGTTCACTCTCACTGTCAGGGGGGTCCACGGGTAGCATAGCATCGAGGGGGGTGGTAACCTGTCGACCGAAGACTAATTCGAACGGAGTGAACTGCGTCGTCTCTTGCTGCGCGGTATTATACGCGAATGTTGCGTATGGGAGAATTTCGTCCCATGTCTTGTGCTCGATATCAATATACATGGAAAGCATGTCGGTCAAGGTCCTGTTGAGGCGTTCTACCAAGCCATTTGTCTGCGGGTGGTAGGCTGTTGTACGTCTATGGCTGGTGTGCGTGAGCTTGAGTACAGCTTGAGTGAAGCGGGCCGTAAATGCAGCTCCACGGTCAGTAATGATAGCTGCAGGAGCGCCATGACGCAGGACGATGTTGTGGACGAAGAAGTCGGCGACTTCAGCAGCAGTACCATTTGCAAGTGACGTGGTCTCAGCGTATCGGGTCAAATAATCTGTCGCGACCGCAATCCACCGGTTTCCTCTGGTCGACTTCGGAAAAGGGCCGAGGAAGTCTATGCCAATTTGCTGAAAAGGGGTCTTTGGTGATGCTATGGGCTGCAGAAAGCCGGCTGGCTTCAGAGGAGGAGAGGAGGAGAGGGGGTTAAAGCAATATTAAATTATGTTGGCGATAACCTCTATCCCTGGGGAACGCCGCAAAGAGGCACAAATGATTCGACGGCCTCACCACTGAGGCGTATGGCAAAGTGTCGGTCTGCAAGGAAGGATTTAACAAAATTGCGTACTCTAACGGGGAAATGCAGCATGTAAAGCGATTCCAGGGTGGCAGCATGACAGATATTATCGTACGCCTTATCAACGTCCATGGCCATTACAGTACGTACATTGTGGCTGCGAGTTGAGGCCAGAACTGCTGACGCCAAGACAGCCAGTCCATCTTCTGTACGTATGGACGAACGAAAACCAATTTGGGCGGGATGGTAGAAACGATGGTGCTCAAGCTACCACGACAGTCGTATGGCAAGCATTTTTTCGGTAAGCTTGCATAATGTTGCCGTCAGCGATATAGACCAGCAATTTCCTAGGTCTGTAGGCCGCTTCCCCGGCTTTGGTATAGGGATGACAATAGCCGATTTCCAGGTTTCTTTTACTAGCCTTCTATTCATACCTTGTTAATGGTAGCGAGGAATTGAAGCAGTACAGCGGAACTTAATTTCTTGTAAACCTCGTACGGAATGGAGTCCGAACCATGCGCAATCTTAACACGGGCCTCGTCTATTGCTGCAAGCAACTCGGGCACTCAAAATGGGCTTGCAATTCCCTCGGCGTCGGCTGTAGATGGGAGCTTATCGACATATGCTGGAAGGGCAGCCAAGGGAGCTTCAATGATCCTTGGAGGCAACACATCATACTTGGGGAAAAACTTGCGCCCTGCCTCTCTGGCGAAATCATCCAGAGCTAAGTTAGCTGCGAAGCAAGCTGCGGCCGCTGCGTCAGGACGATTGGAACCATATTCCATTGCACGAAACGTTCTCCAGAGAGCAGCATTCGATGACTTTGTCAAGAACTGCACACACCACGCATGCCACTGCCGTCGCGAGAGATCGCGTTCATATCTGCGTGCTTTGGCAGTAAGGCAATTCAGTCTTGTCCGTGCTTGCGCAGAAGTCGGTTCTCGTGAAGCTGCCGTCTCCGCTTGTCGGCGAGCAGCCCACAGGTTAAGCCGACCGACATCCGGCGCCGGGCGTTTCACGTCCGTCCAGGTTACAGCAGTAGCCTTATTCAGCGCAGTTTGTATGCAGTCCACAAGTAGTGTAGATGATTGCAGAGAGATCTTCGACGGTGGTGCGAAACATGTCCCAATTGACCACAGAACACATACGGCGTAATCGGCGGGCCCTTGATGGATGGAGACCGATGATGATAGGATGGTGGTCACTATCCCAGCAGTCTTGCTCCAGGTGCCACGATGGAATCCCGGCTACTGACCACCACGTAAGGTCCGGAGCATATGTTGGACGGCGAGCATGGCGCACAGTCCGCGTTGCTGAATCTGGATGGTTGAGTAAAACAAAGAGCGCATCCGCGAATGCGTCCCGCACACGCCTACCACGCGGGCTTGAAGTGGTGTTCCCCCGGTTCGGATGAGGGCCGTTAAAGTCACCACCGACAAAACAGGCCACCCTGGGTGCTGTCGTCGTAGAGTTAATACCCACGCCAGATTAATGCGGGAGGGAGCTCCGCCGGCGGGTCTTGCTTAGTATGACACGACCACAACAGTTGCCTTGGGAAGCTTCACAGCCTCTGCGACTACCTATTGATATGAGGTGCACCAGTTTTATAGAGAGAGGCGAACTTGATGAAAACGCGCATCAACGTACACCGCCGCCTTTCCTGGAGGGGCAACAGTGTGCACACGACGGTCGCTCATTGAAGGAGACATGTATCCATTAAAGCCCGGAAGGGATGGCAAGGCTTAGGTCTCCTGAAGTAGAAGGGCCCACACCTGGAGCTTGTTCATTCGAAGTCGAGATTTGAGGTCTCCCAGATTTGTGGAGTGGCCTCTGCAGTTCTGTTTTAGCACACCACAACAAAGTGTACTCGCCATTTTCGATTAGGCTTCCAAGCGTTGCAGTAGAACTGATGTCAGGTTAGTTAACTGGTTTACCATAAAAAGGAGGACGGATGTTTTTGAGTTATCCTGCAGTGCTGCAGAAGACCTGGTAGAGTGTGCGAAAAACGCTGGAGGGCTGGACATGGTCGAAGGTGCTGCAGCATTGGCTGTCTTGCCAAGCTTCACACAAAATTTTATGATTACACGGTTTTCGAGGTGAACGCCCATCTCTACACATTCAACAACAGTTGAATATGCAGACGACTATTGACAACGTATTTTTCTACATATATCGCCACCTAACGGCTGCCACCCCAATTAACATAAAGACCTCAGGTTATCCTGAAAATATGGCTTCACACATACGCACCAACGTTTGTCTTGGGTAATTTTTTCTAGAGAAGAAAATAAATCAGTGTCGAAGCTTTACGGATAAAGGTTGTAATACGGTGAGGTCATGTTTGCGTTTAAAACTCAATGTGTTCAATTAAAATAATCAGGGAGATAGTGCTTCTACAGAATAGAAAGAAGAACTCCGAGAACAGCCCTGCGTACCCTTTTTAATGGTTTTAGCACGAGAAATAAGACTACATTCGTTAAGACGTGTTTCCTGCCCGGCATAGTTTCAAATAGACACAATAAAGGGCCAAGGAGGCCAAATGTTTACAGTTTCTTTAAATAGGATGAATTCATTATTGGCATCAAATAAACTGTTGAAATCTAGAAACACATAACCAACTTGAATAGCATTATTGGTGATACATAGTCAAAACGATGTTTGTGATAAATTGTCAAATTCGACTGTGCAGTCACCATACGTAATGTCTGATCATGTAGTCGCATTACTAATTCAAAACTAAAAACTACAAAGACAGTTTATCAAATGCATTCTGTAGAGTCCTACCAGTTTATGAGAGCTCGGCATGCACGTCAGCAGCCAGGAAAACATACTACATGCTTATGTTCAGATGACAGCTTATAAATAATGACTCGCAGGTTGAGCAGGAAATCGAAAAAAGATGAAAGCGGAGAGCGAGAAATGAGGTCGTGTACATTATGCTGATGGTTATGCTAATGATGATTGCTGAGGCTCAAGGAAAGACAATATCTGCGATTGCAAGGTACTTTGTACGAGATCAAAATAGAAGAGCCACCATGACTATTCCAAAATGGTAACAGTATTGTTGTAGACACCAAGAAATGCTAAATAAGTTGTTCGTTTTCGAAATCCGAATTCTAGATATGCATAGTTCAATGCAGATTAATGAATAAAGTGACGACGGTATATCTATTGCGGTCGCGAAAGGCGCACAACGAATCGGCATTCCATTCCTCATTGCTGCACCGCAAAAAATTAAACTATATGTTCCTTAAGCTGACTGTATTGGCAATTAAGCATGATGCTCCTCATCTGCCCCTCAAATCATTGATGCCTACGCGCCAGCAAGACAAGCAAAAAAAAACAGCTTCGGTCTTCTCAGCGCCGTGACCTATCCGGAACCCGTCATTTGGACAGGCCCAATGAGAATGTCTGCCCAGATTCCCCTCTTTACATCAGCCGCGTACGGGCTGCTGAACGCGCGCGGTGAGATGTCGCCTAATTCGTGTGTAGCAGTTTTTAAGTGCTTGTATTTTATAGGGGCCACGCAGAGACTTTAAATTTGACTAAAAAACGAACACTACTAGTTATTTTCTTTAGAATACGACCGTCCAATCATATCAGGGTCCTTTCATGGGAAGTGATAAAGTTGCCTCTAGCTTCTTAATTTTTCTTCAGGCTTCGTGTGATGAAAAAAATGAGAGAGGTATACCATTTGACGCATATCAATGACGCCTTAGGGCAAGGCAAAAGATGTGACGGGTGCAACAGCAACAAAAAGTTAAAGGATAGAAAAGGAACAATGTCAGAAATCACGTTGCTTAGCCTGGGTCATTACCAATGAGGACTCTTAACAGCCCAGTTATCTTTGGGGTCAACGTTAAGTTGATGAAAATTGTGCATTATAGATTCTGAAAAAAAAAACCTAAAGTCTTATAAAAGTATAAGGCGGCACCATCAACTAGGGATTGGTGTTTGAACTGGACGATGAGGTTATGATTGGACGATGCGAATTGTGTCTCGCAAAAAAATGATTTCCTTAATCTCCGCTGCGATTAAAAAAAATGGAATTGAATTGAAAGAAGTTAGGAAAATGGGAAAGAAAACGCCTGCTCGAATACTCTGAAATAAATGACAGCACGATAAGTGGGCTAGCAGCTGAACTGCGCGGGCATGTTACTACAATTATGAAGTAAAATCGCCTTCTTCATCTGTATTCTCATGGCAAAGAAATTTCCTTCCCTATTGAGATAAGCTTTAATTAGCACAATTATTAAATTAATACTACTAATTTCAAGAAGTTAGTGGTAATAGAATATTAGCCACAGCTTAATGAAAGTTTTAATAATCATCTTTATTACGTATTTAGAGTTAAATATCAGATATAAATCCCACTATCGAGTGAACATTGTTACCCATAAAAGGTTCCTCTAGGACGATCACTGATTGTCTATCACTGGGCAGTCAAAAAATAGCAGTGGCATAGCTCGGCTATCCCAGGATATATGTAGCAAAAGCAAGCCTGAAACTCCCTGGTTGGCCTTTTTCACACATTCCACAACCTATGAAGCACAGGCATAAACGTCCAGTACGACCTGTAGGTCCATATTTGATTTCAACACCAAGGCTATCCAAGGATTGAAGGGGTCGCGTCACTCTTGCGCCTTTTCTCTAGGCTAACGGCACGTTGTTCTTCGGTTTCTTGAGCTCGCCGCTGAAGTCTCTTTGCCGCATTCCATCTTTCATCACGGGCCGTCTTCAGTGAAGCAGGACTCAGGTCTCTCCTCCAGCTGCGGTCGCTGCTGTTAGCGGTCGAGACACCGGACGTTAAACGTGCCTGCGGCATTTTCCCGGCGGCGTTTAGCCAGTCGTTCGGCGCGCTTTTCGTCTGTTTCCTGGGCGATTCGTTTCCTCTTCTTCTCGTTCCGCTGTCGATTCCAGGCCTCATCGAGCTTATCAGAATTGTAGCCGTGCATACTGTCGCCTCACCTGTGGTTGCGGCGCACGCCAGCTCTGCTTTTCAATCCTGTGACATGTTATCACGCATGAGACGCAGCTGTCGAAGCGAGCGGAGGCGAGCGCAACGACGAGGAACGCGGTGTCGCGTCCTACCAAACGGCGGCGGCGGCGGCAAGTGGCGCGGTGTGTTGTCATGCCAGATGGCATGGAGAGCGCGCCAAGCACTGTAACCTTCCGCGGCGAGGCGTGCGTTGTGACGGCACGTGCCTCGATGAGGTACCGCCACGGCGAAATCGCGAGTTTGCGGCCAATAAAGCTTTCGCTTTAAAAAAAATTGGCAGTGGCTTAGTTCGGCTGTAGCAGGATATACGTAGCGAAAGCTAACGCATAGCATGGTTAGCCTTGGCTAATCTTGATTACAAGTCTAAGCTAGTCTGGTTGTCTAGATATCTTGTTGTCGCATTAAAGACGACACATCTGTGGATGCTGCGCACGCGACCTCTCCTTTTGAATCATCCGACGTGTTATCAGGCGTGCGTCGCAGCTAGCGAAGTGAGCGTAGGCGAGCGCAACGACGAGGAGCGCCGTGTGACGTCATACCAAACGGCGGCGGCAGCGAGCCGCGCGGTGTGACTTCCTGCTAGATGGGGCGGCGAGCACGCAAAGCACAGTAATCGTCTCGCATGTCTCGGTGGACGCCAGAACCGCGCCGGAAAGGAAGAGATAAAGGAGGGAGGGAAAGAAGAAAGCGCGGGTCGGGTGTCCAGCAAGATAGGTGAGGCGCGCGTTGTGACGTCATGCGCCTCCTCGCAGTGCGGCCTCGGCGAAATCGCATGTTCGCGGCCAGTGAAACAATCGCTTTAAAACAGACGACAGCCGCTAGAAGCAAACAAACTTGGTCAGTGTGCATTAAACAGCTGTAGCCCTTTGGTGAGCCTAGTACAAGGATAAAGCCATAAGTCAGTTACCCTGCCCTTGAAAGGCTTGAGGGAGAAATATCGGAAGAATCGGTTGATGCTGGCAGGCGAAAGGGTTCGGGTTAACAGGAGAAGAAAGAAGGAAACAGAAGCGTGCTACGCCTGAACTCGTACCCGGCAGGTGGTTAGCAACCATTAAGGGGATGGGAGGGCTTTTATGGGTGCGACGTGTATAACACTGTGCTGAACCACGTGTGTCGGTTGTCGGGAGTCACGCACATTTTTTTGGGTAGGACTCCGTAGGTAATCTCACTGTATTGGCGCAGCACTGTTACGTCTGAGGAAGTGGCAATTCATCAGAGCGATCACAACGACGGATTGAGCTCTATATCCTAGAATAACATAGCCTGATGTGTGACTTCCCGGCGGCCAATATTGCAACACTAGGCTCAAGTTTGTTACTAGCGCCACATTAAATACAGAGCAATTTGGCGGGCATACTCCGCTTCCTGAACCTATCGGGTAGAGTACGCGACATAGGTGTGTGCATCGGGTAGCAGCATGGCATTCGACGTATCTCTGTTGCCTTGGGAACATAGGCCAACTGAGATGGAGTGCAACACAAGCATGTGGTTTCTGAACAGCACTAATTAATGGTGAGTGCGGTAAAGGATAGTGCTGGAAGCATGGTTGTTGCGGCAAGCAATAAAGATGCTGCTGAAGCCGCACTGTCTTCGCAGTCACGGACATTCGGTGCTGGTGGATGGGATCCAACTGTGCAGTGTGGATGAGAAGACAAGGCTGTCGCCGTGGCTGAGTCTGGATGCTAGGTCGGTTCAAGGGCAGTGCGAAAATATTCACCGGGTGGTGAATATTTTTAGGGGCTGGAATCCGTAGTAAGCGGGAAGATTGGCTCCTGAGCAGTGGGAGTGGCAGACTATGAAGGCGTCGCAGGCGATAAGAAGACGTGGGATGGTGAGAAGACAGAAAGCAGGAGTGATGGAACAGGAGCCGGAGTTGTGGGCACAGTCGATGGTGTCGTTATCTGTGACTTACAGCGGGATCGGAAACGCAGGGAAGTAGGGGCAGAGACAGATTCCTGACATTCTGCTGTGCCGGCCATGAATATGTCGTCCGGGACCGTGTACAGCGGCACATTCCAAGCACGATGGTTCCTTGAAAAGGTGTAGGGTTGCGAGCAGTGGCGAGTTCGGGAATTATAGTGCGCGTGAGCGGCAACGATAGCAGAGGGAACGGTTTTCTCTGCGGTGTACCTAATTGTACCGAGAGTGAATGAGGCGCCGGCGTGATATGCCCGCAGGATAGTACAGTCGTAAGGCCGCTTGGCGATCTCGCGGCTCAGGGCAGCAATGAAGGCGAGTAGCTGGTCGAAGCGGTCGTCAGTGGCTGATCAAGACGATGAGACTGGAGGAGAGGAACACTGAACCGCAGACAAGACATCCATGAGCAGGTCAACCATTTGGGCCAGGAGGTGTTGTCTGCTGTCAACACGCTAAGGATTGCGCGCACACACTCAGGAAGGTGTTGCAGCAACAGTTTCCACAGGAGCGATGCGTCCATAGACGGAGAATTCTTAGCAGCCAGGTGCATTATACGACACAGGAGCTCCGTACGTGGGCTTGTGGGCGCCGGGTACTGCCGTCTCAAGCAGGGGATAAAGGTGATGTTACTCCCAGTCTCAATTGCGCCGCATTAGCACCGCTCGTAGATGGGCGTAAGGACAATCAGTGGTCGGGGAGAGCAGAATCTTTAGGATGACCGTAGCAGCGACAGGACGGAGAGAAACGATGAGATGATCGTACATGTCCTTTTAAGACGTGGTGAAGCGTAGGCTGAATTGAGGCTTGGCAGTCAGGAACCAGAGCTTCGAGTGAGAGCCAGAATTCGGGCAGCTTAAGCGCGGACACGTCGTGCACATGAGGGGGCGGTGCCGGGCACGACAGAAGTGACGAAGCATTGGAGGAGGCTGTTGCCATCCCTTACAGGATGTGTCGCAGGCGTCCGAGGTAGCCGGGGTTTCGATCTCCGTGCAGCGGAACGCGTAGGCGGATGCATGCGCAGGCTGGGAATAGAGGCTGGGCAGCTCAAAGTCCCGAACATCAGTATGTGGTAAGAGCCTCCTCAGACACAAGGCAAATGAGTCTGCTGTCAACAAATTTATTAAGAGGACTCGTATAGCCAGGAGAGAGGGGACCCGCCGGCAAGCTTAGAAGGCACGGCGCCGACATTCGACCGCGCAGCCGTCGATACCGATCTGACGTGCCCGCCGAGCGAGCTGGGTTATGTCGCCTTCTTATGGAGCTTGGCACCACACTGCACTCAACAGGTACATCCAACTCGTAGGCAAGGACGGCAGAATGCATGGCTGAAGTTCCACATCTGCGCTTTCATTGGGAACATAATTCACCACACCACAGAATATCTTCGCCAATACTTGTTTTTTTGCAGAACTAGTTGTCTGTTAGTTTCGAACTCTTCATTTAGGATTTGAGCCGCTGCGAGGGATCAGTTGTTACGGGGTTCGGCTGTTGAATTGAAAGTCGCGGTTTCGATCCCGGCCACGGCGGTAGAATTTTGGTGGAGGAGAAGTTCTAGAGGCCTGTGTACTGTGTGGTGTAAGAGCACGTTTAAGAGTTGTTACAAACAGCGCAAAAGACGCGGACGCAAAAGGGACACACAGGGGAGTCTGCAATGTGAGCCAGCAGCAGCAGAGAAAGGCCTTCGCTGTCACTTTGATAACACTTGAAAAAGCCCCCTAACATAAACGGAGGGAAACATTATTAGATTCCTACTTCTGTCGAAGATGTTCTCGTTCAAGCTATGATATCAGAAACCCGTGGCCAGGATCCTTGTTAAGTGGTATTTATGATCGGTCCAATAGAGTTTTTGAAGCAACAGGTGTATACCGGGGTGGCTGCGGTAAATGACGGCACCACGTTACTCTGTCAAACCAGAAAATACACGTTCAAAATTTGCAAGGAATGATAAGTTATTTCATGAAGTACAATGACAACTTTATTTTATTTGCGAGAAGCCCGCATTCTAATAACGAATATCTGGTAGCCTTCGTCTTCGAACGGCGAACAAACAACTGATGGTTAACAAAGAAGTTAATCAGGGTCAGCCGAAAACGCTAAACGAATGCGACAGTGTCAATACAGCGGTAACATTTAGGACATTGATGTGCTAACGCCAGCACAGAACCATATTATGGACACAGCCTTTTTCAAAGCTGCTTCGCCCTTCCACACCTGCAGTTGCGCTGGTTACCATAAAGCAGACCTACACTGAGTATAATTAGTCGTCCTGCGTTAATGGGACTGTGCTAAATGGAGCCACTCAAGCAGGGTTGCGTTTCAGTATGTGTCTATATTCTGACCCTGGTGGACTGTCGCTGTAAGATCGAGATAGACGCCACTCGCTAAGAACGGTACAGGATTGCATCCGCGGCTTGCACTGCAGCTGAGTCATTACCGTCATGGGCAATAGAAAAAAAATGCTTTTTTTTCTAACCAGCACTAATTAAAGCAAAAATTATCCATGATGACGCAACTTATAACAACTGACGGCTTTGCTAGTGCACTGCATAACGAGGAACAGGTAGGCGCAATTTCTCTCTACATATTTAAGACATTCGACCGAGTGTATCATCGTCACCTTACTGGATATCAAAAACATGTACGTATTCATTATATTGTAACATAACGTATAAGCGCATGCTTTACAAAGAGATCTTAGTATGTAGTTATTAATGTTTATTAAGTCAGAATTCTTAAAGATAAGTTCCAGAGCGCTTCTGCGGGCATCGGCTCTGGGAGCAGTTATTATTTTTATCTATATAGCCCTGTCTCCTCCTCTCAAAAAGAACTAAAAAAATTGAAATAAATTGAATATTAATGAGATCGCTGCTAATATTCTTCAGAATTTTAACTTAAGGCTTTTTTATGACTGGTTATTTTAAAGAAAATAAGTACTAAACATCGAAGCTTTCTGAAGTGACGCCTTCATTACGAATAAACACTGATGTGACAGGTGGAAAAAAAACAGACGTCTTAAGATTCACTAACAAAACTAAGCATGCTCTTGATTATAGTTCTATGCTACAATTTACCGCATTGAATACAGTTCATATAGCCGAATATTTAGGAGCAAGGTGAACTAATGACTTAATTTGGAGTACCTATATTTAATAAGATTTGTTCAACTGCGGAAAGAAAATTGTGATTCCTATGAAAAAAATTAAAACGCATCAAAATCTGCTTGTTTTAAAGCATATTTTTCAAATACCTAAGACCCACATTAGAGTATGCCAGTGTTAACGAAGCCTCTTTCAAATCGACCTGATTTAATGACTCGAGACAGTGCAACTTAAAACGGCCAAATTTTCATGCAAGGATTCAGTCATACAGATGCTTAATCACTAGAGTTACCTACTTCAGCAGATGGCCGGATGTCAGCTAGGCTGAAATTTTTTTAGGTATTACACAGGAACTTCTTCAATATTGAGACAGAATCAATGAATTTCCGTGGAGATCTATTGCTATATTTACGACACACTACAATGACACAATACTGCAGAGGCCTACTCATTTTCGACTCGAACAATAAGACAATAGGATTCCATGCAAGTTGCTGTTACAGATTCAGACACGTTGTCATAATCTGAAAATAGGATTATTGATAACCTGTAAAATGCATTTTTTTTTTGCTTTGTAAGTTATCAGTCACGAAAATGAGAAAAATAGTGTAATCTCACCGAATTCCATCGGCCCCCTCGTTATTTTAGCATTAGTGCCGTGATTACCTAGATTCTCGCGCTACCTGCACATCATAGCGGTTACGTCCACAAGCTCTGCTTTTGGAGTTGATGCCGAGATTGAGACGGAAGCGACGGAGCGCGCCTACCGGGCGGTCTTGCCGCCAGCGCCACGTGAGGCCGTGAGGGCCCAAAACTTCAAAACGTTACAAATTCGGCCAAACAGTAAATATATTTCAGGCTTTGAAAAAAGCATTTTTGATAGTAAAGCCTTCTTTTTCTTATATAAAAAATGTCGCATGTCGTTCAATGTGCACTTATATGACACCGGAATCTTGAATTTCAGAGGCTGCTAGCTTAATTCGTACTGATGGAAACTCGAACAAATGCCGCCAGTTTTCTGGCGCATGTTTCCTGCATTCGACTCTAGCTAACTGATATAAATGACGCTTCTGCTTCATCTGTGCATTTATTTCCTGCGTTCGTCTGCGACGCTGCTTGTAGAATAAACGATATTGCCGAGGGCACTTGTTGTGAGGAAAGGTAAGGGCTATTAATAGAGAGGAGGGGATAATTTGAAGGTGGTTGGGAAAAAAGGCGGTATGCGCGTTTTCTGAGTCGCTTTACATCATAGTCTGACGGTAATCTAAGTCATAGCAGTTGAAATGAGCTTTTCGTTCTGCAGGCTTCTCGTTGTATCTTCTCTGAAAATAGTTTGCGCCCAATATATGAATCATCGTTCTTTTCTCGCAGCACATTTAACTTGAAGGTCAAGCAGTCGCTTACTCCTCATTCTTACCCATCTTGAAAATATGTGTAGAGGATAAGACTCCTAAGTAGTTTTCCGGATTTTTTTTTTGTCAACGTTAGAGACGCTGTGAAAACAACGCTAACCATTGCCTTCTTAAGTTCAGTTGTGTAAATTGCTATACATAACATAGCTTGAACTTAGGTTAAAACTCTTCCGCTGAGTGAGAACTCCGATAGTACTGAGAAAAATACCTTATCTACGAAATACGTTAGAGTGTGCGCGATGCGCAGGCGTGCCGAAAGAGAATATTTGCGAAAGAAAACCATTGAGGATCCTCGGGCCTGCCAATGGGCCGAAGAAAAATCCACCGCTAGCCAGAAAAACCTAGTCGCAAAGGTGGCGAGCCTTCTGTTCAACATTAGATGTACGAAAACTGGCTGCCAGAATTTGGCGAACTGCTAGAGGTATGCGCACGCCTCCGCACGAAATTCAACCCCTTCGGCGCAATATCTCTGCATAAACTGAAATTAAAAGAAATTTCGGACGAATACTGCAGAATTCTATCAGTGGCTTCACAGCCTTCCACATCAAAATAAATTGTCAACTGTACCTCGCGCAGGCGGCTGTACGTGCGATGAACCTCCCGTTCATAATAATAGAACTAAACACGGCTAATGCTGAGTCAAACAAGAGAACGTCTCAGGGCAATGATAATGCAAGCTATGAAGCTCTAGCAATCTCACAACTGCCGGCTTCGCCTTTTAGAGTATTGCAACTCTTCCTGGCCTATTGGTGAGGTGCCTGCGGACTGCAAGCTTGCTAAAATTATTCCCATCTTGGAGCCCGCAAAGCTGCCAACTAACTACTCATATAATTAGATGCTACTCATATAATTACTCATGTAATTAGATACCCGAACCCCTTGGCTGTTGCTGGAGGCCACTGTATATTTTTCAATGGATTCCAGCTAACTGCGGAATTCTGGCTAGCGAGGGAGCAGACGAAGTAGCCCACAAAGGTCTACAGCGTCGTAACAATAAGCGCATCCTCTACTCAAACTCATATACGTCCCAACTCGCTAAACGATATACCCTGAATGTAAATAACCGCCTCTTGTACTTTCAAAGTCTTCATTACCCCTTTCTTCATACGATAGACCGCCAGCTCAAATCAAGACTAGCATTCTGGCGTCCGCGTCATCTAGAAAGAATTGATCATCGTCTCGGTCTTAATGTTGCATTTTCGAACAGTCTATGATATCGTTTCAAGCAAGCAGACAGTACGCGCATTGTGACAACTGCGGCTCAATTGAGAAAGTATTTAATATTCCCTTCAAATGTCCAGCGTACGTCAACCAACATGCGCACTATGAACAATGCATGCAGTCCGTCAGCCTAGTATCACTCACAGTGGACGCTATATTAGATCCTTTAGGCTGCTACAGACAGCAGCAACGTGTTATGATATTCTTATTTGACTATGCACAAGCTATTGGTGTTTTAGACAGACTACTCTGCCCGAACACTTGGTAACCCCGCTGTTCATGCACTGAACTCGACTTCGGTTTCATCAAAAGAAGGCATCACGCAGTCAACTATTGCGTTAAAACCCCCTTCAAGACCGCACTCTTTTCTAGCACCCTTTTTCCGTCTTCATTCTCTGTTCTCTCTCCTACGAAGAGTAGCATGTCAGCGAATATTCACGTCGGCTAAAAATTTCTTTTTCAATAGACCTCTTTCTCTATTCATAGGGTATCTCACTTCAAGACCATAGCATACTCTCTTCACGAACGTTGTGCTGGAACTGATTGAAGTATAAAATGAAATTACTATTGAGAGGAAAGCTCCTTAACTGTAATATATCTTTTTGAAAGGACGCTGTTGGCCTTTCCGAAAAGGAGAGTACGTGTGGACGGAAACCATTAAAAAAGAATTCAGAAACCGCCAGAATTCTTGAGAAAAATAATTTTAGAGAGATTTCTCGTGAAGAAAAGAAAAAGATGGATGCCCAAGAACTCTTTGAAGTAAGTATAATAAGACTCAATGTTCCACAATGTATTTAAGATATTTACTGCTCTATATTGCTTTTCATTGTTTTCAAATGTACCCTACGATGCAACCTGTTACGAGGTTCGGGTGAAGCTTACTTGCTAAGAGAAATACTCTGTACGTTGTACAATAATAAACGAAACAATTTTTTTGGGTACACCGAATTTGTGCGAGTAATATTGAAATAGCAAAGAAAACGTGAAGTTATTCTAAATCTCCCGTAATAATTGCGAAATTACCTCTAAGAAATTGTAGATTGCAGTGATTTCATTCTGCGCAGGCTTAGCGGTTCCGGAAAGCTTAGTGTTTCAACTGCGAATAAATAGAGACCTAGGCACAATGCCGTGCCGTGCTCTTGCACATGCCAGTGGATACGTGGCGCGCCAAATCTATTTTGTATTCACAGGAACCGTGACATGAGCAAAGGTTCATTTCAAAGGTTCATTTCAAAGGTCCATATCAGAGAACAAAAAGTTCTGAAGGGCGCACCCACCCCTATAATCTTTGCGTGCATTCAGAGGCTGTGGCCACAATTGATCACCGCAGATGAGGACCGGAAATGTGGTTTATAAGCACAGGAAATAGCCCTTGACGGGAGTTTGCGGAGGCATATCACCTTGCGAGAACTGCTACAGGATGAACTGTCAGTGCAGAAAGTAACCAGGCTGCAAGATTTGCTTCTCACTCGCATAGTGGAGGCTTTATGGCTTCCCTACGGATAAAAACTTCTCCACGGGGGAAGAAAACGGTTCTCCTACGTTACACAGATTTATGCAAAAGAAGGAACTTAAGTGGTACAAAATACGAATGAGAACCAAATCATGCAGCCTGGCCACTTTGGCAAAGACGGTACATCATTTGCGGCTAAGCCTTAAGTCGCGCTGCACGCTAGTGATCTCAACTGTACATACTGAACTTTTGCAGCTTCCTGATAGCCCTACATTTTTTTGTTTTGGTGTTGACATGCAACTTCTTTTTTATTCGCCTTCGCTAATTTTTCAGCGTGCTTTAAAGTTCCGCGTTTTCCAAAAAGCCGCAGAGAATACTTATTACATTCGAATCAGAATTAAAACATGGATGAGTGCTACATAGAAGACGACGATGAGTGAGCAGTGCCACGTGACGGAACGCTTGCGCTAGGTCAGCCGCGAAAAAAACAACGGAAGAGAGAATGGGTGATTTTACCCTGGGTTGGTACACATCGAATTAGTGCTTACGCACTAAAAGAATAATTGGTCGTCATCGCCTTCGTTAGTTTCTTGCTTAGCCGTTGCCTTTTTTCGCTCTGCCCAAGAGGCATAGCCTTCAAGAAAAGCTCAGTTTTTCGTTCCCCTGACCAAGAAGAGCTTGATGGTGTAATGACATCTTTTCAGTAAGTTAGCGCTTATAAATTTTAGCCTCGGAAATAGCTGTTGCTGCCAGGCCGTTCAGGATTACTTGCTGGGAGGCCGTTCAGGATGACGGTTCTAGAACTGATGGCGAAGAAACAAATATTTCTTGGCTCGAGATTGCAGTAGTGTATAAATTGTCTTGTTTTCTGTGCAACTACCGCTGCAACCCTTGTATTTTTAGGCGTACACACGCAGAACCCATACCGACAACACAGAACTGACGCACGGTGACGTTCCGAAAATAAGAAAGCAATACCACAGCATCATACATAAGCCGCGTCTAGGAAATCCCCATTTCTCTCCCTTGCGCAGCCTTACGATCTTCACTCCGCGGTTAGTTTAAGGCATTTTTGGGCGAAGGAGCTTTCACAATTCGGATCAAGAGGTTAAGCACAGAAATAAGATTCATATCTCCGAATACTGGCGTTTTGCAAGCATTGTAAGATATTATTTAGCGACCCA
>JARKHS020002312.1:0-56598 GCA_030143305.2 Amblyomma americanum
GTTGCAATTGGACCTTTTCACTCACAAACTCCGCACTAAACAGGCGATTCTCACTGTTGAAGCGCCCGTTTATGCTCCTCGTGATGCAGGTCCAGCTTTCATGGTGCGCGCATCGCTGGACGTATTTGTTTTATTGCAATTGGACCCCTTCGCTCACGAACTCGGTACTAAACAGGCGGTTCTCACTGTTGAAGCACCCGTTTATGCTCCTCGCGGCGCAGGTCTAGCTTTCTTGGTGCGCGCATCGCAGGACGTATTTGTTTTGTTGCAGTTGGACCCCTTCACTCACAAACTCCGTACTAAACAGGCGGTTCTCACTGTTGAAGCGCCCGCTTATGCTCCTTGTGGTGCAGGTCTAGGTTTCATGGTGCGCGCTTCGCTGGACGTATTTGTTTTGTTGCAATTGGACCCCTTCACTCACAAACTCGGTACTAAACAGGCGGTTCTCACTGTTGAAGCGCCCGTTTATGCCCCTCGCGGTGCAGGTCTAGCTTTCAAGGTGCGCGCCTCGCTGGACGTATTTGTTTTGTAGCAATTGGACCCATTCGCTCACGATCTCGGTACTAAACAGGCGGTTCTCCCTGTTTAAGCGCCCGTTTATGCTCCTCGTGGTGCAGGTCTAGCTTTCAAGGTGCGCGCATCGCTGGACGTATTTGTTTTGTTGCAATTGGACCCCTTCGCTCACGAAATCGGTACTAAACAGGCGGTTCTAACTGTTGAAGCGCCCGTTTATGCTCCTCGCAGTGGAGGTCTAGCTTTCGTGGTGTGCGCATCGCAGGACATATTTGTTTTGTTGCAATTGGACCCCTTCACTCACAAACTCCATACTAAACAGGCGGTTTTCCCTGTTGACGCGCCCATTTTCTCCTCGTGGTGCAGGTCTAGCTCCCATGGTGCGCGCCTCGCTGGACGTATTTGTTTTGTAGCAATTGGACACATTTGCTCAATCTCGGTACTAAACAGGCGGTTCTCCCTGTTTAAGCGCCCGCTTATGCTCCTTGTGGTGCAGGTCTAGGTTTCATGGTGCGCGCATCGCTGGACGTATTTGTTTTGTTGCAATTGGACCCATTCGCTCACGATTTCGGTACTAAACAGGCGGTTCTCACTGTTGAAGCGCCCGTTCATGCTCCTCGCGGTGCAGGTCTAGCTTTCGTGGTGCGCGCATCGCAGGACGTATTTGTTTTGTTGCAATTGGACCCCTTCACTCACAAACTCCGCACTAAACAGGTGGTTCTCACTGTTGAAGCGCCCGCTTATGCTCCTCGTGGTGCAGGTCCAGCTTTCGTGGTGCGCGCATCACAGGACGTATTTGTTTTGTTGCAATTGGACCCCTTCATTCACAAACTCCGTACTAAACAGGCGGTTCTCACTGTTGAAGCGCCCATTTATGCTCCTCGTGGTGCAGGTCCAGCTTTCATGGTGCGCGCATCGCTGGACGTATTTGTTTTGTTGCAATTGGACCCCTTCACTCACAAACTCTGTACTAAACAGGTGGTTCTCACTGTTGAAGCGCCCGTTTATGCTCCTCGCGGTGCAGGTCTAGCTTTCAAGGTGCGCGCCTCGCTGGGCGTATTTGTTTTGTAGCAATTGGACCCATTCGCTCACGATCTCGGTACTAAACAGGCGGTTCTCCCTGTTTAAGCGCCCGTTTATGCTCCTCGTGGTGCAGGTCTAGCTTTCAAGGTGCGCGCATCGCTGGACGTATTTGTTTTGTTGCAATTGGACCCCTTCGCTCACGAACTCGGTACTAAACAGGCGGTTTTCCCTGTTGACGCGCCCGTTTTCTCCTCGTGGTGCAGGTCTAGCTCCCATGGTGTGCGCCTCGCTGGACGTATTTGTTTTGTAGCAATTGGACCCATTCGCTCACGATCTCGGTACTAAACAGGCGGTTCTTCCTGTTTAAGCGCCCGTTTATGCTACTCGTGGTGCAGGTCTAGCTTTCATGGTGCGCGCATCGCTGGACGTATTTGTTTTGTTGCAATTGGACCCCTTCGCTCACGAACTCGTTACTAAACAGGCGGTTCTCACTGTTGAAGCGCCCGTTTATGCTCCTCGCGGTGCAGGTCTAGCTTTCGTGGTGCGCGCATCGCAGGACGTATTTGTTTTGTTGCAATTGGACCCCTTCACTCACAAACTCCGCACTAAACAGGTGGTTCTCACTGTTGAAGCGCCCGTTTATGCTACTCGTGGTGCAGGTCTAGCTTTCATGGTGTGCGCATCGCTGGACGTATTTGTTTTGTTGCAATTGGACCCCTTCTCTCACAAACTCCGTACTAAACAGGCGGTTCTCACTGTTGAAGCGCCCGTTTATGCTCCTCGCGGTGCAGGTCTAGCTTTCTTGGTACGCGCATCGCAGGACGTATTTGATTGTTGCAGTTGGACCCCTTCACTCACAAACTCCGTACTAAACAGGCGGTTCTCACTGTTGAAGCGCCCGTTTATGCTCCTCGTGGTGCAGGTCCAGCTTTCATGGTGCGCGCATCGCTGGACGTATTTGTTTTGTTGCAATTGGACCCCTTCACTCACAAACTCTGTACTAAACAGGTGGTTCTCACTGTTGAAGCGCCCGTTTATGCTCCTCGCGGTGCAGG
The DNA here is from genome assembly GCA_030143305.2 of Amblyomma americanum. Taxonomy (NCBI): domain Eukaryota; kingdom Metazoa; phylum Arthropoda; class Arachnida; order Ixodida; family Ixodidae; genus Amblyomma; species Amblyomma americanum. Next base: position 2,592 of record JARKHS020002312.1, read on the forward strand.
TCTAGCTTTCAAGGTGCGCGCCTCGCTGGGCGTATTTGTTTTGTAGCAATTGGACCCATTCGCTCACGATCTCGGTACTAAACAGGCGGTTCTCCCTGTTTAAGCGCCCGTTTATGCTCCTCGTGGTGCAGGTCTAGCTTTCAAGGTGCGCGCATCGCTGGACGTATTTGTTTTGTTGCAATTGGACCCCTTCGCTCACGAACTCGGTACTAAACAGGCGGTTTTCCCTGTTGACGCGCCCGTTTTCTCCTCGTGGTGCAGGTCTAGCTCCCATGGTGCGCGCCTCGCTGGACGTATTTGTTTTGTAGCAATTGGACCCATTCGCTCACGATCTCGGTACTAAACAGGCGGTTCTTCCTGTTTAAGCGCCCGTTTATGCTCCTCGTGGTGCAGGTCTAGCTTTCATGGTGCGCGCATCGCTGGACGTATTTGTTTTGTTGCAATTGGACCCCTTCGCTCACGAACTCGTTACTAAACAGGCGGTTCTCACTGTTGAAGCGCCCGTTTATGCTCCTTGTGGTGCAGGTCTAGCTTTCATGGTGTGCGCATCAGTGGACGTATTTGTTTTGTTGCAATTGGACCCCTTCACTCACGAACTCGGTACTAAACAGGCGGTTCTCACTGTTGAAGCGCCCGCTTATGCTCCTTGTGGTGCAGGTCTAGGTTTCATGGTGCGCGCTTCGCTGGACGTATTTGTTTTGTTGCAATTGGACCCCTTCACTCACAAACTCGGTACTAAACAGGCGGTTCTTCCTGTTTAAGCGCCCGTTTATGCTCCTCGCGGTGCAGGTCTAGCTTTCGTGGTGCGCGCATCGCAGGACGTATTTGTTTTGTTGCAATTGGACCCCTTCACTCACGAACTCGGTACTAAACAGGCGGTTCTCACTGTTGAAGCGCCCGTTTATGCTCCTCGCGGTGCAGGTCTAGCTTTCATGGTGTGCGCATCGCTGGACGTATTTGTTTTGTTGCAATTGGACCCCTTCACTCACAAACTCCGTACTAAACAGGCGGTTCTCACTGTTGAAGCGCCCGCTTATGCTCCTTGTGGTGCAGGTCTAGGTTTCATGGTGCGCGCATTGCTGGACATATTTGTTTTGTTGCAATTGGACCCCTTCGCTCACGAAGTCGGTACTAAACAGGAGGTTCTAACTGTTGAAGCGCCCGTTTTCTCCTCGTGGTGCAGGTCTAGATTTCATGGTGCGCGCATCGCTGGACGTATTTGTTTTGTTGGAATTGGACCAATTCGCTCACGATCTCGGTACTAAACAGGCGGTTTTCCCTGTTGACGCGCCCGTTTTCTCCTCGTGGTGCAGGTCTAGCTCCCATGGTGCGCGCCTCGCTGGACGTATTTCTTTTGTAGCAATTGGACACATTCGCTCACGATCTCGGTACTAAACAGGCGGTTCTCCCTGTTTAAGCGCCCGTTTATGCTCCTCGTGGTGCAGGTCTAGCTTTCATGGTGCGCGCATCGCTGGACGTATTTGTTTTGTTGCAATTTTACCCCTTCGCTCACGAACTCGGTACTAAACAGGCGGTTCTCACTGTTGAAGCGCCCGTTTATGCTGCTCGCGGTGCAGGTCTAGCTTTCGTGGTGCGCGCATCGCAGGACGTATTTGTTTTGTTGCAATTGGACCTTTTCACTCACAAACTCCGCACTAAACAGGCGATTCTCACTGTTGAAGCGCCCGTTTATGCTCCTCGTGATGCAGGTCCAGCTTTCATGGTGCGCGCATCGCTGGACGTATTTGTTTTATTGCAATTGGACCCCTTCGCTCACGAACTCGGTACTAAACAGGCGGTTCTCACTGTTGAAGCACCCGTTTATGCTCCTCGCGGCGCAGGTCTAGCTTTCTTGGTGCGCGCATCGCAGGACGTATTTGTTTTGTTGCAGTTGGACCCCTTCACTCACAAACTCCGTACTAAACAGGCGGTTCTCACTGTTGAAGCGCCCGCTTATGCTCCTTGTGGTGCAGGTCTAGGTTTCATGGTGCGCGCTTCGCTGGACGTATTTGTTTTGTTGCAATTGGACCCCTTCACTCACAAACTCGGTACTAAACAGGCGGTTCTCACTGTTGAAGCGCCCGTTTATGCTCCTCGCGGTGCAGGTCTAGCTTTCAAGGTGCGCGCCTCGCTGGACGTATTTGTTTTGTAGCAATTGGACCCATTCGCTCACGATCTCGGTACTAAACAGGCGGTTCTCCCTGTTTAAGCGCCCGTTTATGCTCCTCGTGGTGCAGGTCTAGCTTTCAAGGTGCGCGCATCGCTGGACGTATTTGTTTTGTTGCAATTGGACCCCTTCGCTCACGAAATCGGTACTAAACAGGCGGTTCTAACTGTTGAAGCGCCCGTTTATGCTCCTCGCAGTGGAGGTCTAGCTTTCGTGGTGTGCGCATCGCAGGACATATTTGTTTTGTTGCAATTGGACCCCTTCACTCACAAACTCCGTACTAAACAGGCGGTTTTCCCTGTTGACGCGCCCATTTTCTCCTCGTGGTGCAGGTCTAGCTCCCATGGTGCGCGCCTCGCTGGACGTATTTGTTTTGTAGCAATTGGACACATTTGCTCAATCTCGGTACTAAACAGGCGGTTCTCCCTGTTTAAGCGCCCGCTTATGCTCCTTGTGGTGCAGGTCTAGGTTTCATGGTGCGCGCATCGCTGGACGTATTTGTTTTGTTGCAATTGGACCCATTCGCTCACGATTTCGGTACTAAACAGGCGGTTCTCACTGTTGAAGCGCCCGTTTATGCTCCTCGCGGTGCAGGTCTAGCTTTCGTGGTGCGCGCATCGCAGGACGTATTTGTTTTGTTGCAATTGGACCCCTTCACTCACAAACTCCGCACTAAACAGGTGGTTCTCACTGTTGAAGCGCCCGCTTATGCTCCTCGCGGTGCAGGTCCAGCTTTCGTGGTGCGCGCATCGCAGGACGTATTTGTTTTGTTGCAATTGGACCCCTTCACTCACAAACTCCGTACTAAACAGGCGGTTCTCACTGTTGAAGCGCCCATTTATGCTCCTCGTGGTGCAGGTCCAGCTTTCATGGTGCGCGCATCGCTGGACGTATTTGTTTTGTTGCAATTGGACCCCTTCACTCACAAACTCTGTACTAAACAGGTGGTTCTCACTGTTGAAGCGCCCGTTTATGCTCCTCGCGGTGCAGGTCTAGCTTTCAAGGTGCGCGCCTCGCTGGGCGTATTTGTTTTGTAGCAATTGGACCCATTCGCTCACGATCTCGGTACTAAACAGGCGGTTCTCCCTGTTGACGCGCCCGTTTTCTCCTCGTGGTGCAGGTCTAGCTCCCATGGTGCGCGCCTCGCTGGACGTATTTGTTTTGTAGCAATTGGACCCATTCGCTCACGATCTCGGTACTAAACAGGCGGTTCTTCCTGTTTAAGCGCCCGTTTATGCTACTCGTGGTGCAGGTCTAGCTTTCATGGTGCGCGCATCGCTGGACGTATTTGTTTTGTTGCAATTGGACCCCTTCGCTCACGAACTCGTTACTAAACAGGCGGTTCTCACTGTTGAAGCGCCCGTTTATGCTCCTCGCGGTGCAGGTCTAGCTTTAGTGGTGCGCGCATCGCAGGACGTATTTGTTTTGTTGCAATTGGACCCCTTCACTCACAAACTCCGCACTAAACAGGTGGTTCTCACTGTTGAAGCGCCCGTTTATGCTACTCGTGGTGCAGGTCTAGCTTTCATGGTGTGCGCATCGCTGGACGTATTTGTTTTGTTGCAATTGGACCCCTTCTCTCACAAACTCCGTACTAAACAGGCGGTTCTCACTGTTGAAGCGCCCGTTTATGCTCCTTGCGGTGCAGGTCTAGCTTTCTTGGTACGCGCATCGCAGGACGTATTTGATTGTTGCAGTTGGACCCCTTCACTCACAAACTCCGTACTAAACAGGCGGTTCTCACTGTTGAAGCGCCCGCTTATGCTCCTTGTGGTGCAGGTCTAGGTTTCATGGTGCGCGCATCGCTGGACGTATTTGTTTTGTTGCAATTGGACCCCTTCACTCACAAACTCGGTACTAAACAGGCGGTTCTCACTGTTGAAGCGCCCGTTTATGCTCCTCGCGGTGCAGGTCTAGCTTTCAAGGTGCGCGCCTCGCTGGACGTATTTGTTTTGTAGCAATTGGACCCATTCGCTCACGATCTCGGTACTAAACAGGCGGTTCTCCCTGTTTAAGCGCCCGTTTATGCTCCTCGTGGTGCAGGTCTAGCTTTCAAGGTGCGCCCATCGCTGGACGTATTTGTTTTGTTGCAATTGGACCCCTTCGCTCACGAAATCGGTACTAAACAGGCGGTTCTAACTGTTGAAGCGCCCGTTTATGCTCCTCGCGGTGCAGGTCTAGCTTTCGTGGTGCGCGCATCGCAGGACGTATTTGTTTTGTTGCAATTGGACCCCTTCACTCACAAACTCCGTACTAAACAGGCGGTTTTCCCTGTTGAAGCGCCCGTTTTCTCCTCGTGGTGCAGGTCTAGCTCCCATGGTGCGCGCCTCGCTGGACGTATTTGTTTTGTAGCAATTGGACACATTCGCTCACGATCTCGGTACTAAACAGGCGGTTCTCCCTGTTTAAGCGCCCGCTTATGCTCCTTGTGGTGCAGGTCTAGGTTTCATGGTGCGCGCATCGCTGGACGTATTTGTTTTGTTGCAATTGGACCCCTTCGCTCACGAACTCAGTACTAAACAGGCGGTTCTCCCTGTTTAAGCGCCCGTTTATGCTCCTCGTGGTGCAGGTCTAGCTTTCATGGTGCGCGCATCGCTGGACGTATTTGTTTTGTTGCAATTGGACCCCTTCGCTCACGATCTCGGTACTAAACAGGCGGTTCTCCCTGTTTAAGCGCCCGCTTATGCTCCTTGTGGTGCAGGTCTAGGTTTCATGGTGCGCGCATCGCTGGACGTATTTGTTTTGTTGCAATTTGACCCCTTCGCTCACGATCTCGGTACTAAACAGGCGGTTCTCCCTGTTTAAGCGCCCGTTTATGCTCCTCGTGGTGCAGGTCTAGCTTTCATGGTGCGCGCATCGCTGGACGTATTTGTTTTGTTGCAATTGGACCCCTTCGCTCACGATCTCGGTACTAAACAGGCGGTTCTCCCTGTTTAAGCGCCCGCTTATGCTCCTTGTGGTGCAGGTCTAGGTTTCATGGAGCGCGCATTGCTGGACGTATTTGTTTTGTTGCAATTGGACCCCTTCGCTCACGATCTCGGTACTAAACAGGCGGTTCTCCCTGTTTAAGCGCCCGTTTATGCTCCTCGTGGTGCAGGTCTAGCTTTCATGGTGCGCGCATCGCTGGACGTATTTGTTTTGTTGCAATTGGACCCCTTCGCTCACGAACTCGGTACTAAACAGGCGGTTCTCACTGTTGAAGCGCCCGTTTATGCTCCTCGCGGTGCAGGTCTAGCTTTCGTGGTGCGCGCATCGCAGGACGTATTTGTTTTGTTGCAATTGGACCCCTTCACTCACAAACTCCGCACTAAACAGGTGGTTCTCACTGTTGAAGCGCCCGTTTATGCTCTTCGTGGTGCAGGTCCAGCTTTCGTGGTGCGCGCATCGCAGGACGTATTTGTTTTGTTGCAATTGGACCCATTCGCTCACGATCTCGGTACTAACCAGGCGGCTCTCACTGTTGAAGCGCCCGTTTATGCTCCTCGCGGTGCAGGTCTAGCTTTCAAGGTGCGCGCATCGCTGGACGTATTTGTTTTGTTGCAATTGGACCCATTCGCTCACGATCTCGGTACTAAACAGGCGGCTCTCACTGTTGAAGCGCCCGTTTATGCTCCTCGCGGTGCAGGTCTAGCTTTCAAGGTGCGCGCCTCGCTGGACGTATTTGTTTTGTAGCAATTGGACCCATTCGCTCACGATCTCGGTACTAAACAGGCGGCTCTCCCTGTTTAAGCGCCCGTTTATGCTCCTCGTGGTGCAGGTCTAGCTTTCAAGGTGCGCGCATCGCTGGACGTATTTGTTTTGTTGCAATTGGACCCCTTCGCTAACGAACTCGGTACTAAACAGGCGGTTCTCACTGTTGAAGCGCCCGTTTATGCTCCTCGTGGTGCAGGTCCAGCTTTCATGGTGCGTGCATCGCTGGACGTATTTCTTTTGTTGCAATTGGACCCATTCGCTCACGATCTCGGTACTAAACAGGCGGTTCTCCCTGTTGAAGCGCCCGTTTATGCTCCTCGTGGTGCAGGTCCAGCTTTCATGGTGCGCGCATCGCTGGACGTATTTCTTTTGTTGCAGTTGGACCCATTCGCTCACGATCTCGGTACTAAACAGGCGGTTCTCCCTGTTGAAGCGCCCGTTTATGCTACTCGTGGTGCAGGTCTAGCTTTCATGGTGTGCGCATCGCTGGACGTATTTGTTTTGTTGCAATTGGACCCCTTCACTCACAAACTCCGTACTAAACAGGCGGTTCTCACTGTTGAAGCGCCCGCTTATGCTCCTTGTGGTGCAGGTCTAGGTTTCATGGTGCGCGCATTGCTGGACATATTTGTTTTGTTGCAATTGGACCCCTTCGCTCACGAAGTCGGTACTAAACAGGAGGTTCTAACTGTTGAAGCGCCCGTTTTCTCCTCGTGGTGCAGGTCTAGATTTCATGGTGCGCGCATCGCTGGACGTATTTGTTTTGTTGGAATTGGACCAATTCGCTCACGATCTCGGTACTAAACAGGCGGTTTTCCCTGTTGACGCGCCCGTTTTCTCCTCGTGGTGCAGGTCTAGCTCCCATGGTGCGCGCCTCGCTGGACGTATTTGTTTTGTAGCAATTGGACACATTCGCTCACGATCTCGGTACTAAACAGGCGGTTCTCCCTGTTTAAGCGCCCGTTTATGCTCCTCGTGGTGCAGGTCTAGCTTTCATGGTGCGCGCATCGCTGGACGTATTTGTTTTGTTGCAATTGGACCCCTTCGCTCACGAACTCGGTACTAAACAGGCGGTTCTCACTGTTGAAGCGCCCGGTTATGCTGCTCGCGGTGCAGGTCTAGCTTTCGTGGTGCGCGCATCGCAGGACGTATTTGTTTTGTTGCAATTGGACCTTTTCACTCACAAACTCCGCACTAAACTGGCGGTTCTCACTGTTGAAGCGCCCGTGTATGCTCCTCGTGGTGCAGGTCCAGCTTTCATGATGCGCGCATCGCTGGACGTATTTGTTTTATTGCAATTGTTCCCCTTCGCTCACGATCTCGGTACTAAACAGGCGGTTCTCCCTGTTTAAGCGCCCGTTTATGCTCCTCGTGGTGCAGGTCTAGCTTTCAAGGTGCGCGCATCGCTGGACGTATTTGTTTTGTTGCAATTGGACCCCTTCACTCACGAACTCGGTACTAAACAGGCGGTTCTCACTGTTGAAGCGCCCGTTTATGCTCCTCGTGGTGCAGGTCTAGCTTTCATGGTGCGCGCATCGCTGGACGTATTTGTTTTGTTGCAATTGGACCCCTTCGCTCACGAACTCGGTACTAAACAGGCGGTTCTCACTGTTGAAGCGCCCGTTTTCTCCTCGTGGTGCAGGTCTAGCTTTCATGGTGCGCGCATCGCTGGACGTATTTGTTTTGTTGCAATTGGACCATTCGCTCACGATCTCGGTACTAAACAGGCGGTTTTCCCTGTTGAAGCGCCCGTTTTCTCCTCGTGGTGCAGGTCTAGCTCTCATGGTGCGCGCCTCGCTGGACGTATTTGTTTTGTAGCAATTGGACCCATTCGCTCACGATCTCGGTACTAAACAGGCGGTTCTCCCTGTTTAAGCGCCCGTTTATGCTCCTCGTGGTGCAGGTCTAGCTTTCATGGTGCGCGCATCGCTGGACGTATTTGTTTTGTTGCAATTGGACCCCTTCGCTCACGAACTCCGTACTAAACAGGCGGTTCTCCCTGTTGAAGCGCCCGTTTATGCTCCTCGTGGTGCAGGTCTAGCTTTCATGGTGCGCGCATCGCTGGACGTATTTGTTTTGTTGCAATTGGACCCCTTCGCTCACGATCTCGGTACTAAACAGGCGGTTCTCCCTGTTGAAGCGCCCGCTTATGCTCCTCGTGGTGCAGGTCTAGCTTTCATGGTGCGCGCATCGCTGGACGTATTTGTTTTGTTGCAATTGGACCCCTTCGCTCACGATCTCGGTACTAAACAGGCGGTTCTCCCTGTTTAAGCGCCCGTTTATGCTCCTCGTGGTGCAGGTCTAGCTTTCATGGTGCGCGCATCGCTGGACGTATTTGTTTTGTTGCAATTGGACCCCTTCGCTCACGATCTCGGTACTAAACAGGCGGTTCTCCCTGTTTAAGCGCCCGCTTATGCTCCTCGTGGTGCAGGTCTAGCTTTCATGGTGCGCGCATCGCTGGACGTATTTGTTTTGTTGCAATTGGACCCCTTCGCTCACGATCTCGGTACTAAACAGGCGGTTCTCCCTGTTTAAGCGCCCGTTTATGCTCCTCGTGGTGCAGGTCTAGCTTTCATGGTGCGCGCATCGCTGGACGTATTTGTTTTGTTGCAATTGGACCCCTTCGCTCACGAACTCGGTACTAAACAGGCGGTTCTCACTGTTGAAGCGCCCGTTTATGCTCCTCGCGGTGCAGGTCTAGCTTTCATGGTGCGCGCATCGCTGGACGTATTTGTTTTGTTGCAATTGGACCCCTTCGCTCACAAACTCGGTACTAAACAGGCGGTTCTCACTGTTGAAGCGCCCGTTTATGCTCCTCGTGGTGCAGGTCCAGCTTTCATGGTGCGCGCATCGCTGGACGTATTTGTTTTGTTGCAATTGGACCCATTCGCTCACGATCTCGGTACTAAACAGGCGGCTCTCACTGTTGAAGCGCCCGTTTATGCTCCTCGCGGTGCAGGTCTAGCTTTCAAGGTGCGCGCATCGCTGGACGTATTTGTTTTGTTGCAATTGGACCCATTCGCTCACGATCTCGGTACTAAACAGGCGGCTCTCACTGTTGAAGCGCCCGTTTATGCTCCTCGCGGTGCAGGTCTAGCTTTCAAGGTGCGCGCCTCGCTGGACGTATTTGTTTTGTAGCAATTGGACCCATTCGCTCACGATCTCGGTACTAAACAGGCGGCTCTCCCTGTTTAAGCGCCCGTTTATGCTCCTCGTGGTGCAGGTCTAGCTTTCAAGGTGCGCGCATCGCTGGACGTATTTGTTTTGTTGCAATTGGACCCCTTCGCTCACGAACTCGGTACTAAACAGGCGGTTCTCACTGTTGAAGCGCCCGTTTATGCTCCTCGTGGTGCAGGTCTAGCTTTCATGGTGCGCGCATCGCTGGACGTATTTGTTTTGTTGCAATTGGACCCATTCGCTCACGATCTCGGTACTAAACAGGCGGTTCTCCCTGTTGAAGCGCCCGTTTATGCTCCTCGTGGTGCAGGTCCAGCTTTCATGGTGCGCGCATCGCTGGACGTATTTCTTTTGTTGCAGTTGGACCCATTCGCTCACGATCTCGGTACTAAACAGGCGGTTCTCCCTGTTGAAGCGCCCGTTTATGCTACTCGTGGTGCAGGTCTAGCTTTCATGGTGTGCGCATCGCTGGACGTATTTGTTTTGTTGCAATTGGACCCCTTCACTCACAAACTCCGTACTAAACAGGCGGTTCTCACTGTTGAAGCGCCCGCTTATGCTCCTTGTGGTGCAGGTCTAGGTTTCATGGTGCGCGCATTGCTGGACATATTTGTTTTGTTGCAATTGGACCCCTTCGCTCACGAACTCGGTACTAAACAGGAGGTTCTAACTGTTGAAGCGCCCGTTTTCTCCTCGTGGTGCAGGTCTAGATTTCATGGTGCGCGCATCGCTGGACGTATTTGTTTTGTTGGAATTGGACCAATTCGCTCACGATCTCGGTACTAAACAGGCGGTTTTCCCTGTTGACGCGCCCGTTTTCTCCTCGTGGTGCAGGTCTAGCTCCCATGGTGCGCGCCTCGCTGGACGTATTTGTTTTGTAGCAATTGGACACATTCGCTCACGATCTCGGTACTAAACAGGCGGTTCTCCCTGTTTAAGCGCCCGTTTATGCTCCTCGTGGTGCAGGTCTAGCTTTCATGGTGCGCGCATCGCTGGACGTATTTGTTTTGTTGCAATTGGACCCCTTCGCTCACGAACTCGGTACTAAACAGGCGGTTCTCACTGTTGAAGCGCCCGGTTATGCTGCTCGCGGTGCAGGTCTAGCTTTCGTGGTGCGCGCATCGCAGGACGTATTTGTTTTGTTGCAATTGGACCTTTTCACTCACAAACTCCGCACTAAACTGGCGGTTCTCACTGTTGAAGCGCCCGTGTATGCTCCTCGTGGTGCAGGTCCAGCTTTCATGATGCGCGCATCGCTGGACGTATTTGTTTTATTGCAATTGTTCCCCTTCGCTCACGATCTCGGTACTAAACAGGCGGTTCTCCCTGTTTAAGCGCCCGTTTATGCTCCTCGTGGTGCAGGTCTAGCTTTCAAGGTGCGCGCATCGCTGGACGTATTTGTTTTGTTGCAATTGGACCCCTTCGCTCACGATCTCGGTACTAAACAGGCGGTTCTCCCTGTTTAAGCGCCCGTTTATGCTCCTCGCGGTGCAGGTCTAGCTTTCGTGGTGCGCGCATCGCAGGACGTATTTGTTTTGTTGCAATTGGACCCCTTCACTCACAAACTCCGTACTAAACAGGCGGTTTTCCCTGTTGACGCGCCCGTTTTCTCCTCGTGGTGCAGGTCTAGCTCCCATGGTGCGCGCCTCGCTGGACGTATTTGTTTTGTACCAATTGGACACATTCGCTCACGATCTCGGTACTAAACAGGCGGTTCTCCCTGTGTAAGCGCCCGCTTATGCTCCTTGTGGTGCAGGTCTAGGTTTCATGGTGCGCGCATCGCTGGACGTATTTGTTTTGTTGCAATTGGACCCATTCGCTCACGATCTCGGTAATAAAGAGGCGGTTCTCACTGTTGAAGCGCCCGTTTATGCTCCTCGCGGTGCAGGTCTAGCTTTCGTGGCGCGCATCGCAGGACGTATTTGTTTTGTTGCAATTGGACCCCTTCACTCACAAACTCCGCACTAAAGAGGTGGTTCTCACTGTTGAAGCGCCCGTCTTATGCTCCTCGTGGTGCAGGTCCAGCTTTCGTGGTGCGCGCATCGCAGGACGTATTTGTTTTGTTGCAATTGGACCCCTTCACTCACAAACTCTGTACTAAACAGGTGGTTCTCACTGTTGAAGCGCCCGTTTATGCTCCTCGCGGTGCAGGTCTAGCTTTCAAGGTGCGCGCCTCGCTGGGCGTATTTGTTTTGTAGCAATTGGACCCATTCGCTCACGATCTCGGTACTAAACAGGCGGTTCTCCCTGTTTAAGCGCCCGTTTATGCTCCTCGTGGTGCAGGTCTAGCTTTCAAGGTGCGCGCATCGCTGGACGTATTTGTTTTGTTGCAATTGGACCCCTTCGCTCACGAACTCGGTACTAAACAGGCGGTTTTCTCTGTTGACGCGCCCGTTTTCTCCTCGTGGTGCAGGTCTAGCTCCCATGGTGCGCGCCTCGCTGGACGTATTTGTTTTGTAGCAATTGGACCCATTCGCTCACGATCTCGGTACTAAACAGGCGGTTCTTCCTGTTTAAGCGCCCGTTTATGCTCCTCGTGGTGCAGGTCTAGCTTTCATGGTGCGCGCATCGCTGGACGTATTTGTTTTGTTGCAATTGGACCCCTTCGCTCACGAACTCGTTACTAAACAGGCGGTTCTCACTGTTGAAGCGCCCGTTTATGCTCCTCGCGGTGCAGGTCTAGCTTTCGTGGTGCGCGCATCGCAGGACGTATTTGTTTTGTTGCAATTGGACCCCTTCACTCACAAACTCCGCACTAAACAGGTGGTTCTCACTGTTGAAGCGCCCGTTTATGCTCCTCGTGGTGCAGGTCCAGCTTTCATCGTGCGCGCATCGCTGGACGTATTTGTTTTGTTGCAATTGGACCTCTTCGCTCACGAACTCGGTACTAAACAGGCGGTTCTCACTGTTGAAGCGCCCGTTTTCTCCTCGTGGTGCAGGTCTAGCTCCCATGGTGCGCGCATCGCTGGGCGTATTTGTTTTGTTGCAATTGGACCCCTTCGCTCACGAACTCGGTACTAAACAGGCGGTTTTCTCTGTTGACGCGCCCGTTTTCTCCTCGTGGTGCAGGTCTAGCTCCCATGGTGCGCGCCTCGCTGGGCGTATTTGTTTTGTAGCAATTGGACCCATTCGCTCACGATCTCGGTACTAAACAGGCGGTTCTTCCTGTTTAAGCGCCCGTTTATGCTCCTCGTGGTGCAGGTCTAGCTTTCATGGTGCGCGCATCGCTGGACGTATTTGTTTTGTTGCAATTGGACCCCTTCGCTCACGAACTCGTTACTAAACAGGCGGTTCTCACTGTTGAAGCGCCCGTTTATGCTCCTCGCGGTGCAGGTCTAGCTTTCGTGGTGCGCGCATCGCAGGACGTATTTGTTTTGTTGCAATTGGACCCCTTCACTCACAAACTCCGCACTAAACAGGTGGTTCTCACTGTTGAAGCGCCCGTTTATGCTCCTCGTGGTGCAGGTCCAGCTTTCATCGTGCGCGCATCGCTGGACGTATTTGTTTTGTTGCAATTGGACCTCTTCGCTCACGAACTCGGTACTAAACAGGCGGTTCTCACTGTTGAAGCGCCCGTTTATGCTCCTCGTGGTGCAGGTCCAGCTTTCATGGTGCGCGCATCGCTGGACGTATTTGTTTTGTTGCAATTGGACCCCTTCACTCACAAACTCGGTACTAAACAGGCGGTTCTCACTGTTGAAGCACCCGTTTATGCTCCTCGCGGTGCAGGTCTAGCTTTCAAGGTGCGCGCCTCGCTGGACGTATTTGTTTTGTAGCAATTGGACCCATTCGCTCACGATCTCGGTACTAAACAGGCGGTTCTCCCTGTTTAAGCGCCCGTTTATGCTCCTCGTGGTGCAGGTCTAGCTTTCAAGATGCGCGCATCGCTGGACGTATTTGTTTTGTTGCAATTGGACCCCTTCGCTCACGAACTCGGTACTAAACAGGCGGTTCTCAATGTTGAAGCGCCCGTTTATGCTCCTCGTGGTGCAGGTCTAGCTTTCATGGTGCGCGCATCGCTGGACGTATTTGTTTTGTTGCAATTGGACCCCTTCGCTCACGAACTCGGTACTAAACAGGCGGTTCTCACTGTTGAAGCGCCCGTTTATGCTCCTCGTGGTGCAGGTCCAGCTTTCATGGTGCGCGCATCGCTGGACGTATTTGTTTTATTGCAATTGGACCCTTTCGCTCACGAACTCGGTACTAAACAGGCGGTTCTCACTGTTGAAGCGCCCGTTTATGCTCCTCGCGGTGCAGGTCTAGCTTTCGTGGTGCGCGCATCGCAGGACGTATTTGTTTTGTTGCAATTGGACCTCTTCACTCACAAACTCCGCACTAAACAGGCGGTTCTCACTGTTGATGCGGCCGTTTATGCTCCTCGTGGTGCAGGTCCAGCTTTCATGGTGCGCGCATCGCTGGACGTATTTGTTTTATTGCAATTGGACCCCTTCGCTCACGAACTCGGTACTAAACAGGCGGTTCTCACTGTTGAAGCGCCCGTTTATGCTCCTCGCGGTGCAGGTCTAGCTTTCTTGGTGCGCGCATCGCAGGACGTATTTGTTTTGTTGCAGTTGGACCCCTTCACTCACAAACTCGGTACTAAACAGGCGGTTCTCACTGTTGAAGCGCCCGCTTATGCTCCTTGTGGTGCAGGTCTAGGTTTCATGGTGCGCGCATCGCTGGACGTATTTGTTTTGTTGCAATTGGACCCCTTCACTCACAAACTCGGTACTAAACAGGCGGTTCTCACTGTTGAAGCGCCCGTTTATGCTCCTCGCGGTGCAGGTCTAGCTTTCAAGGTGCGCGCATCGCAGGACGTATTTGTTTTGTTGCAATTGGACCCCTTCACTCACAAACTCCGCACTAAACAGGCGGTTCTCACTGTTGAAGCGCCCGCTTATGCTCCTTGTGGTGCAGGTCTAGGTTTCATGGTGCGCGCATTGCTGGACGTATTTGTTTTGTTGCAATTGGACCCATTCGCTCATGATCTCGGTACTAAACAGGCGGTTCTCCCTGTTTAAGCGCCCGTTTATGCTCCTCGTGGTGCAGGTCTAGCTTTCGTGGTGCGCGCATCGCAGGACGTATTTGTTTTGTTGCAATTGGACCCCTTCACTCACGAAATCGGTACTAAACAGGCGGTTCTCACTGTTGAAGCGCCCGTTTATGCTCCTCGCGGTGCAGGTCTAGCTTTCAAGGTGCGCGCCTCGCTGGGCGTATTTGTTTTGTAGCAATTGGACCCATTCGCTCACGATCTCGGTACTAAACAGACGGTTCTTCCTGTTTAAGCGCCCGTTTATGCTCCTCGTGGTGCAGGTCTAGCTTTCATGGTGCGCGCATCGCTGGACGTATTTGTTTTGTTGCAATTGGACCCCTTCGCTCACGAACTCGTTACTAAACAGGCGGTTCTCACTGTTGAAGCGCCCGTTTATGCTCCTCGCGGTGCAGGTCTAGCTTTCGTGGTGCGCGCATCGCAGGACGTATTTGTTTTGTTGCAATTGGACCCCTTCACTCACAAACTCCGCACTAAACAGGTGGTTCTCACTGTTGAAGCGCCCGTTTATGCTCCTCGTGGTGCAGGTCCAGCTTTCATCGTGCGCGCATCGCTGGACGTATTTGTTTTGTTGCAATTGGACCTCTTCGCTCACGAACTCGGTACTAAACAGGCGGTTCTCACTGTTGAAGCGCCCGTTTATGCTCCTCGTGGTGCAGGTCCAGCTTTCATGGTGCGCGCATCGCTGGACGTATTTGTTTTGTTGCAATTGGACCCCTTCACTCACAAACTCGGTACTAAACAGGCGGTTCTCACTGTTGAAGCGCCCGTTTATGCTCCTCGCGGTGCAGGTCTAGCTTTCAAGGTGCGCGCCTCGCTGGACGTATTTGTTTTGTAGCAATTGGACCCATTCGCTCACGATCTCGGTACTAAACAGGCGGTTCTCCCTGTTTAAGCGCCCGTTTATGCTCCTCGTGGTGCAGGTCTAGCTTTCAAGATGCGCGCATCGCTGGACGTATTTGTTTTGTTGCAATTGGACCCCTTCGCTCACGAACTCGGTACTAAACAGGCGGTTCTCAATGTTGAAGCGCCCGTTTATGCTCCTCGTGGTGCAGGTCTAGCTTTCATGGTGCGCGCATCGCTGGACGTATTTGTTTTGTTGCAATTGGACCCCTTCGCTCACGAACTCGGTACTAAACAGGCGGTTCTCACTGTTGAAGCGCCCGTTTATGCTCCTCGTGGTGCAGGTCCAGCTTTCATGGTGCGCGCATCGCTGGACGTATTTGTTTTATTGCAATTGGACCCCTTCGCTCACGAACTCGGTACTAAACAGGCGGTTCTCAATGTTGAAGCGCCCGTTTATGCTCCTCGTGGTGCAGGTCCAGCTTTCATGGTGCGCGCATCGCTGGACGTATTTGTTTTATTGCAATTGGACCCCTTCGCTCACGAACTCGGTACTAAACAGGCGGTTCTCACTGTTGAAGCGCCCGTTTATGCTCCTCGCGGTGCAGGTCTAGCTTTCATGGTGCGCGCATCGCTGGACGTATTTGTTTTGTTGCAATTGGACCCCTTCACTCACGAAATCGGTACTAAACAGGCGGTTCTCAATGTTGAAGCGCCCGTTTATGCTCCTCGTGGTGCAGGTCTAGCTTTCATGGTGCGCGCATCGCTGGACGTATTTGTTTTGTTGCAATTGGACCCCTTCGCTCACGAACTCGGTACTAAACAGGCGGTTCTCACTGTTGAAGCGCCCGTTTATGCTCCTCGCGGTGCAGGTCTAGCTTTCGTGGTGCGCGCATCGCAGGACGTATTTGTTTTGTTGCAATTGGACCTCTTCACTCACAAACTCCGCACTAAACAGGCGGTTCTCACTGTTGAAGCGCCCGCTTATGCTCCTTGTGGTGCAGGTCTAGGTTTCATGGTGCGCGCATCGCTGGACGTATTTGTTTTGTTGCAATTGGACCCCTTCACTCACAAACTCGGTACTAAACAGGCGGTTCTCACTGTTGAAGCGCCCGTTTATGCTCCTCGCGGTGCAGGTCTAGCTTTCAAGGTGCGCGCATCGCAGGACGTATTTGTTTTGTTGCAATTGGACCCCTTCACTCACAAACTCCGCACTAAACAGGCGGTTCTCACTGTTGAAGCGCCCGCTTATGCTCCTTGTGGTGCAGGTCTAGGTTTCATGGTGCGCGCATTGCTGGACGTATTTGTTTTGTTGCAATTGGACCCATTCGCTCATGATCTCGGTACTAAACAGGCGGTTCTCCCTGTTTAAGCGCCCGTTTATGCTCCTCGTGGTGCAGGTCTAGCTTTCGTGGTGCGCGCATCGCAGGACGTATTTGTTTTGTTGCAATTGGACCCCTTCACTCACGAAATCGGTACTAAACAGGCGGTTCTCACTGTTGAAGCGCCCGTTTATGCTCCTCGCGGTGCAGGTCTAGCTTTCGTGGGGCGCGCATCGCAGGACGTATTTGTTTTGTTGCAATTGGACCCCTTCACTCACAAACTCCGTACTAAACAGGCGGTTCTCACTGTTGAAGCGCCCGCTTATGCTCCTTGTGGTGCAGGTCTAGGTTTCATGGTGCGCGCATCGCTGGACGTATTTGTTTTGTTGCAATTGGACGCATTCGCTCACGATCTCGGTACTAAACAGGCGGTTCTCACTGTTGAAGCGCCCGTTTATGCTCCTCGCGGTGCAGGTCTAGCTTTCAAGGTGCGCGCATCGCTGGACGTATTTGTTTTGTTGCAATTGGACCCATTCGCTCACGATCTCGGTACTAAACAGGCGGCTCTCACTGTTGAAGCGCCCGTTTATGCTCCTCGCGGTGCAGGTCCAGCTTTCAAGGTGCGCGCCTCGCTGGACGTATTTGTTTTGTAGCAATTGGACCCATTCGCTCACGATCTCGGTACTAAACAGGCGGCTCTCCCTGTTTAAGCGCCCGTTTATGCTCCTCGCGGTGAAGGTCTAGCTTTCAAGGTGCGCCCATCGCTGGACGTATTTCTTTTGTTGCAATTGGACCCCTTCGCTAACGAACTCGGTACTAAACAGGCGGTTCTCACTGTTGAAGCGCCCGTTTATGCTCCTCGCGGTGCAGGTCTAGCTTTCAAGGTGCGCGCCTCGCTGGACGTATTTGTTTCGTTGCAAATGGACCCCTTCACTCACAAACTCCGTACTAAACAGGCGTTCTCACTGTTTAAGCGCCCGTTCATGCTCCTCGCGGTGCAGGTCTAGCATTCGTGGTGCGCGCATCGCAGGACGTATTTGTTTTGTAGCAATTGGACCCATTCGCTCACGATCTCGGTACTTAACAGGCGGCTCTCACTGTTGAAGCGCCCGTTTATGCTCCTCGCGGTGCAGGTCTAGCTTTCAAGGTGCGCGCCTCGCTGGACGTATTTGTTTTGTAGCAATTGGACCCATTCGCTCACGATCTCGGTACTAAACAGGCGGCTCTCGCTGTTGAAGCGCCCGTTTATGCTCCTCGCGGTGCAGGTCTAGCTTTCAAGGTGCGCGCATCGCTGGACGTATTTGTTTTGTTGCAATTGGACCCATTCGCTCACGATCTCGGTACTAAACAGGCGGCTCTCACTGTTGAAGCGCCCGTTTATGCTCCTCGCGGTGCAGGTCTAGCTTTCAAGGTGCGCGCCTCGCTGGACGTATTTGTTTTGTAGCAATTGGACCCATTCGCTCACGATCTCGGTACTAAACAGGCGGTTCTCCCTGTTGAAGCGCCCGTTTATGCTACTCGTGGTGCACGTCTAGCTTTCATGGTGTGCGCATCGCTGGACGTATTTGTTTTGTTGCAATTGGACCCATTCGCTCACGATCTCGGTACTAAACAGGCGGCTCTCACTGTTGAAGCGCTCGTTTATGCTCCTCGCGGTGCAGGTCTAGCTTTCAAGGTGCGCGCCTCGCTGGACGTATTTGTTTTGTAGCAATTGGACCCATTCGCTCACGATCTCGGTACTAAATAGGCGGCTCTCGCTGTTGAAGCGCCCGTTTATGCTCCTCGCGGTGCCGGTCTAGCTTTCAAGGTGCGCGCATCGCTGGACGTATTTGTTTTGTTGCAATTGGACCCATTCGCTCACGATCTCGGTACTAAACAGGCGGCTCTCACTGTTGAAGCGCCCGTTTATGCTCCTCGCGGTGCAGGTCTAGCTTTCAAGGTGCGCGCATCGCTGGACGTATTTGTTTTGTAGCAATTGGACCCATTCGCTCACGATCTCGGTACTAAACAGGCGGTTCTCACTGTTGAAGCGCCCGTTTATGCTCCTCGCGGTGCAGGTCTAGCTTTCAAGGTGCGCGCCTCGCTGGACGTATTTGTATTGTAGCAATTGGACCCATTCGCTCACGATCTCGGTACTAAACAGGCGGTTCTCCCTGTTGAAGCGCCCGTTTATGCTCCTCGTGGTGCAGGTCCAGCTTTCATGGTGCGCGCATCGCTGGACGTATTTCTTTTGTTGCAGTTGGACCCATTCGCTCACGATCTCGGTACTAAACAGGCGGTTCTCCCTGTTGAAGCGCCCGTTTATGCTACTCGTGGTGCAGGTCTAGCTTTCATGGTGTGCGCATCGCTGGACGTATTTGTTTTGTTGCAATTGGACCCCTTCACTCACAAACTCCGTACTAAACAGGCGGTTCTCACTGTTGAAGCGCCCGCTTATGCTCCTTGTGGTGCAGGTCTAGGTTTCATGGTGTGCGCATTGCTGGACATATTTTTTTTGTTGCAATTGGATCCCTTCGCTCACGAATTCGGTACTAAACAGGAGGTTCTAACTGTTGAAGCGCCCGTTTTCTCCTCGTGGTGCAGGTCTAGATTTCATGGTGCGCGATTTGTTTTGTTGAAATTGGACCAATTCGCTCACGATCTCGGTACTAAACAGGCGGTTTTCCCTGTTGACGCGCAGGTTTTCTCCTCGTGGTGCAGGTCTAGCTCCCATGGTGCGCGCCTCGCTGGACGTATTTGTTTTGTAGCAATTGGACACATTCGCTCACGATCTCGGTACTAAACAGGCGGTTCTCCCTGTTTAAGCGCCCGTTTATGCTCCTCGTGGTGCAGGTCTAGCTTTCATGGTGCGCGCATCGCTGGACGTATTTGTTTTGTTGCAATTGGACCCCTTCGCTCACGAACTCGGTACTAAACAGGCGGTTCTCACTGTTGAAGCGCCCGTTTATGCTCCTCGCGGTGCAGGTCTAGCTTTCGTGGTGCGCGCATCGCAGGACGTATTTGTTTTGTTGCAATTGGACCTTTTCACTCACAAACTCCGCACTAAACAGGCGGTTCTCACTGTTGAAGCGCCCGTTTATGCTCCTCGTGGTGCAGGTCCAGCTTTCATGGTGCGCGCATCGCTGGACGTATTTGTTTTATTGCAATTGGACCCCTTCGCTCACGAACTCGGTACTAAACAGGCGGTTCTCACTGTTGAAGCGCCCGTTTATGCTCCTCGCGGCGCAGGTCTAGCTTTCTTGGTGCGCGCATCGCAGGACGTATTTGTTTTGTTGGAATTGGACCAATTCGCTCACGATCTCGGTACTAAACAGGCGGTTTTCCCTGTTGACGCGCCCGTTTTCTCCTCGTGGTGCAGGTCTAGCTCCCATGGTGCGCGCCTCGCTGGACGTATTTGTTTTGTAGCAATTGGACACATTCGCTCACGATCTCGGTACTAAACAGGCGGTTCTCCCTGTTTAAGCGCCCGTTTATGCTCCTCGTGGTGCAGGTCTAGCTTTCATGGTGCGCGCATCGCTGGACGTATTTGTTTTGTTGCAATTGGACCCCTTCGCTCACGAACTCGGTACTAAACAGGCGGTTCTCACTGTTGAAGCGCCCGTTTATGCTCCTCGCGGTGCAGGTCTAGCTTTCGTGGTGCGCGCATCGCAGGACGTATTTGTTTTGTTGCAATTGGACCTTTTCACTCACAAACTCCGCACTAAACAGGCGGTTCTCACTGTTGAAGCGCCCGTGTATGCTCCTCGTGGTGCAGGTCCAGCTTTCATGGTGCGCGCATCGCTGGACGTATTTGTTTTGTTGCAATTGGACCCCTTCGCTCACGATCTCGGTACTAAACAGGCGGTTCTCCCTGTTTAAGCGCCCGTTTATGCTCCTCGTGGTGCAGGTCTAGCTTTCGTGGTGCGCGCATCGCAGGACGTATTTGTTTTGTTGCAATTGGACCCCTTCACTCACAAACTCCGTACTAAACAGGCGGTTTTCCCTGTTGACGCGCCCGTTTTCTCCTCGTGGTGCAGGTCTAGCTCCCATGGTGCGCGCCTCGCTGGACGTATTTGTTTTGTAGCAATTGGACACATTCGCTCACGATCTCGGTACTAAACAGGCGGTTCTCCCTGTGTAAGCGCCCGCTTATGCTCCTTGTGGTGCAGGTCTAGGTTTCATGGTGCGCGCATCGCTGGACGTATTTGTTTTGTTGCAATTGGACCCATTCGCTCACGATCTCGGTACTAAAGAGGCGGTTCTCACTGTTGAAGCGCCCGTTTATGCTCCTCGCGGTGCAGGTCTAGCTTTCGTGGCGCGCATCGCAGGACGTATTTGTTTTGTTGCAATTGGACCCCTTCACTCACAAACTCCGCACTAAACAGGTGGTTCTCACTGTTGAAGCGCCCGCTTATGCTCCTCGTGGTGCAGGTCCAGCTTTCGTGGTGCGCGCATCGCAGGACGTATTTGTTTTGTTGCAATTGGACCCCTTCACTCACAAACTCTGTACTAAACAGGTGGTTCTCACTGTTGAAGCGCCCGTTTATGCTCCTCGCGGTGCAGGTCTAGCTTTCAAGGTGCGCGCCTCGCTGGGCGTATTTGTTTTGTAGCAATTGGACCCATTCGCTCACGATCTCGGTACTAAACAGGCGGTTCTCCCTGTTTAAGCGCCCGTTTATGCTCCTCGTGGTGCAGGTCTAGCTTTCAAGGTGCGCGCATCGCTGGACGTATTTGTTTTGTTGCAATTGGACCCCTTCGCTCACGAACTCGGTACTAAACAGGCGGTTCTCTCTGTTGAAGCGCCCGTTTATGCTCCTCGTGGTGCAGGTCTAGCTTCCATGGTGCGCGCCTCGCTGGACGTATTTGTTTTGTAGCAATTGGACCCATTCGCTCACGATCTCGGTACTAAACAGGCGGCTCTCACTGTTGAAGCGCCCGTTTATGCTCCTCGCGGTGCAGGTCTAGCTTTCAAGGTGCGCGCCTCGCTGGACGTATTTGTTTTGTTGCAATTGGACCCATTCGCTCACGATCTCGGTACTAAACAGGCGGCTCTCGCTGTTGAAGCGCCCGTTTATGCTCCTCGCGGTGCAGGTCTAGCTTTCAAGGTGCGCGCATCGCTGGACGTATTTGTTTTGTTGCAATTGGACCCATTCGCTCACGATCTCGGTACTAAACAGGCGGCTCTCACTGTTGAAGCGCCCGTTTATGCTCCTCGCGGTGCAGGTCTAGCTTTCAAGGTGCGCGCATCGCTGGACGTATTTGTTTTGTAGCAATTGGACCCATTCGCTCACGATCTCGGTACTAAACAGGCGGTTCTCACTGTTGAAGCGCCCGTTTATGCTCCTCGCGGTGCAGGTCTAGCTTTCAAGGTGCGCGCCTCGCTGGACGTATTTGTTTTGTAGCAATTGGACCCATTCGCTCACGATCTCGGTACTAAACAGGCGGTTCTCCCTGTTGAAGCGCCCGTTTATGCTCCTCGTGGTGCAGGTCCAGCTTTCATGGTGCGCGCATCGCTGGACGTATTTCTTTTGTTGCAGTTGGACCCATTCGCTCACGATCTCGGTACTAAACAGGCGGTTCTCCCTGTTGAAGCGCCCGTTTATGCTACTCGTGGTGCAGGTCTAGCTTTCATGGTGTGCGCATCGCTGGACGTATTTGTTTTGTTGCAATTGGACCCCTTCACTCACAAACTCCGTACTAAACAGGCGGTTCTCACTGTTGAAGCGCCCGCTTATGCTCCTTGTGGTGCAGGTCTAGGTTTCATGGTGCGCGCATTGCTGGACATATTTGTTTTGTTGCAATTGGATCCCTTCGCTCACGAATTCGGTACTAAACAGGAGGTTCTAACTGTTGAAGCGCCCGTTTTCTCCTCGTGGTGCAGGTCTAGATTTCATGGTGCGCGATTTGTTTTGTTGAAATTGGACCAATTCGCTCACGATCTCGGTACTAAACAGGCGGTTTTCCCTGTTGACGCGCAGGTTTTCTCCTCGTGGTGCAGGTCTAGCTCCCATGGTGCGCGCCTCGCTGGACGTATTTGTTTTGTAGCAATTGGACACATTCGCTCACGATCTCGGTACTAAACAGGCGGTTCTCCCTGTTTAAGCGCCCGTTTATGCTCCTCGTGGTGCAGGTCTAGCTTTCATGGTGCGCGCATCGCTGGACGTATTTGTTTTGTTGCAATTGGACCCCTTCGCTCACGAACTCGGTACTAAACAGGCGGTTCTCACTGTTGAAGCGCCCGTTTATGCTCCTCGCGGTGCAGGTCTAGCTTTCGTGGTGCGCGCATCGCAGGACGTATTTGTTTTGTTGCAATTGGACCTTTTCACTCACAAACTCCGCACTAAACAGGCGGTTCTCACTGTTGAAGCGCCCGTTTATGCTCCTCGTGGTGCAGGTCCAGCTTTCATGGTGCGCGCATCGCTGGACGTATTTGTTTTATTGCAATTGGACCCCTTCGCTCACGAACTCGGTACTAAACAGGCGGTTCTCACTGTTGAAGCGCCCGTTTATGCTCCTCGCGGTGCAGGTCTAGCTTTCTTGGTGCGCGCATCGCAGGACGTATTTGTTTTGTTGGAATTGGACCAATTCGCTCACGATCTCGGTACTAAACAGGCGGTTTTCCCTGTTGACGCGCCCGTTTTCTCCTCGTGGTGCAGGTCTAGCTCCCATGGTGCGCGCCTCGCTGGACGTATTTGTTTTGTAGCAATTGGACACATTCGCTCACGATCTCGGTACTAAACAGGCGGTTCTCCCTGTTTAAGCGCCCGTTTATGCTCCTCGTGGTGCAGGTCTAGCTTTCATGGTGCGCGCATCGCTGGACGTATTTGTTTTGTTGCAATTGGACCCCTTCGCTCACGAACTCGGTACTAAACAGGCGGTTCTCACTGTTGAAGCGCCCGGTTATGCTGCTCGCGGTGCAGGTCTAGCTTTCGTGGTGCGCGCATCGCAGGACGTATTTGTTTTGTTGCAATTGGACCTTTTCACTCACAAACTCCGCACTAAACTGGCGGTTCTCACTGTTGAAGCGCCCGTGTATGCTCCTCGTGGTGCAGGTCCAGCTTTCATGATGCGCGCATCGCTGGACGTATTTGTTTTATTGCAATTGTTCCCCTTCGCTCACGATCTCGGTACTAAACAGGCGGTTCTCCCTGTTTAAGCGCCCGTTTATGCTCCTCGTGGTGCAGGTCTAGCTTTCAAGGTGCGCGCATCGCTGGACGTATTTGTTTTGTTGCAATTGGACCCCTTCGCTCACGATCTCGGTACTAAACAGGCGGTTCTCCCTGTTTAAGCGCCCGTTTATGCTCCTCGCGGTGCAGGTCTAGCTTTCGTGGTGCGCGCATCGCAGGACGTATTTGTTTTGTTGCAATTGGACCCCTTCACTCACAAACTCCGTACTAAACAGGCGGTTTTCCCTGTTGACGCGCCCGTTTTCTCCTCGTGGTGCAGGTCTAGCTCCCATGGTGCGCGCCTCGCTGGACGTATTTGTTTTGTACCAATTGGACACATTCGCTCACGATCTCGGTACTAAACAGGCGGTTCTCCCTGTGTAAGCGCCCGCTTATGCTCCTTGTGGTGCAGGTCTAGGTTTCATGGTGCGCGCATCGCTGGACGTATTTGTTTTGTTGCAATTGGACCCATTCGCTCACGATCTCGGTAATAAAGAGGCGGTTCTCACTGTTGAAGCGCCCGTTTATGCTCCTCGCGGTGCAGGTCTAGCTTTCGTGGCGCGCATCGCAGGACGTATTTGTTTTGTTGCAATTGGACCCCTTCACTCACAAACTCCGCACTAAAGAGGTGGTTCTCACTGTTGAAGCGCCCGCTTATGCTCCTCGTGGTGCAGGTCCAGCTTTCGTGGTGCGCGCATCGCAGGACGTATTTGTTTTGTTGCAATTGGACCCCTTCACTCACAAACTCTGTACTAAACAGGTGGTTCTCACTGTTGAAGCGCCCGTTTATGCTCCTCGCGGTGCAGGTCTAGCTTTCAAGGTGCGCGCCTCGCTGGGCGTATTTGTTTTGTAGCAATTGGACCCATTCGCTCACGATCTCGGTACTAAACAGGCGGTTCTCCCTGTTTAAGCGCCCGTTTATGCTCCTCGTGGTGCAGGTCTAGCTTTCAAGGTGCGCGCATCGCTGGACGTATTTGTTTTGTTGCAATTGGACCCCTTCGCTCACGAACTCGGTACTAAACAGGCGGTTTTCTCTGTTGACGCGCCCGTTTTCTCCTCGTGGTGCAGGTCTAGCTCCCATGGTGCGCGCCTCGCTGGACGTATTTGTTTTGTAGCAATTGGACCCATTCGCTCACGATCTCGGTACTAAACAGGCGGTTCTTCCTGTTTAAGCGCCCGTTTATGCTCCTCGTGGTGCAGGTCTAGCTTTCATGGTGCGCGCATCGCTGGACGTATTTGTTTTGTTGCAATTGGACCCCTTCGCTCACGAACTCGTTACTAAACAGGCGGTTCTCACTGTTGAAGCGCCCGTTTATGCTCCTCGCGGTGCAGGTCTAGCTTTCGTGGTGCGCGCATCGCAGGACGTATTTGTTTTGTTGCAATTGGACCCCTTCACTCACAAACTCCGCACTAAACAGGTGGTTCTCACTGTTGAAGCGCCCGTTTATGCTCCTCGTGGTGCAGGTCCAGCTTTCATCGTGCGCGCATCGCTGGACGTATTTGTTTTGTTGCAATTGGACCTCTTCGCTCACGAACTCGGTACTAAACAGGCGGTTCTCACTGTTGAAGCGCCCGTTTTCTCCTCGTGGTGCAGGTCTAGCTCCCATGGTGCGCGCATCGCTGGGCGTATTTGTTTTGTTGCAATTGGACCCCTTCGCTCACGAACTCGGTACTAAACAGGCGGTTTTCTCTGTTGACGCGCCCGTTTTCTCCTCGTGGTGCAGGTCTAGCTCCCATGGTGCGCGCCTCGCTGGGCGTATTTGTTTTGTAGCAATTGGACCCATTCGCTCACGATCTCGGTACTAAACAGGCGGTTCTTCCTGTTTAAGCGCCCGTTTATGCTCCTCGTGGTGCAGGTCTAGCTTTCATGGTGCGCGCATCGCTGGACGTATTTGTTTTGTTGCAATTGGACCCCTTCGCTCACGAACTCGTTACTAAACAGGCGGTTCTCACTGTTGAAGCGCCCGTTTATGCTCCTCGCGGTGCAGGTCTAGCTTTCGTGGTGCGCGCATCGCAGGACGTATTTGTTTTGTTGCAATTGGACCCCTTCACTCACAAACTCCGCACTAAACAGGTGGTTCTCACTGTTGAAGCGCCCGTTTATGCTCCTCGTGGTGCAGGTCCAGCTTTCATCGTGCGCGCATCGCTGGACGTATTTGTTTTGTTGCAATTGGACCTCTTCGCTCACGAACTCGGTACTAAACAGGCGGTTCTCACTGTTGAAGCGCCCGTTTATGCTCCTCGTGGTGCAGGTCCAGCTTTCATGGTGCGCGCATCGCTGGACGTATTTGTTTTGTTGCAATTGGACCCCTTCACTCACAAACTCGGTACTAAACAGGCGGTTCTCACTGTTGAAGCACCCGTTTATGCTCCTCGCGGTGCAGGTCTAGCTTTCAAGGTGCGCGCCTCGCTGGACGTATTTGTTTTGTAGCAATTGGACCCATTCGCTCACGATCTCGGTACTAAACAGGCGGTTCTCCCTGTTTAAGCGCCCGTTTATGCTCCTCGTGGTGCAGGTCTAGCTTTCAAGATGCGCGCATCGCTGGACGTATTTGTTTTGTTGCAATTGGACCCCTTCGCTCACGAACTCGGTACTAAACAGGCGGTTCTCAATGTTGAAGCGCCCGTTTATGCTCCTCGTGGTGCAGGTCTAGCTTTCATGGTGCGCGCATCGCTGGACGTATTTGTTTTGTTGCAATTGGACCCCTTCGCTCACGAACTCGGTACTAAACAGGCGGTTCTCACTGTTGAAGCGCCCGTTTATGCTCCTCGTGGTGCAGGTCCAGCTTTCATGGTGCGCGCATCGCTGGACGTATTTGTTTTATTGCAATTGGACCCTTTCGCTCACGAACTCGGTACTAAACAGGCGGTTCTCACTGTTGAAGCGCCCGTTTATGCTCCTCGCGGTGCAGGTCTAGCTTTCGTGGTGCGCGCATCGCAGGACGTATTTGTTTTGTTGCAATTGGACCTCTTCACTCACAAACTCCGCACTAAACAGGCGGTTCTCACTGTTGA
The DNA here is from genome assembly GCA_030143305.2 of Amblyomma americanum. Taxonomy (NCBI): domain Eukaryota; kingdom Metazoa; phylum Arthropoda; class Arachnida; order Ixodida; family Ixodidae; genus Amblyomma; species Amblyomma americanum. The sequence goes on from JARKHS020002312.1 coordinate 29,004, forward strand.
TGCGGCCGTTTATGCTCCTCGTGGTGCAGGTCCAGCTTTCATGGTGCGCGCATCGCTGGACGTATTTGTTTTATTGCAATTGGACCCCTTCGCTCACGAACTCGGTACTAAACAGGCGGTTCTCACTGTTGAAGCGCCCGTTTATGCTCCTCGCGGTGCAGGTCTAGCTTTCTTGGTGCGCGCATCGCAGGACGTATTTGTTTTGTTGCAGTTGGACCCCTTCACTCACAAACTCGGTACTAAACAGGCGGTTCTCACTGTTGAAGCGCCCGCTTATGCTCCTTGTGGTGCAGGTCTAGGTTTCATGGTGCGCGCATCGCTGGACGTATTTGTTTTGTTGCAATTGGACCCCTTCACTCACAAACTCGGTACTAAACAGGCGGTTCTCACTGTTGAAGCGCCCGTTTATGCTCCTCGCGGTGCAGGTCTAGCTTTCAAGGTGCGCGCATCGCAGGACGTATTTGTTTTGTTGCAATTGGACCCCTTCACTCACAAACTCCGCACTAAACAGGCGGTTCTCACTGTTGAAGCGCCCGCTTATGCTCCTTGTGGTGCAGGTCTAGGTTTCATGGTGCGCGCATTGCTGGACGTATTTGTTTTGTTGCAATTGGACCCATTCGCTCATGATCTCGGTACTAAACAGGCGGTTCTCCCTGTTTAAGCGCCCGTTTATGCTCCTCGTGGTGCAGGTCTAGCTTTCGTGGTGCGCGCATCGCAGGACGTATTTGTTTTGTTGCAATTGGACCCCTTCACTCACGAAATCGGTACTAAACAGGCGGTTCTCACTGTTGAAGCGCCCGTTTATGCTCCTCGCGGTGCAGGTCTAGCTTTCAAGGTGCGCGCCTCGCTGGGCGTATTTGTTTTGTAGCAATTGGACCCATTCGCTCACGATCTCGGTACTAAACAGGCGGTTCTTCCTGTTTAAGCGCCCGTTTATGCTCCTCGTGGTGCAGGTCTAGCTTTCATGGTGCGCGCATCGCTGGACGTATTTGTTTTGTTGCAATTGGACCCCTTCGCTCACGAACTCGTTACTAAACAGGCGGTTCTCACTGTTGAAGCGCCCGTTTATGCTCCTCGCGGTGCAGGTCTAGCTTTCGTGGTGCGCGCATCGCAGGACGTATTTGTTTTGTTGCAATTGGACCCCTTCACTCACAAACTCCGCACTAAACAGGTGGTTCTCACTGTTGAAGCGCCCGTTTATGCTCCTCGTGGTGCAGGTCCAGCTTTCATCGTGCGCGCATCGCTGGACGTATTTGTTTTGTTGCAATTGGACCTCTTCGCTCACGAACTCGGTACTAAACAGGCGGTTCTCACTGTTGAAGCGCCCGTTTATGCTCCTCGTGGTGCAGGTCCAGCTTTCATGGTGCGCGCATCGCTGGACGTATTTGTTTTGTTGCAATTGGACCCCTTCACTCACAAACTCGGTACTAAACAGGCGGTTCTCACTGTTGAAGCGCCCGTTTATGCTCCTCGCGGTGCAGGTCTAGCTTTCAAGGTGCGCGCCTCGCTGGACGTATTTGTTTTGTAGCAATTGGACCCATTCGCTCACGATCTCGGTACTAAACAGGCGGTTCTCCCTGTTTAAGCGCCCGTTTATGCTCCTCGTGGTGCAGGTCTAGCTTTCAAGATGCGCGCATCGCTGGACGTATTTGTTTTGTTGCAATTGGACCCCTTCGCTCACGAACTCGGTACTAAACAGGCGGTTCTCACTGTTGAAGCGCCCGTTTATGCTCCTCGTGGTGCAGGTCTAGCTTTCATGGTGCGCGCATCGCTGGACGTATTTGTTTTGTTGCAATTGGACCCCTTCGCTCACGAACTCGGTACTAAACAGGCGGTTCTCACTGTTGAAGCGCCCGTTTATGCTCCTCGTGGTGCAGGTCCAGCTTTCATGGTGCGCGCATCGCTGGACGTATTTGTTTTATTGCAATTGGACCCCTTCGCTCACGAACTCGGTACTAAACAGGCGGTTCTCACTGTTGAAGCGCCCGTTTATGCTCCTCGTGGTGCAGGTCCAGCTTTCATGGTGCGCGCATCGCTGGACGTATTTGTTTTGTTGCAATTGGACCCCTTCGCTCACGAACTCGGTACTAAACAGGCGGTTCTCACTGTTGAAGCGCCCGTTTATGCTCCTCGCGGTGCAGGTCTAGCTTTCATGGTGCGCGCATCGCTGGACGTATTTGTTTTGTTGCAATTGGACCCCTTCACTCACGAACTCGGTACTAAACAGGCGGTTCTCACTGTTGAAGCGCCCGTTTATGCTCCTCGTGGTGCAGGTCTAGCTTTCATGGTGCGCGCATCGCTGGACGTATTTGTTTTGTTGCAATTGGACCCCTTCGCTCACGAACTCGGTACTAAACAGGCGGTTCTCACTGTTGAAGCGCCCGTTTATGCTCCTCGCGGTGCAGGTCTAGCTTTCGTGGTGCGCGCATCGCAGGACGTATTTGTTTTGTTGCAATTGGACCTCTTCACTCACAAACTCCGCACTAAACAGGCGGTTCTCACTGTTGAAGCGCCCGCTTATGCTCCTTGTGGTGCAGGTCTAGGTTTCATGGTGCGCGCATCGCTGGACGTATTTGTTTTGTTGCAATTGGACCCCTTCACTCACAAACTCGGTACTAAACAGGCGGTTCTCACTGTTGAAGCGCCCGTTTATGCTCCTCGCGGTGCAGGTCTAGCTTTCAAGGTGCGCGCATCGCAGGACGTATTTGTTTTGTTGCAATTGGACCCCTTCACTCACAAACTCCGCACTAAACAGGCGGTTCTCACTGTTGAAGCGCCCGCTTATGCTCCTTGTGGTGCAGGTCTAGGTTTCATGGTGCGCGCATTGCTGGACGTATTTGTTTTGTTGCAATTGGACCCATTCGCTCATGATCTCGGTACTAAACAGGCGGTTCTCCCTGTTTAAGCGCCCGTTTATGCTCCTCGTGGTGCAGGTCTAGCTTTCGTGGTGCGCGCATCGCAGGACGTATTTGTTTTGTTGCAATTGGACCCCTTCACTCACGAAATCGGTACTAAACAGGCGGTTCTCACTGTTGAAGCGCCCGTTTATGCTCCTCGCGGTGCAGGTCTAGCTTTCGTGGGGCGCGCATCGCAGGACGTATTTGTTTTGTTGCAATTGGACCCCTTCACTCACAAACTCCGTACTAAACAGGCGGTTCTCACTGTTGAAGCGCCCGCTTATGCTCCTTGTGGTGCAGGTCTAGGTTTCATGGTGCGCGCATCGCTGGACGTATTTGTTTTGTTGCAATTGGACCCATTCGCTCACGATCTCGGTACTAAACAGGCGGTTCTCACTGTTGAAGCGCCCGTTTATGCTCCTCGCGGTGCAGGTCCAGCTTTCAAGGTGCGCGCCTCGCTGGACGTATTTGTTTTGTAGCAATTGGACCCATTCGCTCACGATCTCGGTACTAAACAGGCGGCTCTCCCTGTTTAAGCGCCCGTTTATGCTCCTCGCGGTGAAGGTCTAGCTTTCAAGGTGCGCCCATCGCTGGACGTATTTCTTTTGTTGCAATTGGACCCCTTCGCTAACGAACTCGGTACTAAACAGGCGGTTCTCACTGTTGAAGCGCCCGTTTATGCTCCTCGCGGTGCAGGTCTAGCTTTCAAGGTGCGCGCCTCGCTGGACGTATTTGTTTCGTTGCAAATGGACCCCTTCACTCACAAACTCCGTACTAAACAGGCGTTCTCACTGTTTAAGCGCCCGTTCATGCTCCTCGCGGTGCAGGTCTAGCATTCGTGGTGCGCGCATCGCAGGACGTATTTGTTTTGTAGCAATTGGACCCATTCGCTCACGATCTCGGTACTTAACAGGCGGCTCTCACTGTTGAAGCGCCCGTTTATGCTCCTCGCGGTGCAGGTCTAGCTTTCAAGGTGCGCGCCTCGCTGGACGTATTTGTTTTGTAGCAATTGGACCCATTCGCTCACGATCTCGGTACTAAACAGGCGGCTCTCGCTGTTGAAGCGCCCGTTTATGCTCCTCGCGGTGCAGGTCTAGCTTTCAAGGTGCGCGCATCGCTGGACGTATTTGTTTTGTTGCAATTGGACCCATTCGCTCACGATCTCGGTACTAAACAGGCGGCTCTCACTGTTGAAGCGCCCGTTTATGCTCCTCGCGGTGCAGGTCTAGCTTTCAAGGTGCGCGCCTCGCTGGACGTATTTGTTTTGTAGCAATTGGACCCATTCGCTCACGATCTCGGTACTAAACAGGCGGTTCTCCCTGTTGAAGCGCCCGTTTATGCTACTCGTGGTGCACGTCTAGCTTTCATGGTGTGCGCATCGCTGGACGTATTTGTTTTGTTGCAATTGGACCCATTCGCTCACGATCTCGGTACTAAACAGGCGGCTCTCACTGTTGAAGCGCTCGTTTATGCTCCTCGCGGTGCAGGTCTAGCTTTCAAGGTGCGCGCCTCGCTGGACGTATTTGTTTTGTAGCAATTGGACCCATTCGCTCACGATCTCGGTACTAAATAGGCGGCTCTCGCTGTTGAAGCGCCCGTTTATGCTCCTCGCGGTGCCGGTCTAGCTTTCAAGGTGCGCGCATCGCTGGACGTATTTGTTTTGTTGCAATTGGACCCATTCGCTCACGATCTCGGTACTAAACAGGCGGCTCTCACTGTTGAAGCGCCCGTTTATGCTCCTCGCGGTGCAGGTCTAGCTTTCAAGGTGCGCGCATCGCTGGACGTATTTGTTTTGTAGCAATTGGACCCATTCGCTCACGATCTCGGTACTAAACAGGCGGTTCTCACTGTTGAAGCGCCCGTTTATGCTCCTCGCGGTGCAGGTCTAGCTTTCAAGGTGCGCGCCTCGCTGGACGTATTTGTTTTGTAGCAATTGGACCCATTCGCTCACGATCTCGGTACTAAACAGGCGGTTCTCCCTGTTGAAGCGCCCGTTTATGCTCCTCGTGGTGCAGGTCCAGCTTTCATGGTGCGCGCATCGCTGGACGTATTTCTTTTGTTGCAGTTGGACCCATTCGCTCACGATCTCGGTACTAAACAGGCGGTTCTCCCTGTTGAAGCGCCCGTTTATGCTACTCGTGGTGCAGGTCTAGCTTTCATGGTGTGCGCATCGCTGGACGTATTTGTTTTGTTGCAATTGGACCCCTTCACTCACAAACTCCGTACTAAACAGGCGGTTCTCACTGTTGAAGCGCCCGCTTATGCTCCTTGTGGTGCAGGTCTAGGTTTCATGGTGTGCGCATTGCTGGACATATTTTTTTTGTTGCAATTGGATCCCTTCGCTCACGAATTCGGTACTAAACAGGAGGTTCTAACTGTTGAAGCGCCCGTTTTCTCCTCGTGGTGCAGGTCTAGATTTCATGGTGCGCGATTTGTTTTGTTGAAATTGGACCAATTCGCTCACGATCTCGGTACTAAACAGGCGGTTTTCCCTGTTGACGCGCAGGTTTTCTCCTCGTGGTGCAGGTCTAGCTCCCATGGTGCGCGCCTCGCTGGACGTATTTGTTTTGTAGCAATTGGACACATTCGCTCACGATCTCGGTACTAAACAGGCGGTTCTCCCTGTTTAAGCGCCCGTTTATGCTCCTCGTGGTGCAGGTCTAGCTTTCATGGTGCGCGCATCGCTGGACGTATTTGTTTTGTTGCAATTGGACCCCTTCGCTCACGAACTCGGTACTAAACAGGCGGTTCTCACTGTTGAAGCGCCCGTTTATGCTCCTCGCGGTGCAGGTCTAGCTTTCGTGGTGCGCGCATCGCAGGACGTATTTGTTTTGTTGCAATTGGACCTTTTCACTCACAAACTCCGCACTAAACAGGCGGTTCTCACTGTTGAAGCGCCCGTTTATGCTCCTCGTGGTGCAGGTCCAGCTTTCATGGTGCGCGCATCGCTGGACGTATTTGTTTTGTTGCAATTGGACCCCTTCGCTCACGAACTCGGTACTAAACAGGCGGTTCTCACTGTTGAAGCGCCCGTTTATGCTCCTCGCGGTGCAGGTCTAGCTTTCTTGGTGCGCGCATCGCAGGACGTATTTGTTTTGTTGCAATTGGACCCCTTCACTCACAAACTCGGTACTAAACAGGCGGTTCTCACTGTTGAAGCGCCCGCTTATGCTCCTTGTGGTGCAGGTCTAGGTTTCATGGTGCGCGCATCGCTGGACGTATTTGTTTTGTTGCAATTGGACCCCTTCACTCACAAACTCGGTACTAAACAGGCGGTTCTCACTGTTGAAGCGCCCGTTTATGCTCCTCGTGGTGCAGGTCTAGCTTTCAAGGTGCGCGCATCGCTGGACGTATTTGTTTTGTTGCAATTGGACCCATTCGCTCACGATCTCGGTACTAAACAGGCGGTTCTCACTGTTGAAGCGCCCGTTTATGCTCCTCGCGGTGCAGGTCTAGCTTTCGTGGTGCGCGCATCGCAGGACGTATTTGTTTTGTTGCAATTGGACCCCTTCACTCACAAACTCCGTACTAAACAGGCGGTTTTCCCTGTTGAAGCGCCCGTTTTCTCCTCGTGGTGCAGGTCTAGCTCCCATGGTGCGCGCCTCGCTGGACGTATTTGTTTTGTAGCAATTGGACACATTCGCTCACGATCTCGGTACTAAACAGGCGGTTCTCCCTGTTTAAGCGCCCGCTTATGCTCCTTGTGGTGCAGGTCTAGCTTTCAAGGTGCGCGCATCGCTGGACGTATTTGTTTTGTTGCAATTGGACCCATTCGCTCACGATCTCGGTACTAAACAGGCGGTTCTCCCTGTTTAAGCGCCCGTTTATGCTCCTCGTGGTGCAGGTCTAGCTTTCATGGTGCGCGCATCGCTGGACGTATTTGTTTTGTTGCAATTGGACCCCTTCGCTCACGAACTCGGTACTAAACAGGCGGTTCTCACTGTTGAAGCGCCCGTTTATGCTCCTCGCGGTGCAGGTCTAGCTTTCGTGGTGCGCGCATCGCAGGACGTATTTGTTTTGTTGCAATTGGACCCCTTCACTCACAAACTCCGCACTAAACAGGTGGTTCTCACTGTTGAAGCGCCCGTTTATGCTCCTCGTGGTGCAGGTCCAGCTTTCATGGTGCGCGCATCGCTGGACGTATTTGTTTTGTTGCAATTGGACCCCTTCACTCACAAACTCGGTACTAAACAGGCGGTTCTCACTGTTGAAGCGCCCGTTTATGCTCCTCGCGGTGCAGGTCTAGCTTTCATGGTGCGCGCATCGCTGGACGTATTTGTTTTGTTGCAATTGGACCCCTTCACTCACAAACTCGGTACTAAACAGGCGGTTCTCACTGTTGAAGCGCCCGTTTATGCTCCTTCGTGGTGCAGGTCTAGCTTTCATGGTGCGCGCATCGCTGGACGTATTTGTTTTGTTGCAATTGGACCCCTTCACTCACAAACTCGGTACTAAACAGGCGGTTCTCACTGTTGAAGCGCCCGTTTATGCTCCTCGCGGTGCAGGTCTAGCTTTCAAGGTGCGCGCATCGCAGGACGTATTTGTTTTGTTGCAATTGGACCCCTTCACTCACAAACTCCGCACTAAACAGGCGGTTCTCACTGTTGAAGCGCCCGTTTATGCTCCTCGTGGTGCAGGTCTAGCTTTCATGGTGCGCGCATCGCTGGACGTATTTGTTTTGTTGCAATTGGACCCCTTCGCTCACGATCTCGGTACTAAACAGGCGGTTCTCCCTGTTTAAGCGCCCGTTTATGCTCCTCGTGGTGCAGGTCTAGCTTTCGTGGTGCGCGCATCGCAGGACGTATTTGTTTTGTTGCAATTGGACCCCTTCACTCACGAAACTCGGTACTAAACAGGCGGTTCTCACTGTTGAAGCGCCCGTTTATGCTCCTCGCGGTGCAGGTCTAGCTTTCGTGGTGCGCGCATCGCAGGACGTATTTGTTTTGTTGCAATTGGACCCCTTCACTCACAAACTCCGTACTAAACAGGCGGTTCTCACTGTTGAAGCGCCCGCTTATGCTCCTTGTGGTGCAGGTCTAGGTTTCATGGTGCGCGCATCGCTGGACGTATTTGTTTTGTTGCAATTGGACCCATTCGCTCACGATCTCGGTACTAAACAGGCGGTTCTCACTGTTGAAGCGCCCGTTTATGCTCCTCGCGGTGCAGGTCTAGCTTTCAAGGTGCGCCCATCGCTGGACGTATTTGTTTTGTTGCAATTGGACCCCTTCGCTCACGAACTCGGTACTAAACAGGCGGTTCTCACTGTTGAAGCGCCCGTTTATGCTCCTCGCGGTGCAGGTCTAGCTTTCATGGTGCGCGCCTCGCTGGACGTATTTGTTTCGTTGCAAATGGACCCCTTCACTCACAAACTCCGTACTAAACAGGCGGTTCTCACTGTTTAAGCGCCCGTTCATGCTCCTCGCGGTGCAGGTCTAGCTTTCGTGGTGCGCGCATCGCAGGACGTATTTGTTTTGTAGCAATTGGACCCATTCGCTCACGATCTCGGTACTAAACAGGCGGCTCTCACTGTTGAAGCGCCCGTTTATGCTCCTCGCGGTGCAGGTCTAGCTTTCAAGGTGCGCGCCTCGCTGGACGTATTTGTTTTGTTGCAATTGGACCCATTCGCTCACGATCTCGGTACTAAACAGGCGGCTCTCGCTGTTGAAGCGCCCGTTTATGCTCCTCGCGGTGCAGGTCTAGCTTTCAAGGTGCGCGCATCGCTGGACGTATTTGTTTTGTTGCAATTGGACCCATTCGCTCACGATCTCGGTACTAAACAGGCGGCTCTCACTGTTGAAGCGCCCGTTTATGCTCCTCGCGGTGCAGGTCTAGCTTTCAAGGTGCGCGCCTCGCTGGACGTATTTGTTTTGTAGCAATTGGACCCATTCGCTCACGATCTCGGTACTAAACAGGCGGCTCTCGCTGTTGAAGCGCCCGTTTATGCTCCTCGCGGTGCAGGTCTAGCTTTCAAGGTGCGCGCATCGCTGGACGTATTTGTTTTGTTGCAATTGGACCCATTCGCTCACGATCTCGGTACTAAACAGGCGGCTCTCACTGTTGAAGCGCCCGTTTATGCTCCTCGCGGTGCAGGTCTAGCTTTCAAGGTGCGCGCCTCGCTGGACGTATTTGTTTTGTAGCAATTGGACCCATTCGCTCACGATCTCGGTACTAAACAGGCGGTTCTCCCTGTTGAAGCGCCCGTTTATGCTCCTCGTGGTGCAGGTCTAGCTTTCATGGTGCGCGCATCGCTGGACGTATTTGTTTTGTTGCAATTGGACCCATTCGCTCACGATCTCGGTACTAAACAGGCGGCTCTCACTGTTGAAGCGCCCGTTTATGCTCCTCGCGGTGCAGGTCTAGCTTTCAAGGTGCGCGCCTCGCTGGACGTATTTGTTTTGTAGCAATTGGACCCATTCGCTCACGATCTCGGTACTAAACAGGCGGCTCTCGCTGTTGAAGCGCCCGTTTATGCTCCTCGCGGTGCAGGTCTAGCTTTCAAGGTGCGCGCATCGCTGGACGTATTTGTTTTGTTGCAATTGGACCCATTCGCTCACGATCTCGGTACTAAACAGGCGGCTCTCACTGTTGAAGCGCCCGTTTATGCTCCTCGCGGTGCAGGTCTAGCTTTCAAGGTGCGCGCATCGCTGGACGTATTTGTTTTGTAGCAATTGGACCCATTCGCTCACGATCTCGGTACTAAACAGGCGGCTCTCACTGTTGAAGCGCCCGTTTATGCTCCTCGCGGTGCAGGTCTAGCTTTCAAGGTGCGCGCCTCGCTGGACGTATTTGTTTTGTAGCAATTGGACCCATTCGCTCACGATCTCGGTACTAAACAGGCGGTTCTCCCTGTTGAAGCGCCCGTTTATGCTCCTCGTGGTGCAGGTCCAGCTTTCATGGTGCGCGCATCGCTGGACGTATTTCTTTTGTTGCAGTTGGACCCATTCGCTCACGATCTCGGTACTAAACAGGCGGTTCTCCCTGTTGAAGCGCCCGTTTATGCTACTCGTGGTGCAGGTCTAGCTTTCATGGTGTGCGCATCGCTGGACGTATTTGTTTTGTTGCAATTGGACCCCTTCACTCACAAACTCCGTACTAAACAGGCGGTTCTCACTGTTGAAGCGCCCGCTTATGCTCCTTGTGGTGCAGGTCTAGGTTTCATGGTGCGCGCATTGCTGGACATATTTGTTTTGTTGCAATTGGATCCCTTCGCTCACGAATTCGGTACTAAACAGGAGGTTCTAACTGTTGAAGCGCCCGTTTTCTCCTCGTGGTGCAGGTCTAGATTTCATGGTCGCGCGATTTGTTTTGTTGAAATTGGACCAATTCGCTCACGATCTCGGTACTAAACAGGCGGTTTTCCCTGTTGACGCGCCCGTTTTCTCCTCGTGGTGCAGGTCTAGCTCCCATGGTGCGCGCTTCGCTGGACGTATTTGTTTTGTAGCAATTGGACACATTCGCTCACGATCTCGGTACTAAACAGGCGGTTCTCCCTGTTTAAGCGCCCGTTTATGCTCCTCGTGGTGCAGGTCTAGCTTTCATGGTGCGCGCATCGCTGGACGTATTTGTTTTGTTGCAATTGGACCCCTTCGCTCACGAACTCGGTACTAAACAGGCGGTTCTCACTGTTGAAGCGCCCGTTTATGCTCCTCGCGGTGCAGGTCTAGCTTTCGTGGTGCGCGCATCGCAGGACGTATTTGTTTTGTTGCAATTGGACCTTTTCACTCACAAACTCCGCACTAAACAGGCGGTTCTCACTGTTGAAGCGCCCGTTTATGCTCCTCGTGGTGCAGGTCTAGCTTTCATGGTGCGCGCATCGCTGGACGTATTTGTTTTGTTGCAATTGGACCCATTCGCTCACGATCTCGGTACTAAACAGGCGGCTCTCACTGTTGAAGCGCTCGTTTATGCTCCTCGCGGTGCAGGTCTAGCTTTCAAGGTGCGCGCCTCGCTGGACGTATTTGTTTTGTAGCAATTGGACCCATTCGCTCACGATCTCGGTACTAAATAGGCGGCTCTCGCTGTTGAAGCGCCCGTTTATGCTCCTCGCGGTGCAGGTCTAGCTTTCAAGGTGCGCGCATCGCTGGACGTATTTGTTTTGTTGCAATTGGACCCATTCGCTCACGATCTCGGTACTAAACAGGCGGCTCTCACTGTTGAAGCGCCCGTTTATGCTCCTCGCGGTGCAGGTCTAGCTTTCATGGTGCGCGCATCGCTGGACGTATTTGTTTTGTAGCAATTGGACCCATTCGCTCACGATCTCGGTACTAAACAGGCGGTTCTCACTGTTGAAGCGCCCGTTTATGCTCCTCGCGGTGCAGGTCTAGCTTTCATGGTGCGCGCATCGCTGGACGTATTTGTTTTGTTGCAATTGGACCCATTCGCTCACGATCTCGGTACTAAACAGGCGGTTCTCCCTGTTGAAGCGCCCGTTTATGCTCCTCGTGGTGCAGGTCCAGCTTTCATGGTGCGCGCATCGCTGGACGTATTTGTTTTGTTGCAATTGGACCCCTTCGCTCACGATCTCGGTACTAAACAGGCGGTTCTCACTGTTGAAGCGCCCGTTTATGCTCCTCGTGGTGCAGGTCTAGCTTTCATGGTGTGCGCATCGCTGGACGTATTTGTTTTGTTGCAATTGGACCCCTTCACTCACAAACTCCGTACTAAACAGGCGGTTCTCACTGTTGAAGCGCCCGCTTATGCTCCTTGTGGTGCAGGTCTAGGTTTCATGGTGCGCGCATTGCTGGACATATTTGTTTTGTTGCAATTGGACCCCTTCGCTCACGAATTCGGTACTAAACAGGAGGTTCTAACTGTTGAAGCGCCCGTTTTCTCCTCGTGGTGCAGGTCTAGATTTCATGGTGCGCGATTTGTTTTGTTGAAATTGGACCAATTCGCTCACGATCTCGGTACTAAACAGGCGGTTTTCCCTGTTGACGCGCAGGTTTTCTCCTCGTGGTGCAGGTCTAGCTCCCATGGTGCGCGCCTCGCTGGACGTATTTGTTTTGTAGCAATTGGACACATTCGCTCACGATCTCGGTACTAAACAGGCGGTTCTCCCTGTTTAAGCGCCCGTTTATGCTCCTCGTGGTGCAGGTCTAGCTTTCATGGTGCGCGCATCGCTGGACGTATTTGTTTTGTTGCAATTGGACCCCTTCGCTCACGAACTCGGTACTAAACAGGCGGTTCTCACTGTTGAAGCGCCCGTTTATGCTCCTCGCGGTGCAGGTCTAGCTTTCGTGGTGCGCGCATCGCAGGACGTATTTGTTTTGTTGCAATTGGACCTTTTCACTCACAAACTCCGCACTAAACAGGCGGTTCTCACTGTTGAAGCGCCCGTTTATGCTCCTCGTGGTGCAGGTCCAGCTTTCATGGTGCGCGCATCGCTGGACGTATTTGTTTTGTTGCAATTGGACCCCTTCGCTCACGAACTCGGTACTAAACAGGCGGTTCTCACTGTTGAAGCGCCCGTTTATGCTCCTCGCGGTGCAGGTCTAGCTTTCTTGGTGCGCGCATCGCAGGACGTATTTGTTTTGTTGCAGCTGGACCCCTTCACTCACAAACTCCGTACTAAACAGGCGGTTCTCACTGTTGAAGCGCCCGCTTATGCTCCTTGTGGTGCAGGTCTAGGTTTCATGGTGCGCGCATCGCTGGACGTATTTGTTTTGTTGCAATTGGACCCCTTCACTCACAAACTCGGTACTAAACAGGCGGTTCTCACTGTTGAAGCGCCCGTTTATGCTCCTCGCGGTGCAGGTCTAGCTTTCAAGGTGCGCGCCTCGCTGGACGTATTTGTTTTGTAGCAATTGGACCCATTCGCTCACGATCTCGGTACTAAACAGGCGGTTCTCCCTGTTTAAGCGCCCGTTTATGCTCCTCGTGGTGCAGGTCTAGCTTTCAAGGTGCGCGCATCGCTGGACGTATTTGTTTTGTTGCAATTGGACCCCTTCGCTCACGAACTCGGTACTAAACAGGCGGTTCTCACTGTTGAAGCGCCCGTTTATGCTCCTCGCGGTGCAGGTCTAGCTTTCGTGGTGCGCGCATCGCAGGACGTATTTGTTTTGTTGCAATTGGACCCCTTCACTCACAAACTCCGTACTAAACAGGCGGTTTTCCCTGTTGACGCGCCCGTTTTCTCCTCGTGGTGCAGGTCTAGCTCCCATGGTGCGCGCCTCGCTGGACGTATTTGTTTTGTAGCAATTGGACACATTCGCTCACGATCTCGGTACTAAACAGGCGGTTCTCCCTGTTTAAGCGCCCGCTTATGCTCCTTGTGGTGCAGGTCTAGGTTTCATGGTGCGCGCATCGCTGGACGTATTTGTTTTGTTGCAATTGGACCCATTCGCTCACGATCTCGGTACTAAACAGGCGGTTCTCCCTGTTTAAGCGCCCGTTTATGCTCCTCGTGGTGCAGGTCTAGCTTTCATGGTGCGCGCATCGCTGGACGTATTTGTTTTGTTGCAATTGGACCCCTTCGCTCACGAACTCGGTACTAAACAGGCGGTTCTCACTGTTGAAGCGCCCGTTTATGCTCCTCGCGGTGCAGGTCTAGCTTTCGTGGTGCGCGCATCGCAGGACGTATTTGTTTTGTTGCAATTGGACCCCTTCACTCACAAACTCCGCACTAAACAGGTGGTTCTCACTGTTGAAGCGCCCGTTTATGCTCCTCGTGGTGCAGGTCCAGCTTTCGTGGTGCGCGCATCGCAGGACGTATTTGTTTTGTTGCAATTGGACCCCTTCACTCACAAACTCCGTACTAAACAGGCGGTTCTCACTGTTGAAGCGCCCGTTTATGCTCCTCGTGGTGCAGGTCCAGCTTTCATGGTGCGCGCATCGCTGGACGTATTTGTTTTGTTGCAATTGGACCGCTTCGCTCACGAACTCGGTACTAAACAGGCGGTTCTCACTGTTGAAGCGCCCGTTTATGCTCCTCGTGGTGCAGGTCTAGCTTTCAAGGTGCGCGCATCGCTGGACGTATTTGTTTTGTTGCAATTGGACCCCTTCGCTCACGAACTCGGTACTAAACAGGCGGTTCTCACTGTTGACCCTATTGAAAAATCTCGTATATATGTGTTAAATGTGTCTCATATATACGCAATTATTGGATATGTGTCCACATATATGGTCGTATGAATACGTGCTCGTATGGCATACGCGTTCTCTCCACGTATGGCGAAACACATATATACGGGTGATACGTGCCTCATATATACGCTATTGGATACGTGTCACTCCGGTCCCTCGTATACCTTCGTACAGATACGAGGGCCTCGACTTGGGGATACAATGGCCTTGCAACACGTACTCTGGTGTAGTTAATACCTCTGAATATGTAGGCTACCCGAATGAACTTGCAACCCTTCAGTGCAGCAAATGCTGCATCCCAGCACTAAATACCAGGCTACAGTCAATGAAATAATTTTTCTTGCTGCCTTTATTTTATCATTTTTATCTGACTACAGCCATTCACTACAGGGGCAGGTGCAGGCGATGATTACTTGATGTCCCTCAGCATGTCCGCCAGGTAGCAATTCAACTGCTCTGCGCATTTTCTCATCCTCGGCAGCTTGTGCAGCTTTGATGTATGCATCAAATGCATCTGAAAGAGTATTAATCATGACAAAATTGAAGACATGCAGGTGCTGTAAAATAAAGGTATTTAAGTCATGCACACTTAAATAAACAAATGCCTTTGTCAGTCAGGAAATGTACCTAAATAAGAGGCTTACTGCCCACAGATGCTAGTTTTTCTGAGCTCATCCGAGGCTTCTGCATGCCACCAGCCTTAAGCGATTGCCGGCATACTGAGCCGGTGATGCTCCTTCCCTGAATGCTCTTTCCCCTAAGGCTCTTCGGGGAAGGAGCATCACCAGGAAGGAGCGTCACTTTTGTGGAGAACCCCACAAAAGTTTTGTGGCGTCCTTGCAAAACAGGAAGTCTCGACCTTGGGAAAGAAGCCAGCGCCACCGCTCTGCACTGACAATTTCCGCTCCCGAGGTGGATCTGCAATAAAACAGCTGCACATATGCTTTGTATAAAGCCCTATAACAGATTGGGGAGAGAAGTATTTGCCACATTAAAACTGCTAAAATCCTATTCCTCAGGACTCCTATATGTAACATTAAGAAAATGGCAGTTTTCCTTGCAAACGCTACTAATGATAAAACATGACACATCGCTCTCTTCTTCGGAGTGAGCAGCACGATGGGCCACCAGGTCACGTTTATGTGCAATCATATAAGCTGCCTTTGACAACATAGATGAGCCTTTTTATCTTTACTTCAGGCTCCACTGCACCCTGGCAACAGTAATGCTGCCAAATATTCGGAAACACAGAACGAACAGATGAAAGATTATGAATATTTAAAACACAGCAATTAAATCTTAGCACAAGAGGCTGTGCTAATTAGAACATGAAAGGTGAAAGGTTGTGGTCATGGCTTAGTGATCTAAGAGTTCATTAAGCAAAGCTGCCCTGAGCTGTCACAGGTTCAAATTGTGCCTGGGGCTCCTGCGCAGGCAATTTTTTTCCGCTCCACGCCATTTGGATGGAAAATTCCACGTGTCCGAGAGGTGTGCACTGATCCTCAGCCCTATACGTTTCCACAGTTTCTAGATTGTTTGCCTGCAGTTACCAAGAACGAGAGCTAAAAGCATTTCAAGCTTACAAACTAGTTCTAAATATGAGAAGCCATCGTACCTGGCCATTGACCTCAGCAAGAACACCTGGATTCCATGGTGCAGCAGGACCCATGCTAGTGGAAGCCTGGAAAGTGTGCAAAGTGTTCGCATTTGCAACAAGAGTAATGTACAGTGTCGGTGAAGTCTTAAGGCCAAAGGCTTTTCGCTTCAGCCGCATAGCAGAGCCATTACAGCAATATTAAAGACCAAGTGACCTTGAAGTGCTAGCAGGTTTCTTCTTGCGATACAGAAGCTTCCTGCTTGACTACAGTTTTGAATGATCCGCTACATGAATTATTCTAGGAACATTGATTTCACTGCAGCTGAATGCTGTAGCCTTAACACTTTCGACCTAGACTGTACATGGTACATTAAAGGGACAGTGAGGAGAACTCAATCAAATTTCTTTTGTAAGCAAAATCTGATAGTTCAGCATTTCATGGCTTTGTTGCCGCTTGTCCGAGAGCGAAAGATGCATTTATTTCAAAGAAATTTGCATTCGAAGTTGAAAAAGTTTTTCCCGCCACTCCGATTCAAACTCGGGAACTCTTATGACATCACGGCGCACTTTTATGACGTTACAGGACGCAGTGACAAGAAACATGACGTAAACGCAGACTCCGTGATTTCTCGCGGCTAGCGGTGCGGTCTAGCAGCAGCCAAAATGAAAGCTACCGCCGCCACACGTTGAAGGCATCTATCGAGGGTCGCTACCATTGCTTCGTTTATGTTTGCACCAGCATCTTGCCAGCGTTACGATGGATCCCGTTCCCGAGCCCGATGACAAAGTTCTCGCAAAAACTCCGGCCTGCATTTCAGCGACCTCTGCCCCACAGAACGTGCGATGCCTTTGAGGGAGCACGGTTAGTTAGGCGCTGGCGGGTCATTCCCCCTTCCGCCATGAGCAGCCGTTGCAAATTAAATATCATAACCCCAGTGCGGGGAGTCGCGAGGGGCCAGGACAAGGTCAGTGCGTCACGCCCATCGGAGGCTGGCCGGGGCTTTGGGGTCAACAGATTGTGATTCCTTGAACGGCGCGGTTGCACGGTGCAGAAGACGGCGTCCAGGTCTCCCACGGTTGCAAGGGCGAGGTTATTTATTTTTTTGCCACAAAAACGGATGGGTACTCAAGGGCGCTCTCATTTAAAGTAGGCAGCTTGAAAGTAAGGCCGACGCTTCAACGGCTTCTCCGCATTTCCGGAGGTACAGGGTCCACTGGATCGGGTTCTCTCGCCCACTTGCATGTACCTTCAGATGTGTACTGTGAATGGATTAAATTAGCCGAGAGTTCGAAAAGAACAGCACCGCTTAACGACCGAAGCTATTGAATGATGTCACAACGCGCACCTCGCCGCGGAACCGTATCAGTCTGGTCTGGCTGGCACAGCTGGCGCACTCGGCGCGAAATAGAGACATGCTCTAAGTCTCCGCCAATGTGGTCAGAGTGCGCCTAAGCTGTCGAACGCGTCACCGGTCAAGCGCAGTTGGAGTATAGAGGGTCTCGCTTTGGCCGACGTGACGTTGGTGTGCAGTGCGCGCGCATGCGTTACGCCAGGCTATAAACGCGCATTAAAGGGACACTGAGGAGAAATTGAGGTTGCCTTGTATCGATAGAATACAAGCTCCTGATCACAAAAACGCAACTCTTACAGAAAACAAAGCTCTTGTAAGGTAGAAAATAGCAAGGACCAAAACACAGGTATCGCCGCCACAGGGCAATCTCGCAAGTACAAGCGTGATGACGTCATAGGACAAGAGACGCCACCTTGGAGGAATGTTCCTTTTTACATGGAAGCTGCTAAATCTCTGAGGCTGAGAAAAGAAGGTTGCGCGGTTCAATATTGAAGTAAATTTTGTTTTAAAACCGATAGCGCACTTTTATCACACCAGGAACACAGACAAAAGACAACCTGAATGTTGGAAGCAAAGAAAACCAATGCTTGGGGGCGCCACAGGCAGCCACGAGAGTTTCGATTTGTTATGGCGCTTCGCGTCTATGAGCTTTGCGTGCCCCGAGGTTTTGTTTTTGACGCACCTCTATTTACAAGTGCCGAACAGCAGAGGAACTCCAAGTGCCGCTTCAAGTGCTAGTTAACCTTTGAAGGAGCCTGTTAAGGCTGGTCAAATGATCGCCACGGTCGATGAAAAACTATCATGGCACGATGGTCGGTGATCGTACAAGGCAGTTCGCAGTATAAAGAGCACTTGTGTCTTCACATGCTCGCCCGGCGAAACATTCTTGGCTGTGCCAGTCAACTTCAAACTACTTAACGGAAATCATTTATTAGGGACGGGAGACAAGGTACAAGGCAGTTAAAAAAAATTGATGGCCTAGCTGTGTTAGGCCAGGATATACGTAGCGAAAGCGCGGAGACTTCTGCATCGGAAGAGCGCAATCACTAGATGCGCCTTTTTTCATAGTTAAATCTTGAGCCGTCGTGGCGGAGTGGTAGAGTCTCCGCCTAATACTACAAAGGCCCTTGTTCGATTCTGAGCCTCGGCACAGGTTTTTTTTTTTTTTAGTGAGTGGGCGGGGGGTTTCAGTGGCTACCATAGGTGCCGCCACTGAATACGTTGGTTAGCTGTTAAGCGCAGGCTCTGTTAAGGTGCGTTTACACTCCGGAGTAATGCACGCGCGCGCTGCATGGCGACGTCACATCGGCCAAACCGAGACCCTCTATGCTCCAACTGTGCTTGACCGCCAACGCGTTCGGCAGTTTCGGCGCACTCTGACCGCACTGGCGGAGACTTTAAGCATGTCTCTATTTTGCGGAGGTGCGCCAGCCACCGCCGGCCCGGCCAGACCGATTCAGCTCTGCGGCGAGGTACGTGTTGTGACGTCATTCAATAGCTTCGGCAGTTGGACGCAGCTATTGTTTTCGAGCTCTCGGCTAATTTAATCCATTCACAGTACACATCTGAAGGTACATGCAAGTGGGCGAGAGAGCCCGATCCAGTAGACCCCGTACCGCCGGAAACGCGCGGAAGCCGATGAAGCGTGGGCTTTACTTTCAAGCCGCCAACTTTAAACGCAAGCGCCCTTGAGTATCCATCCGTTTTTTTGGCAAAAAATAAATAAATAACCTGGCCCTTGCAACTGTGGGAGACCTTGATGCCGCCTGCTGCACCGTGCAACCGCGCCGTTCAAGGAATCGCAATCCGTTCGCCCCTAAGCCCCGGCCAGCCTCCAATGGGCGCGACTCACCAACCTTGTCCTGGCCCCTTGTGACTCCCCGCACTGGGGTTATGATATGATTTGCAACGGCTGCTCATGGCGGAAGGGGGAAACAACCCGCCGGCACCTAACCTAACCGAGCTCCCTCAAAAGCATCGCACGCTCTGTGGGGCTGAGGTCGCTGAAATGCAGGCCGGAGTTTTTGCGAGAACTTCGTCGTCAGGTTCGGGAACGGGATCGATCATAACGCAGACAAGACGCCGGTGCAAACGTAAACGAAGCGACAGTAGCGAACCCCGATAGATGCCTTCAACGTGCGGCGGCAGTAGCTTTCATTTCGGCTGGTAGACCACACTGCTAGCCGCGAGAAATCACGTCTGCGCGTACGTCACGTTTCACGTCACTGCGTCCTGTAGCGTCATAAGAGTGCGCCGTGATGTCATAAAGTTCCCGAGTTTGAATCGGAGTGGCGAGAAAAACTTTTTCAACTTTGAATCCAAATTTCTTTGAAATAAATGCATCTTTCACTCCCGGACAGGCGGCAACAATGCCTTGAAATGCCGAACTATCAGATTTTGCTAACAAAAATAATTTGATAGAGTTCTCCTAACTGCCCCTTTAACAGAGCCTGCGCTTATCCGCTAACCAACGTATTCGGTGGCGGCATCTATGCGTGCCACTGAAACCCCCCACCCACTCACTGAATAAAAAAAAAAACCTGTGCCGAGGCTCGGAATCGAACCAGGGCCATTGTAGTTTGAGGCGGACTCTACCACTCCGCCACGACGGTTCAAGATTTAACCATGAATAAAGGCGCATCTAGTGAGTGCAATCTTCCGCTGCAGAAGTCTCCGCGCTTTCGCTACGTATATCCTGGCCTAACACAGCTAGGCCATCAATTTTTTTTAACTGCCTTGTACCTTGTCTCCCGTCCCTAATAAATGATTTCCATTAAGTAGTTTGAAGTTGACTGGCACAGCCGGGAATGTTTCGCCAAGCGAGCGTACGACGACACAAGTGCTCTTTATACTGCTAACTGCCTTGTATGATCACCGACCATCGTGCCATCATGGTTTTTCATCGACCGCGGCAATCACCTGACCAGCCTTAACAGGCTCCTTCAAAGGTTAACTAGCACTTGAAGCGGCACAGAGTTCCTCTGCTGTTCGGCACTTGTAAATCGAGACGCGTTAAAAACAAAACCATGAGGCACACAAAGCTCATAGACGCGAAGCGCCATAACAAGTCGAAACTTTCTTGGCCGCCTGTGGAGCCGCCAAGCATCGGCTTTTTTTGCTTCCAACATTCAGGTTGTCTTTTGTCTGTCTTCCTTGTGTGATAAAAGTGCACTATCGGTTTTAAGACAAAACTTACTTCAATATTGAACCGCGCAACCTTCTTTTGTCAGCCTCAGATTCGCAGCTTCATGTAGGAAGGAAAATTCCTACAACGTGGCGTCTCTTGTCCAATGACGTTATCACGCTTGTACTTGCGAGATTGCCCTGTGGCGGCGATACCTGTATTTTGGTTCTTGCTATTTTCTACTTTACAAGAGCTTTGTTTTTCAGTAAGAGTTGCGTTTTTGTGATCAGGAGCTTATATATTCTATCGATACAAGCCAACTTCAATTTCTCCTCAGTGTTCCTTTAATTGGCATCTCCAGGAGATTTTAAAGCACTTTGAGTTTACTATCACATTACACTTCTTGAACTTTGTCTGAGTTGCAAGAAATAATTCTGCAAAATAATGAAATGTCAACAACTAGAACACAAACAAAAACTGCATTTCGACCACAAAGCCATCGCTAAGCAATACTGCTCCGAGCTGCCACAGGTTAAAATTGTGCCTAGGGCTGCTCTGCAGGCAATTTTTTTTCTGCTTCATATTATTCGGACAGAAAATTTCCCATTTCCGAGAGGTGTGCACTGATGCTCATCCCCATGTTTCCGGTTTCTAGATTGTTTGCCTGCATTTATCAAGGATGAGACCTAAAAGCATTTCAAGCTTACAAAATCATTCTTGTAAGATCGACAATTGGGCTTTGATGCCCCAGCGCCCCGTGCTGAAGAAGGAGCAAAACACAGGCAAAGACGAGGCTGACAAAGTTCAGTTTGGCACACAGAAAACGCTTGGCTACCGAGGTGCGCTGTACTAGCAAAGATTGTGGCCGTCGACACTTCTTGTTAGCACTGCGCACCCAGCCCCTCCACAAGTGTAAAGACGCAAATCAAACAAGAAGTGTGGACGGCCACAATCTTTGTTAGCACGGCGCACCCCGGTAGCCAAGCGTTCCTGAGCACCAAACTGAACTTTGTCAGCCTCGTCTTCCGTCTGTGTTTTGCTCCTTTATCAGCACTGGCCGATGGGGCATCAAAGCCCACTTGTCTTACATTCTAAATATGCGACACCTTCATACCTGGCTGCTGACCTCAGCAAGATATCCGGGTTCTGTGGTGCAGCAGGATCCATGCTAGTGGAAGACTGCAAAGTATGAAAAGTGTTCATATTTGCTACAAAAGACTAATGTACAAGGTAAATTAAACGGCAACTTCAGAGGATTTTCAAACATATTCTGTTTACTATCACATTACACTTCTTGAGCCTGGTCAGAGTCCCGAGAAATAATTTTTCCAAATAAGGAGCAAAGAAATAATGAAATACCATTAACTAGAACACAAAAAAACTTGATTTCAATCAACAGATCAAAATATGATGTTAAAGGGTTTTACTGGCAACACTGGTGACTCACATTCTGTAATGCACCAACTAGCTTTAAAGGAGTATAAACACCCATCTTTTGGGTGTGTGTTTTTGCTTTCTAATGAGGCATCAGGCATTATTATCCATGGATTACCTTGTGGTATTCTCCTATTCTCAAGTCTAGCAAGAGAACAGCAGTTCACAATTGGTAGCGAGGTAAGGGAAAAGGTAAAGGAATACGTTTATTTAAGGCAGGTATCAATAGTGACAACTGATCCGGATCATGAGGGAATAACTAGAAGGATAAGATTGCGATGGAACGCATATGGCAGGGTCTCTCAGGTCATGAATGGCAGTTTACCAATATCCCTCAAGAGAAATGTGTACAACAGCTGCATCTTACCAGTACCCACCTATGGGGCAGAAACGTGGAGGCTAACAAAAAGGGTTCAGCTTAAGCTGAGGACAACGCAGTGAGCCACGGAAAGAAAAATGATAGGCGTAACGTTAAAGCAGTATAACACCTACCGTTTGGGTGCGTGCTTTCTTGCTTGTAATGATGCATAAGGCATTATTATACATGGAGTAGCAGCTAGTAATCTCTTACGACCGCTTAATAATTTATAATAGCATTTATTTTTCGTCCAGTTTCGGCTTCAACACTTGAACAAGGACAGTGACGTCAATGTGTGCTTACACGTCACGAGACATGAAAAAACAGCAATATAATCACTGCTTGCACATTTGTTGTCATTCCAGCAATTGAGGAAGGCTGATTTCAACACTGCAGTAAATTAGAACAATGAAGCAGCGATTCTATGGACATTTTTCCATGGCTCACGTGAAGGAAAAGCCCTCTTTGACGTCAGAGCCATCGTTCGGCTGTTCCAAAACTGAAACAGCATGCCAGAAAAAAACAATTATAAATTATTTAGCGGTCGTAGGCAAACATCACATGGTGATTCATGCCTAGTAGCGTCTTCTGCATCATTGAAGAAAAGAAAACATGCCACCAAAATTAGGTGTCTATACTCCTTTAAGAGACCGGAAGCAGGAAGAGTGGTTGAGGGAACACACGCGGGTTAATGACATCCTTGCCAAAATCAAGAGGAAGAAATTGGCTTGAGCGGGGAATGTAATGCGAAGGTAAGATAGCTGTTGGTCCCTAAGGGATTCCAAGAGAAAGAAAACATAGCAGGGGGCGGCAGAAGGTTAGGTGGGCGTATGAAATTGAGAAGTTTGCAGGCATAAGGTGGGCGCAGCTGGCAAGACATGGTTAATTGGAGAGACATGGGAGAGGCCTTCACCCTGCATTGGGTGTAATCAGGCTGATGATGAAGATTCTCCCATGACTACTAAATAATTTATAACCGAATTTCTTTCTCGCGCCGTTTCAGTTTCAAGAGCTGAATGGGGACTATGACGTCAAAGTGAGCTTATAGGTCATGCGAGGCATGAAAAACTGCAATATAATCGGTGCTGCTACATTTGTCATTCCGACTATTGAGGAAGGCTGGCTTCAACACTGTAGTGAATTAAAACGATCAAGCAGCAATTATATCGCATTTTTTCCATGCTTCACGTTACATATAACCTCTCTGATGTCACAGTCTTCACTCGGCTGTTGAAACCGAGACAGCATGGCAGAAAAATTCGATTATAAATTATTTATAGGTCCCAGGCAAACACCACATGATGATTCATTCATAGCAGTGTCTTCTGAATCATTGTAGGGAAGAAAACATGCCACCAAAATAAGGTGTCTATACATCTTTAAATCTTTAAATTATCATTGGGCTTTTTCAAATTGCCGTGCTCGGAGAGCCTGTTCGCTGCCAGAAAATTCACTCCTGACAGGAAGGTGCATCATGCTCACATGAACTAGTCGCCGCCAGAACCAGCCTGCTGGCAATCATGGCGCCAAGGCCGTCCATGGATCACGGAAGGCGAGTGCCCTCTGCTGCTTTGCTTGCTGTTGCGTCTCATTGCTCGCATGCGTACGGTAGAAATCTGATCCTTGGGAGCGAAAGAAAGGACGTTAGTTATTCAGGGCAGCCGCGGACTCTTGCACTCAGATGCATACATCGGCGGCAACAACGCAAGTATATGTCCTTCAGTGCGTTGTGTGCTGTCGTGAAGTCTGCATGTAAGCTTCGAGATATCCTCAAAAGCATATGTGACGGGCAGTCGCACTCTAAAGACTTGCATTTGACACCACATAGGAGGGCTAATTGGACAGTGTTAATTGGAAAGACATGGGTGAGGCTTTTGCCCTGTAGGTGTAGTGAGGCTGATGATGAGGAGGAGGGAAAAACTGCGGATGCACTGCTCAAACAACATGCTGTAGTCTCAGATTATTGCATATTTGTTAACCACACACTAATTACTTGGGCGCCAATGATCGACCCTGCCTATACTGACTCTGCTGTGGTAGTTGCAATTTCTGTTTGTGAACTAATTCCTGTGGGCTGTAAGCAGAAAACAATCAGGATATGTTCCACTCAACTGTAGTCTGCCGCCCTCCAGCTGTTAATATTGCTGCCAGCAAGTAATGCACGCATTATTTTGACAAGCGTGCATATCAGCTGGTTGAACATTTTTCTGAAGTGCGTGCACTGTACAAATTTAGCTGCACGTCGTGTGTGTATGCTATCGCTTTTACTGCAGAGCTAGCACTAGAATGAAAGGCATTACAATCTGGCCTTGCATGTCGGCCCCGCACTGTGTGTGCAGGCATGATGATCCACACTGGGAAATTTTTCTTTTTGATGAGTCAAATGCAAGGTGAAGTATGCATACGGTATTTCTCAGGTATTTTAAGCACTTGTGGCAGAAGACCCGAGCGCCAAGCTTTATGGCAACAACCGAATCGGCACACGCAAGGTTATGCTTCATCTTCAGCTGTGAAATGAAAATGACCTCCGTAGAGAATAAAAATTTTGAACAACAAATTTGGCAGAGCACACATGCACGCCAGCCGGCAGCCACTACTTAAAGTGCCCCGACCACCCTCTGGCTGAAAATGTCCTCTACCAAGGTTGTTGTGAGGCACCGTCCCCGGAACACACAACCGCAAACAATCTTTAATAAAAGACATTATATTGGAGTTACATATATGGCAAACTAGCTACTTTTCCATGCTCCTCTCCTTCCATTCCCTCTCAGAGGTTTTTCTCCCTTCCGCTTGGACCACTAGCTTTAGTCCTCGATCCCTGCTTGTTCTGTGTGGCTGCCCTTCCGTTTACAAGAGTAGACAGCACCCCTTTTGTTTGAAAGTCAAATGGGGAGCTTTTGGTGGCGTCCGCGTTGGGCCTATTATGAACGGAATGCACACCAGCCGAAGAGGATTAAGGTGCAGATCCCATCGACAGGGATGACCACGGTGGCGCAGCAACAGCAGCGGCAATTTCGACAGCGTCATCAGGTGGCCGACGACTGCACAAAATGAAAGGATGACTAGCTGGGAAGGAGCCTGTTCTTCCCACGCTCGGCTCAATTCAAATGACCTTCCCCCTTTGACTGGTTCCCTGCAAGAAGCGACCGACGATGAACAGATGACGGGAAGAGGGGAACGGTGCCTTCCAGTAATTAATCGTGTCTTGACAAGAGCCGCCCCGACCGGAGAGAGCCCACCGCAGTTGTAGCCCACAGCGCAGCACCGGTGTTTTCGATAGACACGTGAATAATAATTATCACCCCTCGTGAATAATAATTATCAGAGGCCCTATCCGTGTCTCACGTGGCCCGATTCGCTTTGGTATGCCGCATAACCGAAGAATAGCAGGGCTTATAAATTTCCAGCAATACATATATTTAACCAGTATCATGGCACTGAGAAAACAGGCCACCGAGTTGCAAGCCGAAGCTAAGACAACGTGCTGCAATGAGAGAAGTGCGCTGTCCCGCAACGCCGTTTCGGTGGGCTCGATACAAAGCTCTCTGTTGTTGAAGGCAGCCTGGCTGCTCCCCCAAACAATAAATATTTTAGACAACAATGCGAGGAGGCAATACGAAAAATGAAACTTTGACCTGACATGAAGCACACAATATATGAGAGAACAAAAAACAGAACGATGCTTCCATTCCACATGCGGTTCTCTAGTGTCCTACGCAATCTTTTACAATGGTAGCATTTAAGCAATATCTCTATACTACAATTCAAAGATCTGCTACAAAGCTCTCTGTTGCTGACGGGAGCCTGGCTGCTTCCCGCAACCATAAATATTTTAGACACACACAAACAGAGACGCCTGCCTGGCTCTGAAGTATGCTGCTATGTAATGTACATATTGCGACTGGTAAGCGTGCGAGTGGCAGTAGCAGAGGCATCCGCAGTAAAACTTCGCCCAGTACATACATGTATCTGTGCAACTGTTGTTGCTGGCTCAGACTTTTCAAGGTCCATTGCAGTGATTTTTCTCTTGGACACCCTCTGGATAAGCTCCGCTTTTGTTACTGGAACACAAGAAATGAGAGATAAAATAATGAAAGCGACAGCAAACACAGGGCAAGCTACGGAAACGGATCAGTTAGTGTGTCGCGTTCATTGCTTTCCAAAAATCATATGATGCGAAAAATTAGCAGATCTGAACACAGCCGATTTCCCCCTGCCTCATGCAATTACTTGAATTCATGAAAAAAATCACGATATATTATTTCGCTCAGAGTGACGCTTACGTCGAGACCTGCTACAACGCGACCACGCAGTTTTTCCCTTCTTTGGGAAGCATGCGCTGGGCTGCTGTGTGCTCGGATCGCAAGCACAGAGGAAGTGGTATCGTAAGCGTTCTGCAAGTGCTCGCAACAGTAAAAAAGCATGTGCATCGACTTTATGTAAAACGCCACCAAGCTTTGCTAAAAGCGTTAGGCTTGACTGTACACGCATCACACGTTTGGCACTTCTGAAATCTGACCAAGTAGCGAAGTAACTGCAAAACTCACCTCCAAGCTCCATTACTTGGGCGGAATAGAATGCCTTCTCATCTTTTCCGCCGCGCCAGTAGACGTCCTTTTTTTTTGCCAGGTCGCTAACGCCAGTCGGTGAGGCATCATGGATAGGTGTAGCGCAAAGGAAACAAGGACGACATAGAGACGTGTACGATAGCTTTTGCGCCGTCGGTCGAAGTATTTCACGTACGCATAGCTCGCCGCAGCTGACGAACCCATAGTGGAAGTGTCACATGTGGCTGCAAAACACACAATCTAATAACTGTAACAACCACACACACCGACACGAGTGACGACGCAAACGTTGGACGCAAACGACCGCAGACTTGGATTGGCTTGGCGACGCGCACCGCACAGGGCACTGCATACGATGATGATGATGACCTCTTCTTTACAAACCAGAATAATAAATACGTTTTATTCGTTCAATTTCGTCTGTTTGTTTCCTGCGGCAGAACTTGCGTCTCCGACCGTGATCTCTATACCGCTTCATGTCGCAGCCTCCTCGTGCAGCGCATCCGTCCATCCAGTTGACTGCTGATTGACCGCATGTAGTAGCAGACGACGCGGGGCTCTACACACCATGAAATACTTATAGTTGAAAAGTTACAAATACTACTTTGAAGGGGAAATAGTTATGAGTTCCGTGTCAAGCTGTGCCACAGAGCGTTGGTCCAACATAAGCAGAACCAACTGCAGGACCAACTAGCCCCTCAAATCGGTCTTGCACCTGTGACTGCCCATGGAGTGTGAATAGGGTAGCTTAGTGTAACTCTGTGGGCTCTATCATGTATGAGCTTTATGGTACCGCTGTAACCTAAATGTTTGAAGTGTTCTGCGATTTTTGATCGCCACTGCATTAAACAAAGTAGTCGCTATGTGACAAATCGCTTTCGGTTTCGGTTTCAAAGCTGGAAGCTATAGTGGCGCGCGGTGCCTGATTGTGCTTTGCGCTTTTTACTTAGTGCTTTAAGCAGAAAGTTTTGTGTGGCTTACGACAAACAAGAAGCACCTATAAAGTCTGGGCCTAGCCGTCAGACGACGCTAGAACATTTTCAGTTTCGGTTTCGAAATATAAAAGCTCCTGTTGCGCGGCTCTTGATCATAAATAACGCTGGGCCCTTCCCTGTTCTCTGCGCTGTAAACAGCAACTTCTGTGTTATCTACGATAAAATAAACACTTCTTTTAGAACTCCCC